>JAFISB010000104.1:0-34892 GCA_022560015.1 Diplodia mutila | reverse complement strand
GGTCTTCGCCCCCACCCCCCACCCACCCCCCCCCCCCCCCCCCCCGAAAAAAAAAAAAAATATTTTTTTTTTGCTGGTTTTTTTTTTTTCTCTCCCCCCCCCCCCCCCCCCCCCCCCCCCCGGCGGTGCCTGCGGGAATCGGGCCTCATCCGCCGTGACGATCGTTGAATCCGCTGAAAAAACGATCGATGATGGGGCTTACTACGTACGTCGACAGAAGTACCTACATCACGGGGTTTCGCAGAGCCGGACCGCAGTCCCGTCGTGTGCTCTCTTCTCCACCATGAGAAGGAGACGCCTGTTCAGATGGCTCCGTCCACCCGGAAGTTGGCGGAAATGTCCCGTCATCGACGCCATCAGTGGTAGCAAGAACGATGCATGGACACGGTAAGAGCTCGCCGAACGCTGTGCTTTCATTGTCCAAGCATCCTCCGACTACCGACCGTGGATTCAAGTCAACCGTTGGTGAGTTTTCTCTACCCCGGAGGAGGCGCCTCGAAACTGTTCATCATCCCGGTGGTCTGACTCGCCAATGTAGCGGGGACACTGTCACCAAAGAACCCTCCGTTGCTAAGGGAACTGTTCTTCTTGACTAGTTCGTTTCTTGAACTGACTCTGCCGTCTAACCTTCTACAATCACCTGGCGGTCTTTGCCACAGCGGCCCAGAACTTCTCGGAAACGTAAAAAGAAGCCAGATTATATGAAGAAGAAAGATTCAATCGTCTCTTCCATGTATTGCTTTCATTAAACTTGCTCTCCAATGCAACAGAAGATCAGTAAAGGAAAAATAAAATCAAATATATACAGTACAAGAATGCAGATGCAGTGTTCATTGAGGAAGAAGGGAGAAATGCAGAAGAGCGCCGTGACTCTCAAGGCGCAGGACGAAAACTGCGCAGTGTCGATTCTGCTCTCATCTCGCTCTCTGTTTGCATTCAAAAGCTCGCCCATATCCCCGCCTCATTTTTCCAACTCCAGGGAAGTGCAAGTCATATGAGAAAAGACGACAAAAGACGTGACAGAAAAAAAAAAGAAGTAGCACCTAGAAGCGTTGATCTCGCTCAAGTCCTGATCGGTCCGCAAGATAGTATCTGAAAAGCCATGAGATCACTTCCATGAAAGGAAATGTCCAACCTTCCGCGTCAAATGCTGAAGATGACGGCTCCCCACCTTATGAAGCTGTTGAAGTTCGATGCCGCGCGGGGGCTTCCGATTCATCCCGTCTCAAATCGCCATACTCAAGCGACTGCTCCGCTTCCTCAGCCCCCTCTTTAAGCTTGACGGTGTTCCCTCTCCGTCTGCACCCATACTCTCGCTCCGCATGCTCTCACTCCTCTTTGCAACCGCCAGCTGCAACTGCTTCTTTCCCTTCCTGATCTCCCTCTCCTCGCTCGGGCTCACGAAGCGGTTGATCTCGCGGTGGTCCATCACCCTTCTCTCCTTATCGTGCTTGCCTTCCTTGTCCGTCTTCGGCCAGAGATACCCGTACAGCTTACTGTGGCGCTCGCAGCGCGGGCACGCAGCACGAGTGAGGTAGGCGTCTTCCTGAACGAAGTCGGAATCGCAAGTGCGGCAGCTGACCCAGCGGCTGTACTTGGCGCAGAGGAGAAGTGAGGTCAAGGTGTAATCGCCTGGGTAGCGGCGGTCGGGGTCAAGCGGTTCGTCGGTGGAATCGGGAGGATTTTCTATAGTCGGGATTGGAGCGGCAGAGGAACCAGTCATGCTGTTTTGAGAACGGGTACGGGGCGGCGTGTTAAGACGCTTTTGCCGGACAAGTTGATGGTTGTCATCGTCAAAAGCGACGCTGTCAGAGAGCTCCGAGAGTTCTGATTCCTCTACAGGCTCGTTTGCCGGGGCACTGGTGCTCGCAGGTTTGATGGTATGAACCTCTGAGGTGTCGACCGTGATCTCGATAGCCGGAATCTGTTCGACGTCCATTTCGGTCTTGATCTGTGCGTCCGTGCTATCCGAGGGCGGGTTCGCGGAAAGGTCCTCGTCCACGGATGTGGCGGCAGTCGATTGCGAAGAGTGTTGAGACGCATCGCTGAACGAGCCTGGGGAACTGGCGCTAACGGATTCCGATTCTGCAAGAGTCGTAGCCAGGAGCCTGTCCCGCTGGTGGTTGCGAATAGACCTGAGCCTTGCCATGGCGGTGCCTTGCTCCTCTTCGGAGGATTGAGGCGTGTCCTGGCTTTGCTGTGATTCCGTGCGCTCCATCTTGATGTGTGTACCATCTATCGTCTTGAGGTGCTTCTGGCCTTCTGAACCCGAAGATGTCGGCCTTGCTTGCTCCTCCACTTCATCTACTTTTCTCTTTGTTCCTCTAGGACTTGATGCATTCGATGTCTGCGGTGTATCGATCTTTTTCTTTTCGCCTTCCCGGGCCATAGGCTCGGTGGTAGTGTCGCGCGAAGCTGTTGCTGAATCAGTTGGGTAGCGTCTCCTCCTCCTGAACGAGTACGGACCCTCCTGCGGCGGAACCTGGCTCCCAGAGTCATCCGTGTCGCGATCCGCGTCTTTCTTTGGCGGGCCCCAGCCGTTCCTGGCCAGCTTTTCGCAAGTGGCACACAAACACTCGCAATTGTCCTCACCGAAGTAATCCTCACCGTACGACACGGTGATCTCCTCGCCGACATCGATGTCTTTCTTCGAGACGATCGCCATGCCATTCGGGCCGTTCGTTGTCAGTCTCGCGTTCGGGTCACAATCGTGGTTGGCGAAGCGCGCGGGACCCAGGAAAAGCGAAGGAGCTTTCTTACGGCTCGACATAACGATGCTGAAATCACGCTTGTTCAGATCCAACGTCTCCTCCTCCTCCTTGGTCATGGCGACCTGGATGCCGCACAGGTACTTGATAACCTCATTCTTCCGGATGTCGCGGCGCGCGCAAACAGCGGCTTCGTGCTGGGTGATCGTGTAGCGGTTCGTGGTCGACACCTCCCACGGGCAGTCGGGCATGTACAGGTTGACGTATTTGCGGAAGTGCCGCTTGAAGTGTTCTTTCTCGTCCTTGGTGGACAGCTTGGCCAGATAGCGCTTCAGACCCGGCAGCTCGAGCAGCCGCTCCTGCGCGCTCGCCGGATCCTTGCCAATGGCCACCGACTCGCGGAGAATGCGGGCGACATCTTCGTCGAGGATGCTCCGTACCGGCGAGTAGCGCGTGCGATTCTTGCGGATCGTGGTCCAGAAGTATACCTTTTGGGGCGTGCGCGCCGGCGTCAGTCGGGGTTCGGGTCAGCGGGTTCCATGCGCAATTGCTTACCTTGTCGACCAGCACATCCGTCGAGAGGTCGTCGTACTGCGCGAGTTGCGACAGGGTCAAGCCGCCCTTCTTCGCGAGCGCTTCCTTGAGCGGCGCTTCCTTCTCCTTGGCCATGGCGAGAGGGAGAAGAAAGGTCCAAGAGAGCGCGCAAAGTCCTGGGAGCGGCGGAAGGAGGCCGGCGCAGGCTGGGTGTGGCCGAGGATCACACGAGCGCGGATTGGTTTCTTGAACTGGGGTTGAAAAGGGGAGGTGACGTAGACTCGCAGGGAGGGATCGTGCGTGGATTTGCGGCGCGGCAGCAAAGCTGAAGGAACACGGAATGACAGGCGCTTATGCTTGCAGATTGATAGAGAGAGCGGCTGAGACGCAAGAAGGAAAAAGAAAAGTAATGAGAAGAAAGAGCGCGCTACCTTGGCAGCAGCGCAAGCTGAATGAATTACAGACTCATTGAGGGGCGCGAGGGAGTGAGGCAAAGGTTTGTTTCACGTTTCGGCGGAGGCCTGGGAGCGCGAGGTGCAGAGTTGAGGCGTGGAAAAGCGGAGGAGGCTGGGGGAACGGACGGAGTGAGGCAGGCCAAGCAGCGGAGCAGCACAAGCGCATGGACAGGAATCTCCGGCCGTTTGCCGGCCAAGGAAGGAGAAGGGCCTGTCAACCGCCCATTATTGGCGCTGCCGGTGGCCGGTGGCAGCCCCAAGGCCTGAGGCTGCCCGCGCCGCAGCCGCACCGCACCACCTCCGAGGTCTTGCGGAACATCCCGCCGACATTTCTCGCTCACCACCACCGCGTCGCCGACAAAGCTATCTCGCGCCGCTGTCCCTGCCGTCGCCGCCGCCTTGCATTCCGCGTCGAAGCCATGATCCAGCTCAAGGTCAGTCGCTGTGCCATCCGCGCCCCGATCCTGCGGCAAGAAGCCCGCGCGCCGCGCCGCGCATCCACCTCGACCCTCCCGCTAACTGAAGCCTGCGTACAGACGCTCGTCAACTGCATTGACAACTCCGGCGCGGCCGTAGTCGAGTGCGTCAATGTGCTGCGTAGCAAGAGACCGGCCACGATTGGTACGTGAGAGCCTGCAGGCGCCCATCTGCCTGCCACCTGCGTCAACCGACTGCACCTCCGCCCTGCCTACAGAACGCCTCCCACCCGTGCCCTGTTGTGTTCGCGCCAACATCGCCTCAATACCGTCCATTGTCTGACAGCGTCGTCACTCCGCAGGTGACCGCATTGTCGTCGTAGTCCAGAAGCAGCGCTCCTTCGGCCCCGAATCTGGCGGCGGCAGTGTCTCCGTCAGCGCTGCGAACAAGGTCCGTCGTGGTGACATTAGGCACGCCGTTGTCGTGCGTACGGCGAAGAAGATTCAGAGGCCTGACGGCAGCGTTGTCAAGTTCGACGACAATGCCTGTGTGTTAATTAACAAGTCTGGCGAGCCCATCGGAAGTCGTTTGAACGGTACGTACTTCAATACCTACAACTCTTGGAAATCCCGCGTTTCAGGATACCCACAGAGCTGTGATCTGCATGCACACTGGAAGCTAATTGAGACGTCCATATAGGAATCGTTGGTCAAGAACTCCGCAAGACGAAGTGGTCGAAGATCCTCTCCCTCGCCCCCATGCACCTATAGACGGTTTCATTGCAGCAAACAAAAAAGAATAGAAAAATACGGAAGGTCAAGGCGTATGTCGCATGCGAGCACCGCATGCATATGTGTATAATATCTGTAGCTATGCTGGATGCTGGGTATCTGGGTACTATGACCACCCAGGACTTTTCATCATCATAAACGCCGTGTATAACCAGGAAACCAGCCACCAAAATATATCTCACTCCCATCTTAACTCCACGCAGAATCCTTTTCCGTCGGTCATAACCTAGATGCGCTTACTAAACGCTCTAAAAATGCCATTTTGTGATTTCGGTCTGTTGAAATCTGGATATGGTACAGTCTGCCAGACGCGCAGCATTGTGCTCACTGCCAGACGTGGCCGCACGTAGGGCTGACGCAGACATAATAGAGTTTCTGAAGTGTGTCAGTCAGAGCTATTGCTTGTAGCCCAGACAAATGGGTAGCATACCATGCCGGTCTCAGCGGTACGCTGCTGCGACTGGAAGAACACCGCCTCGGTCTCGCCGCACTTGGGACAGGGTTTGTTGGACCTGGGCAGCTGTTCATGGAAAGCAACAAGTCAGCGGGCAAAGCTCCCATGGCTGTGCAGCGCGACTAACGACATTTGCATGATTAAGAAAGCAAAATCAACACGAGGATTGACGCCAGTGAAGTGCCCTTTCAAGACTCCTGCTCTTGGTGCGTGCCGTTCCGCTCTGTCATGTGCGACTGTCCGTTGACGTGGTCGTGGTCCATCATGTCCGCATCATCATCCTCGTCGAAATCGTATTCATCGGCCGGGCCGAGCTGGATCTCTTTCGGGCGGTTCGCATGAAGGGCGTGGTGCGGGTCTTCGTCGTCGGCCTCTATGAACAGGCCGGCGTCCTTTGTTTCCTGGCCGCATATCTCGCAGAAGATCTCTTGGCCGCACATGGTGCAGAAGGACGGCACGTCGTCCATCACGTTCATATCCATATCCTCCATGTCCATGTAGGGGCTCATGTTGCCAGAGTGGTGGTGATGCGGGGGGGCGCCAGTGTGAACAGCAGTATTACTAACCGTCGGATCCTGGCCCAGGTCGCTCGTTACGCCGGCGGTCTCGGCGGCGGTGTTGCTCATCTCGTTGCGGTAGATGCACGACGTGTCGGCTTCCGTGTAGTAGTTGCAGGTGCGGCATGCGAACTGGAGCGAGTTGCGGTCTTCCGGGTTTTCCCTGGGGTAGAGCAGGTTCGAGCTGCGATGCGGTTAGCTGCAGGTGCCGCAGAGGTGCCGAAGAGCTGGGGTTTCCTTACCAGTCGGCACAGAACCTGAAGGTGATCTTTTTGGGCTCGGTGTTGCCGCCATCGGACGGCGTTGGGCTGGCGTAGTCGGCCATGGGTACAGTAGGTAGACAGTGAGGGCCGGGAAGGTCGGGAAGAGCGCGAGAGTTCTCTACGGCGGTCGTGGCGGGAGAAGGTGGTGAAATTCGGGGGTGCTCGGAGAGTGTGGTGCGGCGAGTGGAATGGAGCTTGCTGTGTTGTTGCGCGGGAGAACCCTGGGAGGCGATCGGCGGCCGGTTTTGACGGCCCAGGCCCCAGTGCCACCCGTCGCCTTGGCAGCAACTGACAACGGCCCAACTTGCAGACAAAGCGAACAGTCATCGGCGGCACAAGATGCCTCATGGCCGCGCCCCTTCTCGCTCAGAGCATGACGTGTTCACAGCAATACGACCTCTCGTGTCCCCTAATCTAGGACAACATGACCGCGTCACGCGCAAAGCTAGCAAAATGACTTTCTTGTGCCACTCACAACATTGAACCAGCAGGGGTTGTCATCAAACCTTTGCCCATAATTTCCAGCAGCCAGTATATATTCCGAGCCTTGCATTCCTCAACGGTTCGACTTGCCCAAGAGAGCCGGCAGCCCTGTTATGGAGACCCGACATAACCCGTAGAAGACAAGCGTTGACGTTCAAGACAAAGATGACATCATTTGGAAATACTACAATATCCGTGAGGTACACTTCCCTAACAATTCCGACCCTTTCATTGTAAGCCCAATAGCAAAGGACGAGATCTCTTACGTATGCATTTTCAGCTGTAACCCAAGGCCATCGTGTGACTCCAGTTCCCCTGTTGGTTCATCCTCTTGATAATGCCAGCAGCGTGGAAAAGGCCCTCCAGGGATGTGCCCAAAAAAGAAAAGATCGGTCTCCTTTGTGTGTAATTTCCACAAGTCACTGAGTCGAAGAGCCCTATACCCACGAAGCGGCTTGGCCGTGGAATGTGATGTGTCCCAATTTGGTACGGCGGCCGACCACATCATACAATGGTGTGAACGATTTGGTCTCTCGCAACATCGGACTCAATGTTTGCAACCCGTGCAAGTCTCAGGGGAGATCTGAATTAATATGCGAGACCGCTGATGTGGTATCCATCACTGTGTTTGCAGTGTTGATGAGAGTCTTGAGGTGCATAGGCTCGATAATGCTGTCGGCGGTGATAGAGCTAGGATGCGGTGCCTGTCCCAACAGCACCATCAGCACCTAAAGGCGTTCAGCACGAGTGGTCATGTACTAGGGACCAGTGATTATGCTTCAGAGACAGTTTTGTAGTCAATGGCTGTCGAGGCCACCTGCAATGATTCGAAAGGGCTTAGAGGAGCATCGCTCAGTACCGCATTCGTAGCTGCCGGTCAACTTGATCAAGCCAGCGAGGAGGCATGGAGCTAGATTCGTGAGATTTCATTCTCTGCTTGAGTCCTGCGAACATTCTGGGTCTTCTTTCATCACATATTCGAAAACAGGTCTTTCGTATGCCTGGAACCAAATACACAAACGCGGAAGGATTAAGGTTTGATTCATGGGCCAGGTTTGAGCCGCAGCGAGGGAGGGGTTGCTTGGCATGTGCAAGCAGTCTTGGGTGGTGTGCATGCTGTCGAGTCAGAAGTCGGACGCCTCAACTGCTGGGGGCTTGCTTTCGTGGAGCAGCTTTGCCCAGTGCGGCAGTTGGATTGGCAATGCGTCTGGCTGGTCTCGCTTTGGAGCCTCTGTGCTGTGGTAACTGTTCCCCGCTAGGCGTACGGCTGAAAAGTGAAGGGTCATGGAATAGACTCACATGCGCGAAAAGGCTCGCTCTGGGCCATGAAATGGGGCTGAGGGCTGGGCCAACGAGGCTTGGGGCTGAGGCAGGTGGGATTGTTAGCAACATCATATGACGGTAGCAAAGTTGGCATCGCAGCAGGCACGCGATGGCGCTACCCGGGAACAACAAGCGTTGGGCTGAAGTCTGGTGTGTAGGACGGTGCCTGGCAGGAGAAGATCGGCGCGGCAGCGGGGTCCGAGCGGCTGCTGAGGTGACGATGCAGCCTTGGCCGAACCCCGCGCGCTTGGGCGTGCGCTCGCGACCATCTCACAAACATCTGCACTGCGCCTACGACAGCCGCGCTACAACAACAACCGCACCCATAGCGCCGCGCTATCATCCTCACCCACCAACCCGTTCCCTTGCATCGCACTTGCATCCTTCACTCGAAATGGTAGGCTGAATGGCACCGCTGGCCCCGCCATGTGTGCCGCTTGTTGACGTCCCTTCCAGGCTGAGACCGGTCTTCCGCCTGGATGGGAGGTGCGCACCTCCAAGTCCAAGGGCCTCCCCTACTACTTCAATACCAAGACCACCGAGTCGCGCTGGGACTCGCCCGAGGGTACCGATCCCGAGAAGCTGAAGCTGTTCATGGCCAACTACCACAGCACCAAGACGGGTGACGCTGTGTCTGGGGGAAGCAATGACGCCATCCGGGCTGCCCATCTCCTCGTCAAGCATGAAGGCAGCAGGCGGCCATCGAGCTGGCGTGAGGCCAAGATAACCCGCACGAAGGACGAGGCGGCGGAGATTCTGAAGGGATACGAGGAGCGCATCAAAACGGGAGAGACGACGTTGGCGGAGCTAGCCGTGACTGAGTCGGATTGCAGCAGCGCACGCAAGGGTGGCGACCTGTGAGTTGGCACCGGCTGGACAGTGCGCAGTCGAGTTGCAGTTAACATGTTGGCAGGGGCTTTTTCAAGAGGGGTGACATGCAGCGTGAGTTCGAGGACGCGGCGTTTGCGCTGCAGCCGGGCGAGGTCAGCGGCCTCGTGGAGACGGCTTCTGGACTCCACCTGATCGAGAGGTAAGTGCATTAAAGCGCCGATCACACGGTCGAGCCAGATGCACACGCAGAGGTCGTGCAGAAGCTAACGTATCGGAATGCCATGCTTCCAGGCTGCCGAACGCGTGAGAATTGTGCGGCTCTTCCATGAGCATCCACGGCCACGCAGCGGAGGAGCTAGCCAACGAATGACAAAGGTAGAATGGACAAGAGGCCAATGGCATGTGAATTCCTATGGAAAGCCCAGCCGTGTTTTTGGGCGGCGGATGAAATAATAGCCGTGGTCGAGTTCTATGTAAATGGAGAGCGGTGGCTTACTGCTTGCTGCAAGGGGGCCGCGGCGTGCCCAACAAGGGCTACCGCTCGATCCGGCGCCTGCTGCGCGATCTCCACCGCCTGCTTTGTCGTTGTCCGTTCGCTCACAATTACCCGAATGATCCAAAGGTTTCTACACATCCACCAGCCGAGCCGGTGGCGTGCACGCGCCACGTACTTACAGTTTATTCATACGACATACTGACATGGCTGGCCCTGCAGCCATCTCCCCCGGCTGCAGCGTCCAGCTATTCCAGACTAGCTGCGCGCCCTCCCGCACTCTGCGCAGGCCCAGTAGCGCGAGCCAGATCGTGCACGCCGCTAAAGCATACGCGTGCGTCGGCAGCATTCCGTCTGCAGCCCCCACACTCCGACTTTCTCTTTTTCCTTTCCATTGTCTTCTCGTCGGTGCACCGCCCGATCTGCGCTTCTTTTTTTCCCTTGGCCAAGCCATGCTTTGCTCCGCTCTTCTCCGAGCAACAGCGCAGCCTTACCCCCCCAATCCGGCTTAGTGCACCGGCGATGCAGCCAGCACAACGCTCTTGGAGCCCGACTATGGTCCTGGCCGCGCCGGCAGCTGAGCCAAGTTTGGATCTGCTAGGCACTGCGCAAGCGCTTAGAGGCCAGCCTGTCGGGCGTGGCCGGCCCTTCTCGAAAGCTCTGGAGGATGCCGCTGAAGCCGCCAGCACCGCATCCGGCTCCAGGATGAGCGTTGCGTCAGGTCGCCGGCAGAGTGGTTGAAGGGCATGGCCTCCGTAATGGTGACCTCTTGCCGCCGCTTTGACGGGCGGTTGGCGAACGGGGTCAAGGTTGCGCCTGCCGCCTTGAGGTATATTTCAGTGAGCGCCCCGCGATCCCCGTGTTCCCCGCCACACATGGGCCCGGCTGCGACTCAACCGACCCGCGGTCTTATACTACGACACTGCCCAACGCTGCGTCAGCCCGAGCCCGCCCTACCTCTTCGCCCACTTCTTCCCGCTCAAGCATTTAAAGGCTTTCCGGGAGCGCTAGGGAGCACCCGCATCACTTTCATTCACGTCCCCGGCCACAACCTCCACAATGGCGACCATTTCGACACACGCCTACGTCCCGTCCGCACCTTCATATCTCTCTGCCAACGGAGGCTCGCCGCCACGCAATCACTACCGTCGTCCTTCCTTGAAAAAGACGCTCATGCCTGCCTCAGCAGGCGTGTCTGCGCGGCGCACGCATTGTCCGAGAGACGTCGACGCCTTCAGCTTCAGCCCTTCGCACCTGCCTACGTGGAGCATGCCGCAGCATCTTTGGGAGAGCCTTCCTGACCGGTTGCGACCCCACATAGTGAGCGTGCAGCATGCCGGAGCAGCTGTGCTCACAGGGTTTGAGCGGCTCAGAGAAATCCGGACCACTCTGCTGTCCGACCTCGTGGAGATGGGCGAGCCGCTAGACTGCGTCCATGCCAATGATGCTATTGAAAGCAATTCGCTCACGGGAAACGAGCTGGACGTCTTGCTCAGCAACATGACCTTCGATACTTTGTCCAAGGGTCCGCGCTCGCGGCACGACTCGCTCGCGACACCTGCGCTCTCCACACCGTCTCTTACTCCCTCGGGCAGCGAGGTCCTTAGTGACCGGTCTGCAGACTCATCGATGCCCGGAACGCCGGGCGACTCCTCACCGGTCACTCCCGCGAGCCCTCCGACTATTCTCTCTCCGTTCAATTTCCCGGTCGACGACGAATCCGCCCAACAGTCCCACACGCCGCCGCCCACTTCTCCGACTTCACTAGCCTCGCCCGTCGCTCTTCCGGACACCGAGATGCCATGCTCACCCATCTGCACGCCCTCAACGCCAAATCCACTCAACGTTGTGTCCCCGTTGCGCCCATTTATCAACCCGCCCCGCCACCCGCATGCTACGTATTACGCTGCTGAGATGGCGGAGCTACGGTGCGTGGCGCTGGTGCGGCTGCGGCACGCCGCGCGCCGGGTTGACGCCGAGTGGGGCGAATGCAAGCGGGTGGGTGTCGTGCGTCCGTCCGAGCGCGACCCTGACGCACGGATGGCCAAGGAGTTTGAGCTATGGTGGTCAGGCAGGAAGGGAGCAATTGGTGCGCTTGAAGAGAGGGTCCGTCGAACTGAGAGACTGGGCTTGGGCTTGACCGGCCTGGTGTGAACGAGCCCAATTCTTGAATTTGCCTGCCGACTATCGGTGGTTGGGGCAACATTCGAATTATTTGGGTGGTTGAGGATAATCACCCTTCCGCTTCTTTTTCGTATCGGTTCCGTTCTGTTGTATCTTTACCCTTTTCACATCCGGTTCTCTCCTTTCTCACTTCCACATTAGGGATCGCGTTTCCTCGTTTTGGCGCTCACAGGTTACCACCGGAGAGGGCGCATATGACATCACAAACATTGTTGGAGTCTCGGAGCAAAAGCACAAGCGTGCGCATATCAAATCATGCGAAGCATCGGCATCTTTCATTAAATCGGCATGAGTACCCCAGGACGATACGCGCTTATCGGTAAATGTAGCTTTTGATCATCTCCTTTTCTATTGTCATATTATGTGAGGACTTGGAGGGAGCCGTGGTGATGGGGTTCAACAAAGTCAACTCGTTTCACTTCTTGTGTCTCTTGTTCTCTTCATGTAACAGAGCCCTTTACCACTACTACTATAAACATTAGTTTGCACAAACACAAACATAGCTGCGGGTATTCTACCGCTCTAAATCCTCGCTGCTGCGCCCAAAATGACATCCCCGTGGCTGTATCTGTGTGAATTACCATCTTCTCCCAACTATTTCTGAGTATATCGTATGCGAAACTGATCGGATGCTCCAGTTACTTCTCTCGGGCAACCTTTCTGCTCCATTACTCAACCATACATGGGCTGACGAACTTCATGCAAGTATCGCATGCCTTGTGGGTAAAACGTTACTAATCCACTCTTTCCTTTCCCCACACCCTACCTACCAGCTTCGGTTACGCCCGGCCGATTTTCATGCTTATCGATTTCCAAGCCGCGGTTCGTCCCACTCGAACAAGGATCGAGAGATCAATCTCATGATGGTTCCCTCAAATCTTGTTTTTTTTGTTCTCTCGCTCGTTTTCCCTTTCTGCCTGTTTCTCCCATTAATGCCGCCCAATCGCCGCTTTAACGCGGGCGCTCTGGAGACTTGGATCTGTTTGGTTGGCCCGCCGGACGAGCGGATGGAGGCACGCGTGTTCCCTTCACATGCTTCCGTGGGACCTTTTGTATGGTGTGATACTGCCCTTTTTTGTGGGTCTGTCCGTCCCTTGCTGTTGATTTCCGTGATACAATGGTTGGTGGTCTGGAAAGGGAAAGGGACCGGCCGCCGATAGCCGTTAGGTGAATTCATGCGGGGCGGGGATATGGCTTGTTCCAGACCCTTTGCTTTTGGTTACTGTGTGTGTGCGTGTGTGTGTGTGGGAGGGTGGAGTCATGATGGGGCGCATATGCGTTCGCATGGGAGTCATTGCCTGCCGAGCCCGACGCAGGCTGGGCTGGGTGCGCATCCATGTATTGTTGATCGATATCAACATTTGCACGGCATTTCTCTTGTGGAGGCGGTTTTGCAGGATGCGGTTCTTGAGAGTAACCTTGTTGGGGCGTATGTGCGGCGGGTATATGGGAATGGAAGTGACGGGGCGGGAGCGTGTGTCGTCTGTTACTGCCTACCATGGGCTTTTCATGAACACCCTGAGGAATCCGCTAGCTCCCCTCCAGCGCCCGGTTACAGAAGATTTGACCCTTCCGATCCCCGCCGCTGAGGATACTAGATTCTTCCTACGTGAGTTGTTGAATCCAGCTCATGGACGAATTTATCCGCGGTTAAAGACTTACATCTTATGTCTGGACTTTGAATTCTACTACAGACGTGGATGGGCTCAACTATTTTGTCACATACTGTGACGGACGTTTCGTGAATACCTCGAGGAGCCCACTAGCTTCCCGGATTGCGAGGGAAAGACGAATGAGCTATTTTAGAACACCCGCACCATGGTAGCAAACACCCACGTTCAAAGGGCCGGACCGTTGAGGGAAGCGATAGCATCACAGATCTCGATATACGATGCACTTGCCTGAAACAAGAAAAGAAAGCCTACCTCAGTCATAGCATCGTTCCTTTCTTTTGATTGTTCTACATATGGCCTAACGCACGCTTGGCGAACTCTGCAAAGCGCGCTGTTGTGCTTGGTTCGGAAGATTAAAGTTGCGTGCAACACGTGGATTTCCCTGGAGCGAAATCCTATTTTGCGGGCCCTGTTTTCGTTCCGGATTGCTCGATGAGCACGTTGATGGGTAGATAGCGTCCCTCCGACGCCTCGCGTAACCATGGAACATCTGTGGTTGGGACCTTTTCGCGTGCGTACTTGATCAGCGGCTCGGCGCCTGGGGCGTCGCCCATGATTCCGATGACGCCAACTCGGGGAAGTCCCAGAGCGGCTGCGAGCTCGGACTCTGAGGCCGGCTTGAGTAGGACAAGGAGTGCAGTTTCGGAAGAAGCGAGGCCGCGCGAGGCCATTTGCGTGAGGAGCGGCAGATGTGAGGTCGTGATAGATGAAGGGGGCTGCAGAGTGAGTATTAAGGGCAAGTGGCGGAGGGATTTGGACAGGTGTGGCGGCGCATTCGTTTCATCTGGCGCGTCTGCCTGTGGCTGCTTCGACCGTTCCGCTTGATCCGAAGCGGACTCTCCTTGCGCTGGGCCACCTCCCGCGGCCTGCGCCAGCTGTTCGAGATGACGCGTGGTGCTGTTGATGCCGATGGTAATGTGACGTGTAAGGTCAGGCGGAGGAGGCGGTGGTGAAGTTGCAGCTTCGCTCGGGGCCCCATGGCGTTTGCGTTTCTTGCTGCGCTTGCCTTTTGAAGGCGTAACGTGGGCAGAGCGGTGTTGGCCAATGGGCGCAAGGAGACTGAGTGTCGGTTAGATATGCGGCTGGGAATGCTGTTGCGGTGACTTCATGATCGCCTGCGAGCCTCCTGAGGAGCAGGTCTGGAGGAGGGTAGACCCTGCGCAAACCAATAACATGCCGCGAAGCAGCCAGGGTGGATTGGCAGAGAACTAGGGTTGCTGGCGGCAGCGAAAAAGCAAGCGGCGCGACAGAGATTGCAGCGGACAAAAGAAGCGGCCCGGAGAATTCGAGATATCGAACGAAGGCATTGAGTCGAAACAGCGATGGAGAAGATGGAAAGGAACGTACTTGACCAGCATTTGGAGCATGATGTCATGGTCGGCGGTCGAAATCTGGGGCCTGGCAAAGAGGATCAACGGCTGGTGTAGCAGCATTCCCGCGCGCTGAAACAACCTACCATTGGGCCTGAGTGTACGGGACGTCGAGCTTGAAGACAGGCTTGCCGGGGCGGAGGGCCTTCTTCGCGGGCGGGTCTGCCATTCTGTCCTGGCGTTGCGCAGAGCAACAGCTGCTGCAGGAGAGGCACCGGCACTTGTTGAGAGGATCGTAAGGTGCGAGTGGCTGCGGAGCGGAGCGGGTTCTGGTGCTAGGGCTCCCGCGGGGTTGGTGCTATGGCCGACGAATCAGCCATGGCGCGGCCGGGTTGGAGCGCGACTAAGAGGCGACGGCATAAGCTCACGCCCAGCTGTGCACTTGCCTCCCGCCGCGAAGTCACCCCGCGACGCGTCCTCTACGCACCTCGAACGTCGTCGCCGTCTGTCGCACCCATCCAATTTGGCTGCTGTCCGCTCCCACTGCGTGCTGGCCACCCCGTGCTGTCCGGAGCCTGCAGCAGCCTTGCCCACGGCTCCTGCGCTTCGCCGCTCGCCAAAAAGCAATTGTAGGCAGCCGCCGCACCAAGCTCCTCCAAAGCTTCACGCATGCTGCCGAACTACTCCCGCCCTCACTTCCACCTGCCTGCCGGGCTTCCTGGACCCTTCTGCAGCTCCTGCCAGCTCCGGTAGACGCGCTTTCACAGTCTGCTGACTCATGGAGGCGCAACATGCTATGGATTCGTCCAGCCTGAGGAACTGCACTCCGCCAGCGACCCTGGAGTCACCTGAAGAGCGCCGTGACTCTATGGAAGACGCTGATTGCTCTCCCTCGCGATTCAAACGCCCTCGCCTGGACAGCGGCAGTCGTGCTGTCCGCAAAATGTCCCAAGACCTGGACCAAGCCGCCGCCGACAGCCTGGCGCACCCTGCTGCTAACGCGCCCGCAACACCCATGGAACAGCACGAGCAAACCGAGGACGCCGTTTCCCGCACCCCAAATACTCCTAGCCGCATCACCCTCAACCTTCGCCCGCCGCAAACTCCCTCGCATGCCCGCGCCGCCGCCGAGCCCTCCGCCGACCCCCACGCGAACCCAGACGAGGCTGTCAACCAAATGACCGGGGACTCAGACTCAGACTCCGATTCCAGCACAACCCTACGCTCCTCGCCCTCCGCGTCGCCACCCAAAAGCAAGATCCACACCCCACCCCCAGATGCTGAGCGGACCGACTCCGCGTTGTCGCCCGGCGCCGCTTCCAGTCCTGCGGTCGAGCTCGCTGTGGACGACGCTGGCGATATGGACAACTCCTCAGATAATCTGGTAGAGCTGAACGAGGAAGACGAGGAAGAGGTGGTCTTCGTCGGCAACATTTTCGATACCTTCCCGTTCGCAAAGAACTACGGTCGGGAGAATGCGCTAGGAGGGATGTTGAGCTTGATCGCAAAGCCACGTAAGTTCTCTTTAGGATACGCTATCTGAAGCTCATACTGACGACCTACAGGCCATGCCATTGATGGCGAGCTGACCCAACTCAAGGATTGGCTACGTTCGCTCGCGATGCTCGTTCACGAAGGCAAGCTTGACGCGCGCACTACGTATCTGCAGGAGCCCGTGTTCTGGGACGAGATTGCCAAGATGTTCCACCGCATTTCTCAGCGTCAGGTTCCATACGGGGAAGCTTTTCACCTTGATCCTGGTCATGGCGAAACCGACGCGCTGCGGGACTTGTGGAGCGCATATGCCGAGTGCGTTGCGCAAATGCTCAAAACCGAGATCAAGGCCCTCGAGACCGGCACTTACTCCGTCAGCAACTCGCGAATTGTTGCCTTCAGCCACATGAAAATCATGAAAGAGATTCTACGATTCCGCGAGGATCTACCATTTTGGGTATTAATGAACGACCTTGTTGGCCAGGACCCCGATGAACTGAAGAAGATATGCTCCACCATCATGTCTAGTTTCGTCGCCAAGCTGGAAGGACCTTCGTGTCTGCTCAGTCTGGTGAGGATGGGTATTGCCGAGCAGAATCTACGCTTGGCTGCCGAAGAAGTATTGACTCTACTCTCTTGGCTGGGCATTTTCGCGTCAAACTGGAAGACCGGAGTCAGCCGCAACGATCGCCGTTGGATGGCACACATGCTCTGCTCACTTTTCAAGGAGATCGACCAGGAGATCCAGACGTCTTTGAAGGCACCCATTGAGCTTTGTATCGAGCTCGTCAGCACTGCTGTATCAATCATGACAAGCGCCGCCTACCTGGATTCGGATGTCGCCCGCCAACTGGCTGCATATATCTACAAGGATTCGAGAAACTCCCACCATGCCTTGCTGATACCGGAAGTTCTCCACATGTCATGGTCGCTCAAGACATTGGAGCAGTACGTACTGAAGGGACATATGGCACACCGCATCTACGCTATCGAGAACATGAACACTCAATTCATTCAGGTCTGGCACAACTGGAGCCAAAAGTCTCCAAATGAGGATATTCTCCACCACTTCGCGCAAATCTTGCTGGAGGATAAGATTATCGACTACATCATAGGCGTCGACTCGCATCCTCAGCTCGTCTCCCGGAGCGGTAATATCGTGGGCTTCCTGGCTGTTACTGAGCATTACGGAGAAGCACAGACCGATGCTATCTGGGATGCCATCACCCAAAACCAAGATCCACGCATGGCGGAAGCTCTCATCGAGATGACCATGCATACGACGGTCCTGATGTCTCCGTCGGATCTCCTCTACCTCTGCACGAAATTTAACAGTCTTCCGGCATCTAGCTTCTCGGGGTCCTTTGTGGAATTGTTCAAACGTATCTGCGACAACATCCAGAAGAAAGCTCGGGCCGACCTGAATAGGTGGACCGAAGAGCCGAGGAGAATGGCTGTCTTCTCGCTGTGCGTCTACCTGGCGCAAGAGACCTATCCTTTCCCCATAGAATCTTCGGCTCCATTCCTGCAGTTGATGCACCGTGCCGCGATCCACCAGCTTGCACTCTTCTCCCGAGGGGAGTTTGCCACTGCAGATGACAAAGCTGAGATATACCGGTCTTGTGCTACAGGCATTTCAGAAAAGACGCCTCAGGCCGCTGCTAACGCTGAAATAATATTCACCATGCTTTCGGCTATGCCTACCGATTCAGACATCCTTCTGGGGACCAGTGTGGCTGAAGATGTCTCAGAAGAGCTTTGCTCCTTTGTAGCAGCGGAAAAGAAAAATGCTCGGAGGGGCCTCGAGATACCACTCACGTCGCGGCTTCAGCTGCTGTTCTACCTGATGAACATTTCGTCCTCGTCCTTGGCCGCGGGGACCGAGAAAAAAGTCTGGGACCATCTGGTTGGCCCCAGTGCAATAGGCGCCGACCTTCAGGACGTCGCATGGCACCATCTCTCTTCTTTGGCAAGACTGCAGGTTTCGAAAAACGCGTTCCTTGATATCTGCGCAGCTGAACTCCTCCCGACGCTGAACCCGGACTTCTACACCGCTGGACTGTTTGACTTTCTGCGAGAGCTGACAGACTATCAGCGGCGCACTTCGACAGAAGGTGAAATAACATCCAACGGGATATTCCAGCCACCCGTCGTGGATTTACTCTGGCACGTCATTCTTACAGCGCCTTCCAACACCATCGAGAAGATCACAGCGGAATACCTGGCAAACTTCTATTTGGATCCGCAGGCTTTCAACCAACACGCCGAAGAGTTTCCTAATGTCGTTCAAGATACCCACACTGCCCTCATCAACCGATGCATAAGCCAGATGGTGACCGCATATTCTGCTTTGAAGAAGCCCGAAAAGACGAGTACGTCTGACGAGGTAGAGATGAGAGATGTGGGTGTAAGGGAAGATCCCAAGATGCTTGAACTTCAATTCCGGAGGACCTTGCTGTTCCTTACAGTGCTGCTTAGCTTGGTCAAGAAACATCCTGATCTCCAGGTTACATCTCCCCGTCTCAGAAAGCCCGGTATCCCAGCAAGGATAGAAGATACGGCTGGCGACATCCAGCCGATCAAATTTCAAGCGATCGGCGCCGACATTGGACATATGCAGACTGTTGAAGTGGGAGATCTTCAATCGTTGTCATGGCTTGCGGAGCGCCTGCGTGACTGGACCGGGTTCTGCGAATTCCGAATGATCCATGGTGGCGCCCCACTTGATCTGCAGGGGATGGGTAATAGAACGATACGCGATTTATCGCTTCATCAGAAGGGTGCCATTCTGGTCAAGAACGTCGGCGAGATTGCCGTTCCCGCTCATGGTCGAGGGAGCTTGAGTTTGATTGAGAAAGAGATTCTCAAGAACTACGACACCATCTTCGATTTCCTAGATGGCGGTGATGACTCCATGAGCGAGGCTGTAAGCAACTAGATCCCTTTAGCTGACCATGACCAGGCTAATTCCTTTGTAGGCATACGATTTCCTGAGTCAGCTTCCCCCGCACGGAAAAGCTCTGGCCGTCACGTACGGAGGTCGACAGTCGGAGTCCATATCAGACATTTTTGAATCCTCTTTCTCTCCAGGAAAGTTGTTCAAAGCCCGAATCTCCGTCTCCACCCTTCGTAAAGATTTCGGGAACCAATTGAGATCGGTATACCCTCGAATGTCTTCAGCAACCCAGGAAGCAGCGATTAATGTAGAGCAGGGCCTTCCGTTGAATGTGCAGTTAATCAGTCATTCCGTCCAGCTTCTCAATGCTGTGATTCAGAACGAGGGGCTCATCAACGATACTCTGTCCGGACCGCACGATGAGTTCCTTGCCCAGTCCGTCCTGGAAACATTTACGGAATTGTTGAAGGGTAGGGGTACTGCCACACCTTGCATGAGGCAAAGTACTGACGGTTTCACAGAAAGTGTTGATAAGGAGGTGTCGGCATCGTACTTTGACAACGAGACGCGCCTCACCGACCGTCTAATGTCCTTCTTGCAGGCTTCTCTGAGCACATCGAACGTCCAGCTCGCATTTCAATGCTATGTGGCCTTGCTAGAGGCTTTCAACCACAGTGTTGCCGTTTGGAACAAGTTCAAGGCTCAAGCAGGGCTCGATGACCTTCATTTCACGCTTTTGGTTTCGCATGGATGCGAAAAGCTCCGCGAGTCCATATCAATCCACATTGAGAACGAGTGCCAACACCTTTCTGGGTATGTATTGCCACATTCGGCTCCGCGCTCCTCACGTATCGCTTGATGGATGCACGCTAATATGCTCAATAGGGACTCTCTCGTTGACAAAGACGAATTCGTGTCTTTCTATTGGAACATCTTGACAAATCTTCTTCCACGCGTCTCACAGTGCTCGAAGTCCTGCCAACAGCTCTTCGACATGTCTGTCAAGGTCTTCCGCTGGTATGATGAACACCGGCGTGATGAAGGTGGCCTCAGATCCTACATCTCTACGTGGAGCGAGCTTCTCCTGGCGCACAAATACGAGGCTTGCGTCGGCCGTCCTGAGGTTGACTTCGTCGTCTCCGGTTTTGCTCAACTCCTCCGTACAGCTGTCTCATCTCTCAAATCGTTCAAAAAGCCATTGAACATCGAGGGCCTCGCTGCCAGCATCTTCACCAAATTTCTCTTCCCACCTGCGTCCGATATGGCGGGCAATCGAGAGAGTGGTGCAAGCGAGACCCTTCCCGTGCTAGAGACGAAAACAAGAGAAGGGCTTTATGAGTTGATAACAGCACTCTGCGAGGACATCGCCGTGTACAAACAAATGGTTGGGTTCATCCGTGAACTACTGCATGACAACCCCCATGGCGAAGACGACGGCTATGTGCTATCCGGTTCGAGGGACCTCCGCTCTGAGACGGGATACGTTGGACTGGAAAACCCACAAGCACTGTGCTACATGAACTCCATGATGACGCAGCTTTTCATGGACATAGAGTTCAGGAAGTTCGTCTTTGAAGCCGAATGCGGTACCAAGGATGGCTTACTGAACGCCATGCAAGACCTTTTCGCCACTATGCAAAGCAGCTACGCGAGATCGGTCGATATGAAGCCTTTCGCTCACTGCGTCCGCGGCATCGACAGGAGGCCGATAAACGTCGCAATCCAAATGGACACTGAGGAATTCTTCCGGTTACTCATGGACCAGCTCGAGAGCGAACTGCTTACCGTAGAGGACAAGCAGCGCCTACGGAATTTCTACGGCGGTTGCTCTGTCAACCAGATCAAGTCCAAAGACTGCCAGCATGTCTCGGAAACCAACGAGACGCTCTTCAACTTGCCTCTGGAGGTCAAGGGTAAAGAGACACTTGAAGACAGTCTGAAAGCTTATGTCGAGGGCGAAAGCCTGGAAGGCGAGAACAAGTACAAATGCGAGCCTTGTGGTGGTCGTCTGGTCAACGCGGTCAAGCGCACCTGCCTCAAAAGCGTTCCCGACAATCTCATCGTCCACCTGAAACGGTTCGACTTCGACCCGTTTACAATGACCCGGAGTAAGATCAACGACTATTTCCGCTTTCCATCACGCATCAACATGAGCCCGTACAAGGTGGAGTATCTCAGCGACCCGGACCAGCCCATTGACGATGACTTCTTCGAGCTCGTGGGCATCTTGGTCCACGCTGGAGGCGTTGAGCAGGGGCACTACTGGTCTTATGTCCGCGTCCGTCCGGATAATCAAGGTTACGTCAGGTGGATCAAGTTCAACGACGATTCTGTCACCGAGCAGGACCTCAGCAAAGTCGAAAGCGAGTGCTTCGGTGGAAACGGCAGGCATACATCCGCTTATATGCTCCTCTATCAGCGCGCCTCGTCGCTCGACAAGGATGGTACGAGCATCCTTCGTGCTCACCAGTCGCTAAATCCCATCGCAATGATGCCCAAGGGTCTCGGCGAGCGGGTCAGGGCCGAGAATGAGCGCCACATCCGGGACTATTGCATGTTCGACAAGGCCCATACCGGGTTCATCCGTAAGATGCTTGCGCAGATGCAGACGATCAACAAAGGAGTCTGTTCCGACGGGCATGGGCTGGAGAACCGCGTCATCGACATGGGCTTGGAGCACCTGTACGAAGTGATCGGTCGCGGTCAGGACGTGGACGAGTTGATCAAGTTTATCAAAGACTTGAGGAAGACGATCAGCCCTTGTACGGAGTGCATCAAGCTGACACTTGACTGGATCAACAACCACGAACGTGCCTTGGCCGATTGGTTCATCTACTCGTTTCAGATTGATTCCGGCAATCAAGTCGGTTTCAATGTTGCTTGCTTCATCATCGAGCAACTCAAGGACCTTCGAGAGCGTGACCCTTCAAAATATGGCCTTGATTGCGCGGAGCCGGATCTGGAGCAGGCTCTGGAGGAAAGCAAAGATGGGGCGTTGCCCAATATGCTCTCACGCATGATGTCAATGGCCACAGACCTTGGCTATTGCCCTCGCGGACTAAACTTGACTCAGCATGTCTGGGACATGTACTTCAAGTTCCTTGTGGCTGTGGCCGACTGGGGCAAGCATGAGATGGCGCTACTGCTGCACCACGGGTTCCTGATGCTGTGTCTGGAGATCTACAGTATCGACGCCGTTCCAGAGATGGACGAAAAATATCCGCAGATCAAGAAAGTCGTCGGGAGGAAGAGCAGCACGCCGTCCTACGTTGACATGACCATTTTACTGGCCAGCTTCGTCCAGCACATCGATTTGGCAGCTGACACGGTTCCAAACACCGTAGAGCGCATTCGGTCATTCTCTGATTCCGAACAGCAGAAGTTCCCCTTCACACGGCCGGAGTATGTGCTGTTCTACAGGTGGGATAAGAGGAACAATTGCCTGACGGTCCTCAACCGGCTCCTTGAGACGTGGGACCTGAATACGAACATGCGGCCGTTTTATCCAGGAGATATCCTCCGAGCCATGATGGCAGTCAAGCCGGACCCAAGTCATCTCAAAGCCATCCACGTCACGATCCACGAAGGGGTCGATTTGTTGACACCGCAAGTGGGCGCACCGTTCATCATGGCGGCAATCTACTACTGCATGTCAGCGTCCAAAGCGAAAGACGTGCAGGCGATGGCTCGCGACATCGTTAGCTG
The DNA here is from genome assembly GCA_022560015.1 of Diplodia mutila. Taxonomy (NCBI): domain Eukaryota; kingdom Fungi; phylum Ascomycota; class Dothideomycetes; order Botryosphaeriales; family Botryosphaeriaceae; genus Diplodia; species Diplodia mutila. The sequence continues at coordinate 12,321 of JAFISB010000104.1, read as the reverse complement.
CATTTGCCCGGAGAAGCACTTGTTGGGAGACTCCTTCTGCAACTTCGTAAGCATGTTGGTCGGTCTTCACAACGAGTCCATCAGCCCGAAATATCCGGATTTCTTCTACGTTCTGTCGGTCGGGCTGGCGCACATATGGGCACCCCGGCTCTTGTGCTTCGAGTTCGTAGGCGTCCAAAATACTGCTCTAGATCTCACGAAGAAGCTAATCACTGACCACCTTCCCGGCCGACTGTGTGGCAAGAAAGAATGGGATACGGAAGATGCTTACGAGGCACGCGTTGGCGCAGTGCGGCACCTGATTTGCGCTGGTTATGAGCGTGCGAACGTTCTGTCCAGAGACGCCGATGTCCCGCGGAACATTGTTAACTGCCTTTACTCAGTCATCTTCGAATGCCATCGCTTCCTCAGGGCCCTCCGGACCAACTGGCCCGAACGCTTCCCCACGGTCGAGTTCGAGGAACTTGAACAGCGATGTTGCGCAGTGGCACAGATTTACAGGGAGTGGCCTGAAAGCGACGAATACGATTCGGGTAAGTATGCGCGTATGGATGAAGATGAGCAGATGGACTTCTGAGATCAGAAGGGTTCCGCTCTTCCGCACAAGCTCGTCAATCCTCTTTCTCCAGCAGAGTCAAATTTCAACTAACGCTCGAGCAACAACAGCTTTCTCGGGCGACGAGGAACTGGAGTACACGGACAACGACGTCGAGGCCGTTTGAGCGAAGCTCGTGCACGTCGGTCCGGAAGTCGTCGACCTCGAAACTTCATTGGTTGTCGTAACGGCAACATCATATTGGCGAATTGGCGTACTGCAGAGGCCGTTGACGGTATGGTTCTCTTCGGCTTAAAATCGGGTGGTAGTCACTAGGTTTTCCTCCAACTTCCAGTCTTGTGTTGGTTTGGAGATGATGCGCTTCTCCTCCTCAAGCTGACCATGCTTGACCGGAAGTCGCTTTGCTTGTAGTATCATTTCCCTTGCTTCTTTCTTTGGGATAACGGTTTGGTTGTTTTACGATGGGTCGATGGAAAACTCGGATTATTTTCCTTTGCATGGCGACGGCGACGGGGCAAAACTGGGCAAGAAAACTTCTACTTCGAGAACAGGATGCTGGATTGGGATCATTTCCTTTCGATTCATGTTATTTTCATTCGCCTATTTTCCTCTGGGTTTAAAGGTGCGGGCGAGAAGGGTTTGTGATGGTTTGTCTTTTTACTCCACGATGACTTCAAGGGAAATGCTCTCATCCGGGCATTACGATGGATATGCAACACACGATTGCTGAATGATATGGGAAGGGTTTTGATTTCTGCTCTACGATGCCGGTCGCTGATGCAAGAGTGCCTACTGCTATTGTAGCTATTCTCATGCACTTGCAACATGTCCGCCGCTTCATCGTACCTCACTTCACTTCGACATGCCAACCCCACCATTCCCTTGTATCTCACTTCACCTCAACATGCCAACCACCCCACCCCATCTTATTGTTCTTAGCCCCACCCTATTGTTCCTATTGTCGCTCTGGTGCCTATTGTTGCAAGTTTCACATTGCCTCTCATAAAACCCGTCCGCTCCCCCGGCCTTTTCTTCTTTCCTCGGCCACCTCGACATCTTCAATCCAGCTCTCTTTGCTCAATTCAAGCCTCTTTTCTCCAGTCCCACAGTCAACCCCAGTTCACAAGCACACCACACCCTCTCTCACACACACCCTACCACCATCACCATGTCCAGCACCAACAACAACCAGCAGCAGCAGCAGTCGGCTGGTCCGACCAGCAACATCGCGGCCAACGCTGGTTCGGCCGGTCCGGCCAGCGTTGGCCAGCTGTCGGCCATCAGCAGCAGCAGCAGCAGCACCGGCACCCCCATCGTCGTCGTCGTCGACCTGGAGTCGACACTTGCCGCCGCCGCGCCCGCCGCCACGCCGCTCGCCATCATCACCCCGCCGCCGCCCAGCAGCAGCAGCCACCGCAACGCCAGCAGCCCGACCAGCAGCGACTACCGCAACAACTCGTTCCACCAGTCGGCCGGTCCGACTGGTGGTTGGGTGCTCCCGTTCCCGCCGCCGTCCAGCAGCCACCGGCACAGCAGCAGCGTCGTCGCGGTCCGCTCCTCCGACGACCAGCACCAGCACCAGGACGAGCTGGCCGGTCCGCTCGTCGCGACGTGGACGGTGCCACCCAGCCGCAAGCGCAAGGCCATCGACCCGGACGACGACGACGACGACGAGAACGCCGCCATCAAGACGTGGCCCGGTCGCCGCGCCGCCGCCTTCGCGCCGCCCTCTGCTGGTCCCCTGCCCCCCGCCCTCGCCGCGTTCGCCGCCTCCGGCGGCCCTTCGCCCGCCGACCGCTTCCCGCGGCCGAACAAGCGGCGTCGTTGTTACGGGCCCGATGGCCGTCGCGTGGCGTTGTCGTGCTTCGCCGACGTGGACGAGCTGGCGCGCGGCGGCCCGCTGGGCGTGCAGAAGAAGATGGCGGGCCTGCCGGGCGGGCAGATGGGGGTGCACCGCGCCCGTGTTCGTGTTCGCGGCGGTGGTGGTTTCGTGGTCAGGGGGGTGACGCCCGGCTCGCTGCCGGCGGTCGGACCGGGCGGCGGGCTGGTGTTCAGGATGTGGCCGGGCCGGGAGGTCAGGGTCGGGGAGAGGGGGAGGAGGCGGGGTGTGCCGGCCGCGTTGGTCGGGTTGGAGGCGGTGAGGAGGGAGGAGGGGTGGGTGGTGGAGAGGGGTGCTGGGGGCGGTGGGGTGGTGTTGGTGCAGGGGGGAGAGGAGGCGGAGAGGGCGGAGAGGGCGAGGAGGGAGGGGGTAGAGAGGGGAGTGGAGGACCTGGTTGGGGACGTGTTGGCGCAGATGGTGTAGAGCGAGAACGGGGGGAAGTGGTGGTGGTGGCAGAGCGTGGAGAGGGGGACGGGGAAGCTTTCTGGGAATGCATGGCTCAGGCACCGCCGAAGATGACCGGCTGGTCCGGTTAATTAAGGCTCGAAAAGTTTGTGTGCTTTTGCATTTGCGGAGGGAGTTTTTTTTTCTGGTCTCCCCTGGTTTAGCATAGATGTTTTTTCTGCCTGTTCGAGCCACACCATCCATCACGGAGGCTGCGAATGAATCCATGACTTGAGCATTTCAGCTCACACACAAAATTTGCTCACCCTGTGCTTTCACCTCCTTCAAGCTCCCTTATCTGGTGATGGGTCTGAGAAAGTGCCTGAAGGACGTCAGGAAAGTCAAGACCCAGTGTACACAGTAGCGTCGCGTGCGAAAGCGGTTGATCCAAGTCGGGTTGGTCGCGTACGCCCGGTCCCGCTATCAAGCTGTGATGCGACTCGGTAGAGCATGGCAGAGGCACGGGTGGTATTAGTGGATGGGATGGTAGACCGGCAAGTACATACATACAAGCTGTTAGTAGCAGTAAAGCGTGTTAAGGGGACTCGTACTGTGATAGCGAGGGGTGGCTGAATAGATACATACTCTGATTAGTGTTCACCGGGTCAGCATCGCTTCATTCTGATGGACAAAAAGTCTCTTTTCTTTCCTTTCCAGAGTCTCTTCTGAGTTCTGATACGCCTCATGGACTTGCTGCTTGACCCAGGCAGATCCCCATCAATTGCGGCAGCCCATCCTACACCGTGAGCCTCCTGATTTGCCTTCGTGGCCGGCGTTCATCAACATCACCCACCTCAGACCCTTCACCGGGGCCTGAAGGCCCGCTTCTCCACCACACTGCTCGAGGCTGTGGCAAGAACTGCTCTGTACTTAATAGCCAGCTGCCACTCTCCTTCCATCAACAACAGGAGCCGCGTCTCCTCCCAAAAGTGGGTCTGTGGTTTAGTGGTATAATACTCCCTTAGCATGGGAGTGGTCCGGGGTTCGGTGAGTTCTCTCTGCGTTCGAATCTCTCCGGCGTCAACTAACAGTAAGACAGATTCCCCGCGGATCCAACAGTAACTGGTTCAATTCCGGTATTATATCTTTTTGGTTCTTCTTTTTTGCCCATGCATGCATCGTGTGAAAGGGGGGAGGTATTGGTGGTGGGGTTTTGAAATTTTTTTTGCTGCGACACCAAGGGCCATGACTGGCGAACTCGGGCCGGCCAGTAATGCAGGAGATCGGCAAGATCAACTAGTGTCGTTGCGTGGGTGGCTGCTGGGTAGGAGAGTACAGAAAATTTTTGCGGGGTTCGAGCTGGGTCGGAGGTCGGAGATCGGAGAAGCTAGCGACAGGGATCCGGTTGCGGCAACGCTAGTGCCGAAACGGCCGAGTCCGCCGATGGTAGCCGAATGCGACTACGACGCGCGCATGACCTTGCGCGGCGTGGGAAGAAAAAAGGAGGGTCGAAACTTTGTCGAGGGCAAATTGAACATACGGGCCGCCGGCAGTGCGGAGCATTGGCAACGTAAATGCCGGCGGACGTGATTGTTCTGTACGGCCGCGGACAGGAGCGCGTTCGTGGCGCATCATGCGGAATTGCAGCGTGAGCCGACCTTCAATAAAACAAACAAGACCACTGTCGTAAGGCAGCCTCAGGGATTGCGGAGGGTGAGAATATCCTTCACACCTACGTATGTCGGTACCGCTCTCCGCCGCATCGTGGGCTGCAGGACGGCGCGATGCAAGCTCGGTCGGTCAAGGCGGTCATCTGGGCGGCAGGCTTGGCCTCGTAACGGAAAATCACTAACGGCAGGCTGGCGGATCTCCTGACGGGGAGCGCAGTTTTGTCCTTTTTTTTTTCTCCCTCTCTCTCTCTTTCTCCGTCTCGAATGAGACACAGGTGACGCGATTGCGATGAGCCGTGCTGGTCGCACGTCTCGGTGCCGACCGTAGGCGGCATTTATGTCCGCAAGCTTGCGTTGCCGCCGTTGAAGAGGGGCAGCATGCGCAAGCGCCTGCTCCATCGAGCGAGCGGGTGACTGCACAGCCTCGCGGGGCGCTGCGGCGGGCGTCTCAGAAGGTGTGCTGGCGCGAGGTGAAACATGACAGAGGGCGGTCGTGGTGATCTCGCGAATCTGGCGGGAGCGCTATGGCGAGGTGTTGCTATTTCCAGCAGTTGGTTTGATTGCTCCAATGGCGCTAAGCCTGTTCCTGGCGACGCCCCCTGCTATCTCTCCCGCCCGGCAAATCATCGCTACCTCGCCCCGTCACCACCACCACCCTCGCAGGCCCGCCGCTGGTCCTCGCTTGCGCATCTCTGTGCCGACTCGACCGACTGTTCTTCGCTCGTCTGATCGCCCGTCTGTCCGCTGCCCAATGCCCCGCGCCCGCCGAGCTAGCAGCTTCTACCGTTTCGAGATCTGTCAGCCTCGACGTTAGACAGGTCGCCATGTGGACCTCCACGCCAAACTATCTCTTGTGACCGCTGCCCCAGACCTGCCCGCGGAGGCTGCGTCGCTTGGTCGCTGGAATGAGCCGCCGCGGTCCTTTTTCGACTGCCCGATTGCGCCAACCCGATGCCCCTTCGGGCAATCGTCGCTTAGTGAGTCCCTCGAAAGAGCCTCCGTCATGCACCCATGTGTCTTGGCGTCGTTTCGGTCGAGCATGCGCCCTGTGCCCTCGACCCCAGCATGGAAGCTTCCTTGACAACCTACCCACTTTCGACACAAGTCCCGGAGCCGCTTCTCCCACACCTACCACGCCGACGATAGATGCCGCCCATCCGTTCTGGCCTCTTCCGCATTGTCGCCCTCTGTCTCGGGAGACTTGCGATGATGTGCCGTTTCTTGACCATGTCTGCTGCTCGGAACTCGCGTTCTTTCCACCCTCTTGATCCAATAATGCGGGGGCATTGCTCCTTTCGATTGGCGCCGCATACCGGGGTCTGCGCGTACACCTGCCCACCTGTCAGGACACTTAAAACGTTTCAGCTATAGCCAAGCCTCCGAAACGACTTAGTTGATTTCCCAGTAGCCCTTTGCGGACCTCTGCGCGAGGGTCCGCCCTGGTCACCCTACTATAGAAGGCAATACCCGCCATGCCGACCTGTCATGCCCTTGTTCGCCCCTCCCGTTCCCCTCCGTCGGACCTGCCGCTCTCTTTTCTCCTTGGTCGAGCAGAGCTTGACTGACTCTGCTCGCATTGTCGTTCTTTCTTTCGCGCAATTCCCTGCCCACCACTCTTTTCACCGGACTGTTGTCCCGACATCTAGCTGCCCCGCAGCCCGACGATCTTTTTGCAACTTCTACTCGTTATATCTAATACTAACCATGGGTGGCTTTGCAAGTATTGGCTTGGTCTGGAAGTTCTTGTGCGTAAACCTGCAGAAGCGTCTCTCGTACCGCAGCTGACGTGGCTTGCAGTATCGTTTTTGCGTGCCTGATCGTGCTCACAGTCCTTGCTGGAGCCTGCAAGCTTCTCTACAACAGGCAACAGTAGGCCTTGACTTTCCCACTCCGCATCCGTCGCATTGCTTACAAGTTCTTCAGGTTGAAGAAGCACATTGCGCTCAAGGGACAGCAAAACGCAGCGGACACGGACAATCTAGCCTTGAATGATAGAGCGAGGGATGAGGGTGATCTTTTTGGCATCAGGGCATTGGAAGCTGGATACTATGGCGGCGTCGCCCAATCTCGCCCAGCCTCTCCGACCGGATCTTCAATGGGCTCCTCTTCCAGACATCCTTCCATCAGCACCAACACTTTGATCGGCAGCGCCGCTTCTCAGTCGACACCAAAGCTTATCTCTCCCGCCACCAGCGTCACGCATCTGCCTCATAGCAGAAATACTTCTGGAGACGTTGCTCCGAAGACACCCTCGTCGCCACCCCGCAGGACCCTGCCGCGCAGGAACACGCCACCCACCTTGAGGCTGGAACCCTCACAAGCAGAGCTTACTGGCAGGAAGAACCACGGCGTTGTCGAAGTCGTCGTCCAGAGGCCTGCTTCTCCCGTGGAGCCTGAGTCTCCCACCACACCCACTTCCCCTGCTTCCCCCAAATCCGTATCTCGCCACGACATGGGCCCCAGGTCTCCCGCCATTCGCATATCGGCTGTGTCCGATGATCACGAAGAGACCCCAATGTCGCCAGAACTCCTCCGCCCTTCCGTTTACAACCCGAATGCACCGCAGCTCCCCGTAGTGGAGTCAGTGTCGCGCATCTCGTGGAGGCCTTCAGCCGCAGACGACATGGCCGCAAATGCCTACTCGATGGCTGCCTCGTTGGATTACACGATGGGCGCTCCCTCTGCGGGAAGCAACCCTTCATCGCCCGCGCACAACGCATCTCCGCTCCCATCACCCGTCAGGGTGTACCCGCAAGCATACATTCCCCGTCGCTCGAGAGCTGAGGGCCGCTCGATCTTCCCCGCTGAGCCTCGCGAACAACAACGATCCAGGAAGAGCTCCTTCTCGTCAACTAGGAGCCGCCTCACCAGTATGTTTTCCCCGTTTGACTTGCCTAATTCTGAACACAACGTATTGACATTGCTGTAGAAGCCGAGGATGAGGAAGATGTCCCTGCTGTTCCATCTTTGGAGATCGAATCCGACTTCTACATCCTCCAACCCACCGTTTATACGCCGCAGCACAAACGTGATGTAAGCGCATCGGAGAGCGCCTACAGCACGGACTCTCTACACCGTCGCTCGTCGGTCTCCAGTGCTGAGACGGTCACGGAGGCGACGTTGCCGGCCACCAAATTCGGCCTTGAGCGCAGTGACAGCATGTCCAGCCGGCGACATAGCGTCGGCGCCAACTCGTTGATGCCACCGCCTTCGCCAAATCCAGGCGGTACGGACCGGTTCAGCGATTTTTTCGACGCCTATTACCGGAATTCGCAGTCGATGGTCGGGTCGGAACCGAGCTTCGAGATGGCGCGAGTGGAAACGTTGGCGATTCCGCCGAGGCATTCGACCATCGTCGAGGTGCCAACGCCGCTGGCGTCGCCGATGCCCGACAAGAACCGCATGAGTGTACAAATCACCCAAACCGGGATAGCGCTCTGACGTAGAAAAGTGGCCGACATCGTTGATGCATAGCACCGGGTGATTCCCCAGGCGTTTTTCCTTTTCTCTGAGCGACACCATTGCGAGCATTTCGTCGGGCGTCCACGGAGTCTATATGTCTTGCTTCTCTTTCCTTGATGATTTTGATTCCCACCGAGTTTTCTTTTCTTTTTTGCTGCTCTCACTCTCTCAAGACCGCGCAATATCGTTTTGCGACGGCATCTCTCTTACTACCCAACCACCTCCTTATACGGCACCTACGGCCAATGACGCGTACAGAAGAAGACCAGTAAGATGGAACAAGGAAGATACAGGCACTTGTATATAGTAAAAGTGTATAATAGTAATAATACCCTTTCTGCTGGGGCGATGCGCGTTCTTCCACTCGAAAGAGAAAGAGAGGACAGGCGCAGCTCCTCAGAAGGCCGAAGAGCAAGATAAAATTTCTCTCAGCAATGGTGATTGCCGGTGGTCCATGACTCTCGCGCCAATGAGAATGATGGTTTTATGAGGAGTCGATCGTCGTTAGACGAAGTGGGCGATGAGGCGTCGAGATGGCCGCACAATGAGCTGACCACCACGTGTTTGTGGTGAACATGGCACCGCGCTCCCCCCGCACTGGTGCTGTGCGACCGTGCAACGGCGCGGAGGAATTCGGGAAATTGGTGGCCGGTCCCGACCGCCGACGCACGGCGAAGCAGCGGCAATCGGCAATGGGGAAGTTCCTGGGTTCCTGCATGTGAAAGCGCGGCAGCCTCACCGCCCTCAGCGACGCCCGCCGCCCCCTGTCCGCCTTCGTTCTGATAGCGCCACCCGATTCCCCATTATCATGACCCTGGCCCAGCAATCGCGAGACCTTTCGACGACTTTTTTTCTTCTCTTCCCTCTTCGCTCGTCCCACGCGTCACTCGCCCCGGGGGCCAATCTTACTCGCTTTAATTGTCCATTGGACTGCCCGATCCGATTTTTATAATATAAGCTCGGGGTCCCTGCATTATTTTGCCGTCCAACAAAAACCCTCGGCTGATCTTACTCGACGTCCATTCGCTCCCTCGCGCCGCCCTCGTGAGATTCGTTGGCATCTCAACCGCACCAACCTGCACCCTCGACCTCAGCCTCGACCACCCCCGCGCAATTCCTCCCGCCGACGAACCGCGTCCCCCTTTCTGACGAACCCATTGCATCGTCCTCGTCGTCGTCGTCTTCCTCCGCAGCAACGCCGCAACCACCACCGCCGCCGCCGCCGCCGCCGCCGCCGCATCATCACCGCTTACGCTTCCGCTTACGCTTGCACCACCCTCGCATAACACCCGACCACCACCACCCCCAACAACCGCAAACAATGCCGCTCATCCTCGACGACGGCAGCCCCTCGCCGGCGGGCACCGACCCCACGGCGCAAGGCCCGTTCCGCGACGAGCAAGACCGCCGGCGGCGCGTGCACCACGACGCCGACGTCGTCATCATCGGCGCGGGCGTCTTCGGCTCGGCCGCGGCCGTCGCCATGGCGCGGCAGGGGCGGTCGGTCATCCTGCTGGAGCGGTCGCTCAAGGAGCCGGACCGGATCGTCGGCGAGCTACTGCAGCCGGGCGGCGTGCAGGCGCTGCGCACGCTGGGCATGGAGTGGTGCATGGACGGCATCGACGCGGTGCCGTGCTTCGGGTACGACGTGGTGTACTACGGCACGGGCGTGGGGATCCCGTACCCGAAGGAGGTGCAGGAGGGCAGCGCCGGGGAGAAGGGCGGGAAGAGGCCGCAGGGCAAGGGGTTCCACCACGGCAGGTTCATCCAGAAGCTGCGCGAGGCGGCGATGAAGGAGCCGAACGTGACGGTGGTGGAGACGGAGGCGAAGGATTTGGTGCGGAATGGGTGGACCGGGCAGGTGTTGGGTGTGGAGTGCTCGACTAAGGGGGAGAAGGACTACGTGAGTGCTTTTTCACCACCATGGCGAACCTCACCGGCTCGTTTATTGGGCTTGGAGGAGGGAAGAGGAAATATTTGATCTGATTGCTGACGGGGATTTGCAGTACTTCGGGCACATCACGCTCGTGGCCGACGGCTACGCCTCCAAGTTCCGCAAGTCGAACCACCCGCACCGGCCGGAGGTGCGCAGCAAGTTCTTCGCGCTCGAGCTGATCGACGCGGAGCTGCCCATGCCCGGGCACGGGCACGTCATCCTGACCGAGGGCCCGCCGGTGCTGCTGTACCAGATCGGCACGCACGAGACGCGCGCGCTCATCGATATCCCGGACAAGCTGCCGTCGGCGTCGGTCAAGAACGGCGGGGTCAAGAACCACCTGGAGAACGTGGTGCTGCCCAGCCTGCCGAAGTGCGTGCAGCCGAGCTTCGAGGCGGCCATGCGCGCGGGCAAGCTGCGCTCCATGCCCAACTCGTTCCTGCCGCCCGCGACGAACCGCACGCCGGGCCTGGTCATCGCCGGCGACGCGCTCAACATGCGCCACCCGCTCACCGGCGGCGGCATGACGGTCGCCTTCAACGACGTCGTGCTGCTGGCCGAGCTGCTGCACCCGGACGCGGTGCCCAGCCTAGCCGACCACCGCCTCGTGCTCAAGCAGATGAAGGCGTTCCACTGGCGCCGCAAGAACTGGGCCGCCGTCATCAACATCCTCGCGCTGGCGCTGTACGCGCTGTTCGCCGCCGATGGTAAGCTAGCTCCCCTTCCAAACCCCCTCCCTCCCTACTATGATCGAGAACCTGAGGCCCTAACGCGTCAGGCAAAACAGACCCGAACCTGAAGACGCTCCAGCTCGGCTGCTTCCGCTACTTCCAGCGCGGCGGCAACTGCATCGATGGGCCCGTGGGGCTGCTCGCCGGCATCATCCGCCAGCCGCTCATCCTCTTCTACCACTTCTTCTCCGTCGCCCTGTACTCCATCTGGATCCGCGTCTCGGACGCGCCGCTGCTGATGAAGCCGTGGGCGCTGGTCAGCAGCATCGCCGTCTTCTGGACCGCGTGCCGGGTCATCTTCCCGTACATCTGGTGCGAGTTGAGGCCTTGAAAAGTGGATGGAAGCTGTTGTGGTGGGGGGAGTTTGGATGGGGAAGTTGGAAGTGGGAAGAGAAAGTCTGTGTGTGTGTGTGTGTGTGATTATGAGAGTTACGCGCTTTTCCATGATCGAAAAAAGAAAAGAAAGAAGGTAGAGATGCGAACAGCAGAGGCGAGGCTGTCGTATAGAGAGATGTGGGCTGCGCCCCTGCCGTCGTCGTTGTCATCTTATTCGACGCTGTTGCTTTGCAAAGACTTTTGCATGGCGTTTTCCGGAGACAGGGATGGAGATGGAGACGAATTCTTGTTCACGGTATTCGACGATGTTCATACGTTTCACACGCTTGTACAGTACAGACGGCCTTTTTTTTTAAAGAAAGAAAAAGGCAGTCGCTGTTTGATTAATAGACCAAAGTAATTTTTAATGCATTTTCTTTCTTCAAAAGGAGTCACTTGAGAGAGGACGGAGAAACTGTTCGTTTTTTTATGTGAATGCAGTCTCGAACACTTCTTTCAGGTTTTAAGTTGGTATGTTTATATGCTCGCTTTCTCGGCAATGCCTACACATATGCTAAACGTAAAGGCCAAACTAGACCCTCACGCTGGCCCACTAAACTTCTCATGTTTATCCTGCCTGTGGACACGATCGCCAATATCAAAACACACTCGAACTGCCGCTGCCCCGTCTGCCGCCCGCTGCCCGCTGCCCGCCGCACCACTGCCGCCGCACCGGTGCCACCGTATTGCGGCCGCTTCGTGTGTAAGCCTATAGATCAAGCCCCTTGTACAAAGAAAAGAGCACACGCTGACAGGAGATACATCGGCAAGAACCACCGCACCCACCCCGCCCGCCAACCCGCGCCGCCACCGTGTCTACAGAGCCTCCTGGTAAGTATATAAACTACGCCTATCCCGCTTTAGAACGAACATGCCATCTTTTATAAGAATATTCGGGTCTTCCTACGATTGGTAGGACTTTACGTTGAAGAACATTCTTACGATATAGTTGGTGGGGATCCCTACGCTCCGGCGCCAACGATGGCCACCGGTCACATATCACAGCACTTATACAACATAGGTACCGCGATACCATACATAGTTGGCGGGAATTCCGCCGAAGCGAGGGAAGGGAGCAGAAGAAGAAGGCCGAGAAGGCCAAGAAGGGGAGAAGAAGAAATAGAAAGAAGCGAAGGAGAAGGAAGACTTACGTTCTCTTGAAGCTCTCCTACAACATTTAAGATGCTAACAACAATGTAGAAGAAGAAGGAGACGGCCTCCGCCTCCTTAGCAGCAGCACCACCACCACCAGACGGCTGCCCTCCCCCCTCCTCCCCCCCCCCCCCCCCCCCCCCCCCCCCCCCCCCCCCCCCCCCCCCGCCCCCGCG
>JAFISB010000103.1:113820-127464 GCA_022560015.1 Diplodia mutila | reverse complement strand
AAAGCGAGACAAAAACCGCCCCCCCCCCCCCCGTTGGGACAAAACCCCCCCCCCCCCCCCCCCCCCCCCCCCCCCCCCCCCCGGGGGGGCCCCCCCCCCCCCCCCCCCCCCCCCCCCCCGGCCCGAAGCCGCACCCCTCCTGAAAGGGCCCAGTCAAAGGGAAATGTCCAACGACGAACGTCGGCATGAAATTTGAAACGCGCCAATGCTACCGGGGGGTTTCTTTGTCCGGCTTCACGGCTGATGTGGAAAGAACGAGTTCCCCGGGACTTTTCCTTCTCTGCGCGGTGGACGTTGGCGGCGAGGCGCTGGTTGCGGGAGGGGGGGTTGCGTTGGTTTTGGCGTTGTGGGCGGCTGGGGATGCCACTGGCTATGGGGGTTGAAGCGTTCTGACAGCGATGCTACTTAGTGCGCTGTTTTTCTTTGATTGTCTACTCGGAAAATGCTGGATACGGGTTGTGGACTGTCGTGAACAATATTTGAGAGCAATTCCGTCAGCTGTTTCTTGACTATGGAGTGCTGGATATAGAGTATGAGCTCGGACATGAGTCGGAAACGGTGAAGGAACTCGTGGGCTGATGGCTTTTCCGGGCTTGTACATACAAAGACGACGATGCTTGACAAAAACTGCAAAAATAAAGGATGCTCTGCAGAGTTTGAATAGGTTGTCCGTGCTCGGTGGAGCTAACTGGTGCTTGTCGTCCAGGGCTTCCGCAGTAGCGATGTGTACAGAAATGGTGTTGGTTTTATGGACCGTGATTTTCTTATCACTCGCTCTCCATCAGCCGCAAAAAAAGGCTGTTCGCAGGAGAGATAGCATTCGATGAGAAGGGGAAATGTCTGTAGTTGTGCGGAAGATAGCGTTTTGATTGTTGAAAGGTGTCTTCCCCAGCGAAGCGTAATCATCTCTGGCATTTCTTAAGCACAGCACTAATCACTTCGAGAGAAAAGGAATGCAAACCTTTTCTTTGGTGTTCCCGCCTTGTATTGGCGGCAAAACAGAAATTTCAGAGAGCTGCATCTCAAGCAGCTTGAGCTGTTGCCGCCTCCCTCTTTCTTCCTTTCATCATCAGTACGTAGAATGTTGAACAGTGAGATGCAAAGACCCAGAACCTCTTATTCTCCTCGGCTGCTCAACTCTGAAGGGTCTTTAGGCATGAACACCGAGCGTATACATCAGTGAACTGATGGAAACGTGGCGTAGAGTGAAGCTGATGTACAGTGTGCGCAGGAAGTTGCAACAGCGGAGGAGTAGAAAGCAGATACAACGGCGAGCAGTTAGCTGCGTCAGTACATGAATAAGCGTAAACGACCCCTCCAGAACCAGTCAGCGCTCACCCTCAGCGGGCAAGCGGGGTGCCTTTGCGTCCTGCTTATGCCGGTCCACACCGGCTTGAGCGATGCCCCCATCATGGAGCGGATGCTTCAGATTGCAGCGGCCAAGGCAAACATGTACCATGCACGGAGAGCTACTCTGTTTCCAGAAATCTTTCTGTCTTACAGCAGCAGCACAGGTCCGGCCTCGATGTAGCCGGACCGGAACCGCGGGGGCGCCCACTCACTCGCATCCAGCTCCGGCGACATTGTGCCCTTTGAACTCTCGGCCTGCAACGCCTCTCGTATCCGCCGTACTCTGAACATCGTGGCACCCCCCTAGCCGTGAACGCTCTGTAAAACACTCAGGAAATGCTCCTTCCTCGGCACATGTCTCCCCCCTCCCTCAGTTGTATGCCAGCTTCACGTCGCTCCAAAAACAAAGAGCAACCTCCGTTGTACCGCCGCCTTTACCCGGACCGGCATCACCCCATCCCATAGCCATTCAGTGCGAAGCGTCCATCTCAAGGAGACTGAGAGGCCCCCAGCTTCCTGGAGACACAGTGAACATCGCACACTGCTATGCATCGATCCGCGACGACGACCATGCCGTCTGAGCTGCTCTGCTCTGCTCTGCTCTGCTCTGCGCTGACACTGCTCTCAGTAACCGCGCGCATGTACTAAAACAGATGTGTATGCAACCCTGATGTCGTCGTCTTCGGGCGAGGCGGCACACGCAAGCGTTTGGCTATCGACCGATAGTAAAAGGGATTGGAGCAGCGGCGGCGCCGAGGTATGTATTCTTGTGAGGCCGGACGGGTATAGAGGCTATGTATGTACAAGCGCCGATCGCTTGGTTTCGCCGATCGTGAGAGGGAGGGGTCGTGCGTGTGAGCCGCTGGTTTTGGATGGGAGGACGAGGATGTGGTGAATTGTGCGGAGCTGTGGTTGACCGTGGGACTGGGCGGAGCCTGTGGGGAAAGCAAGTATGCGCGAGCAGCCTGCCTGCTCGGCGGATGACGCGAGGGACTGCTGTTGGAAGGCTGGCGGATCGGGCGATGTGGGAAATGGTGGGCATGGCGCAGCAAAGAGTGGCGGAGCGTTGGCATTGCGGACGGAGGAGGGTTTCGAGCGCGCATCTGGATTACTTGTGGATACGGCCGGTCGGGAGCGGTCTGTACGTTGATGGAGTAGGCGCGCGGTAGAGGAGCAGCGTATGCGTGAAGACGAGGACGAGCGAGCGGGCAGAAGGCTTGCGCTTGGAATAGATCACTGGCAATGAGGGCAAAGCGGACGTGCAATGCTGGTGGTGTTGAAATCGATTAAACGAAAAGCAGCATGGCCGAATGCGGGTACCTTGCAAATAGAATATCATTCATGGACTTGGACTACCAGTATAAGAGAAATGAGGTCCTACATCATATTGGCGAGGGACGGTATGGGGATCCTCTCGCCGGCGTGGATCATCCAGTAGACGGTGGGGGCGACGTAGAATTCGCGTCGAACACGGTCGGCGTGCCGTGCGAGACGGTCCGCAGTGCGTACTGCTGCGCGCTCTGCATGACCGCGTCGACGGAAGAAGCGTCGGCGTTCTCCGCCGCGTCTCGCACCTCGCCGGGACAAACCCCCATGCAGTCGTTGAGTGCGAAGATGCGTATGGCGTACACGACGGCGGAAAGCTCCGGTCGGTATTGTGCGTTTTGCCGTCGTGGCCGATGATGCCGGTGAAGAAGAGGAGGGGACTCTACCATTTCCGTCATCCAGACAATGTCATCACCACCACTCGGAACCACGCAAACTTTTCCTCCCACCATCTGCCCCATCAACTGCAATCGAACTTCAGGTCACTCCTCACCCTGGTCCCCACATTTCTTCTTCGTCTCCCTCGCCTCTTCCGCCTCCTCAGGATCCCTCTTCCTTTTCTTGACCTGAGTGGCTTCTGCAGCCTCTGCGTCCAGGTCGTACCTGGACTCGCTGCTCTCAGGTTCGCCGGATTCCTCATCGTCGTCGCTATAGTGGCCCTCCTCTCCATCGTCGTCGCTCTCATCGCCGTCGCTCTCACTGTCCTCCACGCCCTGCACCTCGCCAAACTCCTCGATCTCCTCCCTCCTCTGCTCCTCCAACTCCTCCTCGTACTCCCTATCCCTCTCCGCAACCCTCGGCAGCACCTTGTTCAGCGCGTCCGTCGGGCGCGGAGGCACGACGCCGGCGCGGAGCTGAGAGGCGTAGCGACCGCAGCGGCTGATGTGGCCGTCGATGGCAAGCCTGTCGTGAGGAACATGTGTCAATACTTACTCGACGGAGGGTTGGGGGTTGGGGGAACGTACTCGAGAAGCGTCGTATACATGTCCGGCCTGTCTTGGCGCTCCCATTCGGCCCATCCGAAGACCTCGACGAGGTCGACGGGGTGCATGTGCCTGGCCGTCGGGTTGACGCGGCGGACGGCGCCTGCGAGCAGCATGGGGGTGATTTTGGCGAGGGTTTCGGCGCTGTGCTCGATGCTGTGGGGGGAGAGGGTGGTTGGTCAGCGTGTGTGTTGGTCGGTTTGGCGAAAGTGTGCCTGGCTGGCGGACAGTCGATGGGAGCGGGAGGCCGAGAAGGCGTGGAGGTGGAGGGGGTTGTGGTACTTACAGCATCGGACCATGCTCCGGAGTCAAAGCGAATGGGTCTTCGATTGCCATCGCGCTCCACCTGTTGGAGGTATGCTTTCCTCGAAGCGTCGACCTGTAGGATGATCTCGCCTGCATTAAGCACTTGGCCAAGATCTGGTTCCAGTGCTCCCTATCATGTGAGCCGCACAGCCTACCCGCGCTGAGGTAAACGCTGTCGGCGCCCGGGGTGGAGAGGATCGCTCCCGCGGGCGGCGACCAGACAGCCGCCTTTTTCTCGTATGCCTCGCAGCACTGACGACAGCTGCCGCCGTGCGCCCCGCCCTGGAGAGAGCAGGTCTCACCGAGAAGGTAGCATGTGATGCAACCGTACTCCGCCTGGAGCTCCCTGTCCTTCCGGTTCTTCCTCAAACTGTGACCCTTGTTATCCCTAATCTGGTTCACTTCGTTCCGATGGGCGATGTCCTGCAGCATGCTGCTGGAGGCAATGTTCCGCTCAGGGAAAGTGTTCGGGCCGTAGCATTCAACGCCCCACCCAAGGTCCGTCAAGGTGCGAAACGAGGGGTTGTTAAAATTCGTCCGCTGGCCGAACATGGCCATGTACTTCTGGTCGACCCACTAGGCGATGGCGTTGTGAGCGCTCGTCCCCGCGCGTACCCAATTCCCGCCTCAGCGTGTTAGCTCTGGGGAATGACGTAGGTCATCACTATGGGAATGGCAGGGAGAATCAGTGAGTTGGCTCGAAGGTTGCGGCACGACTCCACCAAGGCTCTGAACTCCTTAGCCTTGTAGCGGTAGGCGCTGAACTCCGACAAGCCTTCCACCAGGTACTTCCGCCTCATTTCCCTGGGTATAAACAACGTGACCAACAGATAAAGACAGACAAGAACAGGGCCAGAAAATGAAGAGGCGATGAGATGGTGTCTCTGGTATATATACTTTACAAAAGGTACCAATATTTAGTAAAGAAAGAAAGATTGATGGAACGGAAATCCGCCTCTATTTATATTGGGTCATGGGTAACCCTGATTTGTGTTTGATTATTTGCCGTTCCAGAATATATTCACAAACATTGTCAATTGTTGGCCACCCTGTATGTTCAGGAGGTCACGAAGCTACAATAAAGTTTTCCACGCATGTAGATTTGGCCCATAGTCCCTCGTATGAAATCACCGAGAAGCACGTAAAGACAGACTTTTCATGAGCGGTAGTGTGATTCATTCCGCAGTGCCACGGCGGTGGCTATCAAAGGAGCAAAGCAAAACGCAAAGGCGAAAGGCCCCGAAAACCATAACCCTGAAAACACCCCACACGCGGCCTCGCACTGTTGTATTGATCCGAAAAAGAAACCCCCATCAAAGAACCTTCCGTTAGGGTATCATCATCCGTAAGAACGCCATTTCCCTTCCCTGGTACTCGCCAACGGGTTGCCCAAAGCCGATGAGCGCTGCGGCGGCAGTCGTCAAAATTGGAGAAAGGAAAAGTGTGAAAACCGCGGCCGACACCGCCCTTATGCCATCAAAACGAATCGCAGTCGGAGTCGTAAAAGAAAACCAGAAAGGGGCAAGGCAAGGCAAGGCAAGGCGTAGAAGTAGTCGAACTCTCAACGACCGGCGGCGCGGATGACTGCGGAGAAGCGTCCCGTGCTGCCCGACCTTGTACGCCGCGATGGCGGGACCGAAAAATCCTTGCGCCAACACGGGGGAGGATCCAGGCGAGCCGGCCATCCAGCGTGCCCTTGGCTATCTACGCTCACGCCCCGCTGAACGCGCACAGCGGGCACCGGTGCCGGCTGCCGAGGGCGAGCCAGCGCTCCAGGCACCGCCGGCCGACGACGTGGCGCTCGCGCTTCGCGCAGCCGGGCACCCGGACGGCCAGCTCCCTCTCCTCCCACAGCGTGCGCTTCTCGAGGTCGGAGTTCTACGAAACGAAGCACGAGGTAAGTGCAGCGTGTCGTCGAGAAAGTGAAGTGATGGAGGCGGGACGGGAGGGGATGGGGATGGGAGGGGAGTGACTCACGGCGCCGTCGTACGGCTTGCGGCACAGCTGGCACAGCCGCTCCGACGGCGGCAGCCAGGAGACGAGCGCCCGGCTCGCCGCGATCTCGGACAGCGGCAGCGTGCGCGGGCGCGGGCGCCGGATCGGGTCGGGCGGCGGCGGCGGCGGGCGACGCGTCGGCGCGGGAGGTGCGGGCGGCGACGATGGTGACGGCGGCGGCGAGCTGGAGGTTGGGGCGGGCGGCGCGCTGGGTGGTGGTTAGTGCGCGTCTGATAATATCTTGGGTTGTGGGGGTGAGCTGGCGGGTTCGGACTTACGGCGACGTGCGGCGGCGGCGCAGGCGCAGCCTCTCCATCGCCGTGGCGAACCAACGGCGGATGGGGGCGCGGGCGCGGGCGCGGGCGGAGGCGGAGGAGCCGGCGTCGGCGGGCGTGGTGGTGGTGGTGATGGCCATCTTCGTGGTGGTGTTTTGACGAAGGTGGTGCTGCGGGTTGAAGGTTGCGCGCGTGTGGTTGAGATTTTATGCTACCATTTGCGGCGCTAGTCCATTTTGGGATGCAATTGAGGTATTGTCTCGAGCTGCCTGCGACTGCGAGGGTCGTGGTTGTGCGCTCACGATGCGCCGAGAACTTGCACACTCAATCGGGATACGACGACGCCTGCACGATCTTTTGAGACAAGCAACTACGTTGCTCAGTGAGCTACACGCCTTCCATTGGTGGATAGCGCTTGCTTAGAGCAACTATGAGCTATGCGCCGTGTGGAAAGATAAGCGTCCTTTGCGCTGGTCGCAAGTTCCATGAGAGATCAAATTTGGCAACAAACGAAGCAGTGCCTCTTGAAACAAGGACCAGACGGTTTGAGCGCTGAGCAAACAATGAAGACAGCGGGTTTCCTATCTGAAGTCGGGGAGATGATTCTTGAGTGACATTTAACGCCTTCGCCATCGCCTGATGCCTCTCGTCTCTCATGACCACACAAGCCAAAGCTATCGACTTAGGAAGACAACTGAGCTGCTGTCCACTTGATATTCGGCCCTCATGGAAACAGATCACAGCAGGTCTCCATTACTGGAGGATAGTCCTACTTACACCGGCTTAGCATACTCCTCGCTTGATGAATTCGAACCACGGGAGTTTAATCAGTGACCCGAAATCTTCGAATTCTCAAGTCCCGGAAGCGCCAACCAGAACGACAGCAGAGACGAAGCCGAGATCAACCATGAGCTTCAGGAAGAAATGGACAGATCATCGAGTTCGGATGACTTACGGCCGAGCAGACGTCGGAGACCGCTCTCACTCCACAATCGCACGGAGGAAAACGCAAGCGGATTCTGCCCTCGGATTTCGAGGAAGACCCTAATCTCGAAGAAGAACGCGAACTAACTCTCGACGATTAGGTCCAGTTCGATGAGCTGGACGAGGAGACTCAGGAGCTGGCCCGGTCGCACAGGGAACTCGGAGAAGAACTGGCTGAGAGCCGCCGATCTACCAATCGCGCCATTCAAGATATAGTCCAGCCATTCAATGGGTGGCGCTTGTTCACGTCGTTACCCCGATGCTGTCAGATTGGTATAACGTTGGGACACATAAAAGCAGGGAACAATGATTGGATGCACCTGTCCATATTGTTGGAAACGGCAAAAACGTTCAAGCTCCCGATCGAGATGGAACTCAAGCCCACCAGAGACGAAGCGCAGGAATGGCTGGAGCTTCACGACCGCCGGCGTGAGGCGTATGGGTGGCCCATGGAGAAGTTCAAGGAGCAGAATGTCGAGAGCTCGCTTTACCGGAACTTGGATGTTGTCATTGGGCTGAACTTATCAGCCGATCACATGGACGGCGATGTAGAGCGGGCGCGTTACATCGATCTGGATAAGCTCGTTGACAGACGCAAGCGGGACACTCATCCGATTTTCGTTGATACGCCGGTGACGAGATTCGGCGGCGTGGAGTACCATCACATCACCAAAATACGGAGGTGGAACTATTGAATGCTTGATACGGTAGCTGTTGTTATGGACGAGTATCTTCCATTCTTCCGTGAACGTATTCTCGCGGGGGAACAATGGTTCATGGTTGCCAGAAAGTTTCCCGGAAAGGACTTTGCCGACATTGCCGCGGCAAGGCTGCCGCTGAAAGAATTTGCGTACATGGAAAACTTGACTCTGAATCTCGCCTTTTGGTCCGAGATGATCAGACACTCAGTAATGGGCGAATATACCCGTGGCGACTGGCGGTAGCTGACCTCTCACCGCTTGCGAAATTACTTCCGAGAACTGAGGTCCTTTCACCTACACAGCAGAAACCTGATGTTGAAAAAGATTAAAACAGAGCTTCGCGAGCTAAAGTGGGGTCTGCGGGACTCCATCGATGATCAAATGCGATCTTCAGAGAGTTGGAACCACCTCATTGAGGCGGGGCATTCACGCGAGGAAATTACGAGCATCAGCGAGAACAATGAAGCTCAACGTCATGAAATAGGAAATCCACATCAACATGGAGCTGCGGCTCATTCAGCTCTTCGTCCTTCTCGGGGACTACTTGAAAGCCTTGGACGACGAACTGCAGAGCCTCGACATGGACCGCAGGATCCACACGACCTACGGCACTTATGCAACTAAGATCCGAAAACACAGCGCGACACATCGGCTACGGGTGATAGAGAAAAAGACGACTTCCAAAAGCGCCTAGTGTTGATGGACCACATCGACCCCGCGCTGGTGGAGGGGCTCGACGGTCAGTGGGACCCGGGGCTCATGGATTCGGCGGCCCTCCCCAGCCCGATCGGGGTCAGCTTGCCCGGCTCGGATGCGCGCGTCAAGGATCATATCGAGCTGGGCAAGCTGAAGGAACTGCTGGATTGGTTCTTTTACGACGAGAAGGAGGAAGATTTGCGGAAGCATAGTGGGCGGGTGAGGGAGGAGCGCCGCGCCGAGGTTGCGTATCCGAAGCGGGCTTTTGCTCGGGGATTTGGCTTGTATCTCTGAAGTGTTGAGCCTTACGAAGAGTACGTGCCTACGCGTTTGTTTTTCTAGCTGTGTAGTTGATTGGACAAACGAAGAAGCGCACGAGGGGAATTCGGCAAATTGTTGGTTGAAGTTTGGTCGAAGCGTATGACTTTCTTGTTTCCAGCACAGTTCTGTATTTGATCAGTTGCGCCGTACTTTGGAATGTCAGAGCCAAGGCAATGAATCCGCCAAATGGATGTCTTATGCTCTTTGAACGCGCAAAGCTTGAGGGAATGCCGCGGTGTCTTCCCGCCCGCCGCAGGTCTGAATACTGAGATTGAAACACGTGCCATGGAGTGTAGAAAGGTGAGAATCAAAGATCTAATTATGCTTACCTGTCGCTGACTTGGCGCGGCTTTTGCTGAACACTCAGATCAAGTCCTTGTTGCGGGAGAACGTCCGCGAGAGATCCCACAATCATCGCCGTTCGGTCATCGCCGCGCCCTTGGCAAAGACTGCCGTCACCGCGGCTGCAAAAGGATTGGGCCTACAGAAATATCCTACTTCCGTGGGTAGTAGAATCCCATGTCTGGATGTAGATATACAGTTTTAATGCTCACATCGACGTCCGGACATTTGCTTCAACAGCCCACGTCAGAGGAGTCAAGGTCTCGACATTTCGCTGCGCTGCAGCCTCCCCAACGAGTCATTGCCCGGTTGAGACGCAGGGTGGTGGTGGTCAGTGCGCCATGGTGAGCGCGTGTTGCCTGTGTTGTCGTCTTTCACACGCGCTCCGCCCTTCCTCTCCTCCGCACCACCGCACCGACACCAACCCATCGTCGCTGTCTTTCACCCGCCGCAGCCGCGTCGCGACCGCCGACACGATGGAGCCTGATCCTCCTCCTGACCCCGAACACCTCGGATACGAGATAGTTGCCCATGGGGAGTTCCTTCTTCCGATCCACAAGCGGTGGAACTCAACCATTGTGCGGTACGATACCGAAGCTGGAAGGCTCTCTGAGCGCCATGAGGCTGTCACAACATACCAAGATAGTGTCAAAATGGTCATTCAAAGGCTTGCGCTTCCATGGAATCGGCAGAATTGGGACAAAATCTGGGACCACTTCTCCCGTCAAAGCTCAGTGTACCCTCCCGACATTGCGAAGTTCATCAGAGATTACGAATATGGGATGCCCTGGAACTTCATCAACCTGTTTCGAAGCCACCTCAGGGAAGCGGATGGCATCGCTCTGAGGAGTTTTCCGCCAGCTCTTGTCCGCAACGTCCTCGAGGTCTGTGTTGAAGAAAAGATTTCTTGGACCGAGCAGGACTTCGCCCTTGACGCTGCCATTTCCCGTCTTCCCCTCGCGTCGCGCGTCAATATCGACGTTTCGGTCCTCAAAGGCAACTATCAGCTCTTCGTTGTCGCCATTACGAACGCCTTTCCGATCCCGGAAGACCAATTCGACTACCATTTGCGCCGCTACCACGCTATCAAAGTCACATACGCACATATCAACCTCCTCATCGAGCACTACAAGGAGGGGGATCCCCTTGAAGCAGCGATTCCATTGATTTGTCGGCCTTACGCTTGGGTCATGTTCAACGTGATCATGCGATTCCTGTACCATGCCCGGACCTTCGACCCTACCAATCATCTGAAAGACCGCACACTATACGGATGGACAACAGGACTTCTCTGGAAGTGGATCAATGCCTGTCACAGAGTCCGCGCCGGGCTAACGACAGTGAGAGACGACAACCCCTTCCAACCTGGTAGCGACGAATACGATAGCAGGATTGAGCTTTTCGGTTCCCTCCAAGATTATTTTGATATGCAAGCCCTGAGGGAAAAAGAACTATGGAATTACCCGTTCAGCAGGATGTTGGACGACTCGGAATGGTACGATATATCTCCAGACCTCACCATGTACCTGTTCAGTGCCCATGAGGAGCTGAGAAACGTCGGCCTTGCAGCGGAGATCCTGCGAGTGCTGCCACATTCTACAGATCCGACCTTTTTGGGGCTGGATGATGAGCTGGGGGAGAAGGATGAGATCGCTCAGCTATATGACAGGATGAGGGCCTTTGTCGACGTGAGGGAGTATGCATACTGCGAGGAGCACGGCGGTATTGGAGACTGGTAGTCGTTGTGGGCTCGGTATTCCGCTCTGATAGTATCGACAAGTATTGTTGGTCTCAATGGGAGTTCCTATATACTCGTACACATTCTAGTTCCTATGATGGAAGCTAGACGCCTCTCACGAAGTGAATGTATAGCATCAGCTCCAAGACCGGCTTCCAGACAGCCAACCACCGAGTGGACCGTGCGTCGCGCAGTTAACACAAACTGCATTGTTCTGTAATCGCGCCAGCGGGTGTTAGACGCACTGCTCGCAGTCACTGTCGAAGCTGCCCGTCATATATCTGCCCACCCAACGGCTCCACCACCTCGCAACAAACTTCTTGCACCCTTCCCTTACCAAGGAACTCGCGGACTCGCTTTCCGACTACAAACAACCGTACGAAGGTCAGTCTTGGATAGCCCCCTCAACTCCAGCAACACCCAGAAGAAGCTAAACAACACGCCAGCATACAGCACATCAGCCAGTTCCACCAATACACCAACCACCAGCCAATTCCACCACCAAAATGTCCGAACCAACCAACGCCCCCTCCCCCTCCCCCGCGCCCCCCAAAATCGACCTCGAGCCCCTCGCCAACACCATGGACGCCCTCCTCACCCTCGCCATCAACAACCGCGACGCCCTCTACCACCACCTCCTCGCCTGGTACGACGACCTGCACGCCTCCATCTCCGGCGCCCACGGCGACTGCCCGACAACGCAACAACTCGCCCGCCGCCGCCCCACCCCCCGCACCTACACCGACCCATCCGACCCGGCCACCGACCCACAACCCGCCATCCACCACCCGTCCCCGGGGCCGGGCGCCGTGTGCACCACCCTCGTCGCCAGCGTCGCGCGCGACCGCAGCGCGGACGACGCGCGCGTGCGGCTCGACGCCGAGTTCGTCGCGCACGTGCTGTCGCACCTCGCGGCGTTCGATCTGGAGAGGAAGCGGGACGAGAGCGTCGGGACGGTCAAGGAGAATCTGGATCGGTTGGAGCGGGACGTGCGGTTCCTCGATGCGGGGAGCGTGATCCTCGCGGCGATGCTGGGGGAGCAGTTGGCGTCGGTGGCGGGGCGGGCGGAGGCGTTGCTGGAGGGGACGGCGTCGGGGGATCTTGGTGGGATGGCGGGGGAGGCGTTGGGGTTGCTGAAGGGGTTGGAGAAGAGCGTGGTCGACTTGGCGCGGGCGGTGAGGCCGCGGGAGGCGGAGATGGATTTCGCGTTTGATGCGGAAGGGGGGCATCCGGCGGGGTTGATGGTGGTGAGGGCGCGGATTAGGGGCATGCGCGGGTATCGGGCGTGGAAGGAGGGGCAGAGGCAGAGGGCCATGATGAGGGTGTTGGAGGAGGCGGTCGTGAGGATCGACGAGCGGGCGGCGAGAGGGGCCGTTTGGACTGCGCTGAACCCGGTGCCGATGACGGAGATGCTGCCGAGGTTCAGGGAGACGATGAGGGTTGCCATCGCGCATGGCGTGGGCCAGAGGCTGTCGCCGTATCTGAACAGCATTCTGGGCCACCATATGACGCTTGCTCAGGACAGGCGCAACAGCATGGCTGTCCAGGTCGGGCACAAGCTGCGCGATCTCGGAGATGGAGATGACGCGGAGCTTGTGAGGACTCTCGTCGAGAGCATGCAGACTGTCAGGGCGCAGCTGGGCGAGGTCAACACGCTTGTGGAGGCCCTGTCGTCGGCAAAGCAGAGGCAACTTCGCAAGACGATCGAGAACCACGACCTCGTTGGCGCTATGCATATCCTGCAAGACCACTGGCAAGACGACGGAATCGACCACCCGGATATCCGCAGGAGGATGTACCACTGCTTCGCCGTGTACTTCTTGTCGTCGAAGGCGACCACGTTGGAGCAGCACCTCAACAAGGAGGTCCCGTACAAAATCGCCCACTTGATGGACCACGAGAGCGTCCTGCTGGCCCGCCTGTTCTGCTGGGGCGCCTACTACTTCCACGCTGCCCGGGACGATCACGATACGGGCTGCACACTCACTGCTCTTTCCTGGATGTCCGGCCTTGTGCAAGCCTGGTTCGACGTTATGCAGAGCAGGAAGATTGTGATCGAGGGATTCAAGGCGAGGACCGCACAGGAAGAGCTGCTCGCCACACTGGGCAACCACCAATCGACGGACGCTCTGGCGGCTCAGATGCAGGCGGATGTAACCCAACTAAAGCGCTTCCGCATCCAGATGGACAACTTGATGCACGTCACGGATGTGCTTGTTGGCTTGCCCCCGTCCGTTCATGGGGAGCTTTATGAGCCTGTTTTTGGCAACCAGGTCGGGCCCTCGGGAGATCACAGTGTTTGGCGGGGATATGCGGAGATGCGGAGGTTTGTTACTCTACCCACGGATCGGATTGTGTTGCAGGGAGGGAACATCAAGGTGTCGAACGAAAGGGCGGAGAACTGGGATTGAGATGTGAACTTCGGGGAGAGAGATAGATAGTGTTGCAATAATGCTGTTGGTAGCGCGGTAGAGAGTTCGGTCATCCAACAGGGCACAAAGCGACCGCCCCCCCCCCCCCCCCCCCCCCCCCCCCCCCCCCCCCCCCCCCCCCCCCCCCCCCCCCCCCGCCCACCCGCCCCCCCCCCCCCCACATAACCCACATAAATATAGGGCGATTTTTGTCTT
>JAFISB010000103.1:0-113810 GCA_022560015.1 Diplodia mutila | reverse complement strand
TGAGGCTAGACCCCGCGCCCGTGCCCCGCACAGAGCGGTGCCCCCCCACAAACAAAGCCCCCCCCCCCCCCCCCCCCCCCCCCCCCATCCGCTCGTCACGTCATTGCTCATTAGGAGTACAATACGATTGATCTCATCATAAATTGCAACAGATAATATTCATGTGACGTGGTATCTCTAAATTGACTGCATGGGAGTGTTGTGAACAGAACATATTGCGCTGCTCCCAAACAGATATAGTGGAAATGGATGTCATTTCTGCCCTTATAAGTAACCGTGTTAGCCGCTGTGTGAGGTACGAAAGATTTTGTAGTAAGTGCGCCTGATTATGCTAAAACGATTCACCCCGTAGCCAAGCGTTCATGAGTGTTGGTGTGATTCCGAAGCATAATCCGTAAACAATGCCCATGCGCTGTTTCCCAACAGTGCAATTTTCATGATCAGTACATACCATCACTCCAGCTGTGAGCGTAGTCCATGAACATCACAGTGGCGTGTGTACATGAAAAAGCGGTCGACATCTTCTCCCAAGGCCAACCACCAACGGATTCCCGCACTCCGTTCCTTGCACTCAGGCTTCAGACTGCAGGACGACCATTCCATCGAGACGCGCTCAAACACCCCATTTAGCACATCATGGACGGGTTTCGCTTTGGCCGTCCACGCCGTAGAGGCAGATGGGCGCCACCCGACCCCTCATCCGAATACACGCACGAGGACAACGTCGCCCGACTTCGGGCCTTCCAGCGCATGACGGAGGACCAGCAGCGCCGTGTCATCCATTTCCACCTCCAGAGGTCGCATACCCCGGCCGAGGCCATCGACGCCGTCCTCACCGAGGTGCGCCGCAACCTCCTGCGCCTCCCGATCCCGATGCGCGAGGAGTACACGGCCGGCGTCCGTTCGGATTTCACTCACATCAGCGACATCATCTACCGTCAGTGGCACTTCTTCGAAGCGACGATCCAAAACCTTCCAGAGCGCCACCGTGAGGCTGGTCGCAGGGTGTATCGGATCCTTACCAACGACCCTCTCGACCCGAAGTGTTTGATGGACACTCGACGCCTCGCGGGCAGCACCATTGGGCTGGGCTTCGTGAACAGGCTCTTGGACGAGATGGTCCGCAACGCCTTCATTTACCGGAACCGCCATGACGAGCTCCGCAGCCTCCGACTGTACGACCGTCACCAGACGCCGAACCCGCCGGCCCTTGAGGTCAACGACGAGGTTCTCAAGAGATTGAAGATTGTCATGGCGAACCAGACTGTTGTCGACATGTTGATTCCGAGGATTTATCGGAACATGACGGCGCTCAAGTCCTCGATGAGGAGCTGGCTCCTCTCGATCGTCGTCCAAAACCGCTCACACCCCGGCGTCCAAGATGTCTACGAATCGATACTGTTGAGCAGGACGGGCAACTGGAAAATCGCCTCTGTCTTTTCGAACCTCGTGGAGCTGGCAGGAGGAAAGAAAGCATTGAAGAATTTGGACAATCCTCTCCAAATCATGTGCATGGTCTTCTACGGCTCATGCTTCGGTGTCGACGACCGCATCGACTGGGTTCTGCTTGACCAGTTGGCTGATATCCAAGCAATGGCCAAGCACCTCGAGGATCGCACTATACGCACCATGCGCGATGGAGTCAGCGCTGTCAGGGACAGCCACATCTCCTGCCGCAGGAGAATCACGATATTGATGTTGCAAGACTTTCGAGAGCTGCTCGACAAGCATCCGGAAATCTCGCAACTCATCAACGCCTTCGCGCACAGCCCCGAAGACTTCTGCAGAGCCGTCACGACCGAGAACTGGTCCATGCTTCCGCTCACCACGCAAGCCTTGATCAACTCGTACCAAATGATGGATGAGGCCAGTGAGCACCTGTTCGCCATCGACGACGACATCTCCAACCTGCGGAACCCGCTCCGTATCTGCAGCTCCCTGCTCCCGCCCATCCGCGACGACGACCCCAAGCTCCGCCCCAACTGCCCCGTCATCAACATGGGCACGCGCCGCGGCAAGCTCATCGCCGCCCGCGCCTCCGCCCTCCCCCGCCTGCAGCAGCTGAACCGCGACTTCGAAGCCCTCGTCGACCTCTGCCCGCACCCGCGCGCCCGCGCCGAGATCCTCTCCCTCCTCGCCGCCCCAGGCCCCACCGACTACGAGCGCATCCGCGACCTCGCCGCCGTCGCCGCCGTCCCCACCATCAGCACGAGCGCCCAACGCCTCGCCAGCGTCGCCCTCTCCCTCACCGCCTGCACCGCGCACATCGCCCACGTCGAGCACGCCCACTACCACCGCCGCATCGCGGCCTTCACCCCCGCCCAGCTCGCCTCCACGCTCCGCACCCGCCTCGCCTCCCCCCCATCCCACACCCCCACCCCAACCCCCGCCATCGGCCCCGCCCTCCGCGCCCTCCCCACCGACACCCACATCCCCCCCGCCATCCTATCCCTCACCACCGCCTCCCTGCACCACCCCACCTCCACCATCGTCCGCCTGCTCCTCTCCTCCCCGCCGCCCCCACCCGCCTCCTTCTTCGCCCCCGTCGACATCCTCCTCCTCGCCCGCCTGCTCGTCCGCGCCTGGTACCTCGCCGAAGAGGCGCCCCCCGCCTCCCCCGCCGACTGCCTGCGCCTCCTCTCCCGGCACTGCTGGCAGCTCGGCCTGCACGACGCGTGGCTGGCGTGGTACGTGCGCGCGCGCGCGCTGCTGGCGCCGGCGGAGGGGTGGTTCGCCGAGCGGGGGGTCAATGTCATCGGGGCGTTGGGCGATCCGGCGCGGCGCGCGGGGTTGCTGGAGGAGGTCAGGGAGGCCGTGAGGGATGGGATGGGGGATGTTGTGAGGCATTTGAGGCGGTTGGATCGGCTGAGGATGGTGACGGTGAGGTTTCTGGGGGCGAGGGACGCGGTCGATTTGAGGGTCTTGCCTGAGGATTTCTGCGGCGTTGACGGCGGTGTGGAGATGGCGGGTGAGGAGGTGCAGGCGTATGATGTTATGCACCGCTTTGTGAGGTTTGAGGGATGTGTGTTGGATGGTGGGAGGTTGGTCGTTCGCGATGAGCCGTTGCCGCCGCCGGGTTTGGCTTGATTGTGGGTGTTTTCCTTTGCGGGTCGGTCTTGTGGGACCTGCATTGGCTTGATTGGCTTGATACTTGTTTTTGCTCTACTGCAAAGGGGATTTTGTATGGGCCGTTGGTCTTGTGGCCTTTCTGGATTGATTGAAGGCGTGGTTAAACGTGCACCTGATAGGGAGTTTGGCACTTGCACCAGGGAGACATGATACACGGCTTGCTTGAAGGCGTCGCTTAACAGACGCCCGATAGGATTTGGAATTTGGTTTAGGGAGATATGGTACACAGATTGCAATGAAAAAACGTCTATTCTAGATATGAAAGCTGTTTCCTCGGTTACGTGATGAGGCGGTGTGTACTGTGATAAGCTGGCTAGAAGTCAAATGCGTTGGTGAAGAGTATTGGGCGGTTCCATGATGAGGTAATGGTTCCAGTGATCAAGCCGGCCAAAAGTCAAACACATTGGTGAAGTCTCTCTGGCTGCAGGCAAAACACTAATGATCATTCGTCGATATAGGGTGTATATAAAGAGGCTGCCGTCTAGTTCGATTCGTTTTTGCAAGTTTTATAGCATCGTCAGTGTTTATAGTATGCTCGCTTGATCTGGACCAGCTGCTTCCTCCCCCCCTCCCCTTCCAGTAATCTGATCGCACAGCGAGAGCGCCGCGATCCACAAGCATAGCTACTGAGTCATCAATATTTTTTTGCTGCCACGAGCACTGTGCTACAACACGGTCACTGACGGGGTGCGCAAACCCTTGGCCGGCCTGGAGAACGTTCCCACTCTCTCCCCAAGACTATCCATATACTTGTTCTTCTTGGTTTCGCCTTTCCCCCTCTTTTTCGGACGCGAAAAGTGGTATATACAGGGTAAGTTGAGAACTTCCCCTCTGTTTGTCTTTAGTTCTCAGCCTCCTTGCCCACCATGCCAGCAACGCGGTGAAAAAGAACAACCCACGTTAATCGATATTTTTTTGAGCGAGGAAGCGGACGCTGACGCTGCATTTAGTTTCCTTCCACCGGCCAATTCTGGTCTGCTCCGTACACTCAACATCCGCGACCACTTCCGCGCGCCGTATGCAGGAACGCGACAATCCACACCCCCAAACCACAACACACTTAATCCTCCTGCATATACACGTAAGACCCCAGTGCAACTACCTCGGCCACCTCACCAACAGGCTTGGGCCCATCGCTGATTGTGCTCAGACCAACCTTGACCATGCCGCGTGCCCGCTCATTGTCCATGGCGAGCGCGTCAAGCTCGACCACCTCGGAGCTCGGTACGAGGGAGTACCACACTGGACCTCTGTATGCCGACCCCTTCGCCTCGGATGATGAGATGGAGCTGACACCCAGGCGCAACAGGCACAGGCAGGTCAACAACCTTGACAACCGCCCTGCCACCGATGAAGCCAACGCAGATGGCAACGACTTTGAGGGTGAAGGGCAAGAGGAGGATGAACTTCCCGGCTTGTCAGACTCCGACAGCGAGCATGGGTCTGACAGCGGGTCCGTGGAAGCATGGCAGCCGCCAGACCCGGAAGATGAGATGCTCACCGAGGACGGCGCCAACCGTCTGCTTGCCTTCCAGCGTCTTCCCGGCGAGGCCCAGGTGCATGTCATCTACCTCCACCAAGTAGAAGATGTGCCAATCCCTCGGGCAATCGATGAGGTCGTCACTGAACAGCGTCTCCGCCTGCACGAGAGCCCCATTCAGGCGCGCCAGGCGCGCACCGTGGCTCTCCGCTTGACACTCGAGCGGGTCAACGAGAACCTGTTCAACCAGTGGCTCCGACTCAGTATCCTCGTTCAAGCTCTCCCCGCCAAGAAGCAAGAGACGGGGCGCCGTGTCCTGCGCCTGGTGTCTGACGACCCCAGGAGTTTCAAGAACGTGTACCAGGCGACTCGTGCCGCTGCCAACTTGAACAACCCATTCGTCAACCGTGTGCTCCGGGACCTGTCCGACAACGCCGCTTCTTACCACCGCAACAATGAAGACTTGCGTGGCCTGAGCCGGTATGATAGGCACCGGGCACCTTCCGACCCCGAGCCTGTCGACGGCCCGCCAGATGGTATCCCGACTGCCGGAAACCTGATGGACAACGAGCGGCGTTTGCACAAGAGTGCCATGGAGATGAAGCTCGCACTGCAGAAGTACCGCAAGCTCCTCGACTGTGTGATGGAAGGCGTCTTCGCGTCATTGTGCGACTATGACGACGAGCCGGATATTGAAGAGCTGCTCCAGCTGGCGACCGAATGGTGGAACTCCGAAGACTTGACCGACGAAGAGGTGGCTCAGAGGGTACTCGATTGCGGCTTCTCATCGCCTGCCTGGGATGACCCCGAGACCTGTGATTCTCCATGCATGCTGCTCGGTGCCTTCTTCAAGTGCACCTTGGGCACGCATGACCGACCAACCTACCTCTTGCTGAGCCAGATCGCCGACTGGGAGCAGTGGGGCATCGGATCGCCCGGGGCTGTCGCTGACCAGGCAACGCAACAGCTTATGGACATGGAAGGGGAGCTGTTGCGCTTCTTCGACGAGAGCAAGTCGGTCCTCATCGGTGAGATCAAGGACCTGGGACCCGGCAGCTTCCGTGCACTGAGGAACCAGTTGCTTCACGAGCTCCAGCACGGTTCGGAAAGCGCGCGTTTTACCGAGCTCCGCTACGGGATGGCCGACGACATTGTTACTTGGCCCTCCACTGTCCGAAACAGGACGTTCGCTGTTTGCATCTTGTGGGCGGCCAAGGAAAGCCTTGCCCGACTGACATGCGCCACCGACGCCGTTGCCACGAGCCTGGCGAATCTCGGCGACTTCCTGCCGGAGCCGGAAGAGAGCTTGAAGCCCGCGTTCCACATGTACAACCGGGCGATGCGACGCGGTCACCTGGTGAGAGGCCTGTCGGAATTCAACGCCTATCACTACCAGGCGGTGCGGGAGTTCCGAGTCCTGGCGAAGTCCTGTCGCCACCCTCGTGCGAGGACGTTGATACTCGAGGCCATTCCCGAGTCCGGATACGGCGCCAACCTGGAGCGCGCCCGCGACATTGCCACCGCGGCCAACGTCCAGGAACCCATCCTCGACAGCGCCGACATGCTCTGGAAGCAGCAGCTCCGCATCGTCGACCTCTCCTCTCGCATCAGGTCCCACGAGAAAGCCCACCTCACCCACCTCTACAGGCTCTTCATGGACGACATCGAGAGCATCCTCAGCTTCGCCCTGATGGAGAAAAGCCAGACGAGCGACCGCGAGACGTTGGCAGACTCGGTCCCGGCTCTCTTCCTCCACTACCACGGCTGCCCGGCCTTCGGTCCCGCCCTGCGCGAGGTCCTCGCCCCACCCGACGACCGCGACAACGACTACGAGATCATCAGCCTTCTGTCAACAGCCGCGCTGCTGAGGCCACTAGAGGAGGTCCTGGAGCTCCTCCGCAAGCACGGCAGGGACAGCAAGGGCACGTACATCCCTTCGGAAGCCGCCAGGCTCCTGGCGCAGCTCCACATCCGCTTCCTGTACCTCGGCTACGGCGAGTCGCTCGTCACCCGCCTCGACGCCGCGCGCTTCCTGACGCGCCACTGCTGGCACTTCGGCCTGCACCGGGCGTGGATGGACTGGGCGGCCGAGGCCCGCGTCTTGGTCGAGGCCACGCTCGACTGCCTGCCGCCGGACGAGGAGTGCGGCTGCTGCCCGCCGGACGAGAGTCGCGAGAAGGTCCTGACCAGGCGCCTGTTCTGGGCGCTCATGGAGCCGGACAAGGACTACGGCGAGATCGAGAAGGCGCTCGCGCAGGAGGAGAGCTTCGTGCCGGAGGGGCTCAAGGACGGGTTCTTCGAGCACGTTGAGAAGTTGAACGTGCTGCGCAAGGCCACGGTCAACTATCTCAAGCGTAGGGATATGGTGGATCCGTACGTGCTGCCGGAGGGATTCGCGGTCAGCGACCCCAGGCCGGCGGTTCAGGATCGCGACGCGCCGTCGGTGGAGTGGCTTCACCAGATGATCCGCTTTGACAAGAGCGTGCTTGACGGTGGCAATGCCTTGCCTGATGCTAGCGACTGGGAGCACTGCCACAACGATAGGCTGGACAAGTGGGGACTCATTTAGTCCGGAGGGTTCCTGGATAGTGTTGATCATGGAATGGTGCTGGAATTTGGCTCGGTTTTGGTTTGGTGTTTGAGGCGAAAGCGGTCCATAGCTATATACCCAATCATCTTTTCCATGGTTTCGTGCACGTCATTGTCCCCCGGTGGTGGCGTGTCAGCGCCGGCGTTGTTCTGTGGCGCCGAGCAGGGATGGGGTGCGACGTTCCACAGCGAGCGTTCCCTTCATTGGAAATTCGATCGGCGCCGTCCCCGCACGCCTCGCACAACCTTATTTCCACTCGCCGGAAACGCTGCTAAACAGTCCACAGCCTTCAGAATCACGTTTTGCGAGTTTGCAATAGGCACGAAACTTCCGTAGCCCGATAGAGTCCTTCGATGGCCGCCATCCTCTGGCGGGAATGTCGCAGCAACACCGCCGAATGACTTGAAACTTGAGAGGGACCGTGCCGCTGCATTGTAACATCTCAGTGGGACACGAACTCTTGTATCTCTGGAGGGAATACTACTGCATTCGTAACCATGTATGTCCGTCGACTCCGCCGTTCCTCCCAGCTGATTCCACCTCTTGATTCCAGCAAGCCAACCCTCTCCATACTTTCACCGAAGTTTCCACCCTGAAAGCGCGCCTTCCCAAGGTGCTGCCACTGCCATTGCTGCCTAGCATTACCGCCCAGAGCCCAGGTCATATGCCGTTGCTCCGCCGACTGCCCCAGGGTCCACCCGGCTGCCGGAGGTACCCAACATCCGACCTGAGCAGTATTTAAGACCGCCCGCCGCCCTCCAACTCCTGTTCCTTTCCTCTTCAGCTCCTTCTCTTTGCCATTTGGCTTAGATCAAGTGCAGTAGCTGTTCTTTTTAGTTTAATCTCTAGAACGCCCCTACGGGAGGCCTATTGATTAACCCAGTTTTTGGAACCCGGCTGGCACCATCAAGCTCCGCTTGGTGTTGCTGGTCACAGTGTCGCCTCTATTGCACTGCCTGAGGCTGATGCGAACTTTTACACTACTCTTTTCGTTGTAGCCTCGGCCTTGCGCCGGGGTATGAGGAAGAGATCTTGCCTTGGGTTGTGATCGGGTTGCTTGAGTCTTGGGTGGTGTGGCTGGCTTGCGCTCTGCCCTGCTGCACCTCGCTCTTGTGTTGCGCTGCGTCTGACTTCTTCTCGTAGCCTGGTCTTGCGCGTCTTCCATGGCGTTCCCCCTCCGCTTGCGCTCGCTGGCTCACAGTGTTGTCAACGCGCCACGCCCGCCCGCTCCATGACGGCCAACTCTCGCTCATCTGCGCCCCAGCTACACGCAGCCTTCCCTGCCATGAGTTCCACTACTGTCGCCGCTCGCTCGCCGCGATCCCTCCATCGCCACCGAGATCAAAGCCTGGCGTCGACAGAATACCTCTCCTGCTCCGTCAGCGCGCCCTCTCGCTCGCACCTCCGCTTCTTCCTTGATTTTCACCGCCAAGGACAGCAGCAGCAACAACAACGCCGGCCGACACTACCACCAGAAGATTTCTGTTGTCGGATTGGCCGCCACCGCGGGCTCCGCGACAGCTTCCGAGTACGCACGCGGCTCTTCCGCCGATTTCCTCCGTCGCCGCCCAGATCAAATCCTGGAGTTCGCTTCCCGCCTCATGACTGCAGCATCGCTGTTCCGCCGCCGCAGACACAGATATCGAGTAGCATGGGAAAGGATGGCGGCATGAATGCGCAGGTGAGCCGTCGTAGTGCCTGCCTATGAGGAGCTCTCATGGAGTTCTGGCTCTGGAGCTGTAGCTACACCAGGCCGCTCCGCTGGATCTGTCGCAGAGCAGGTGAGTTCGAAGCTGGATCTGCCATTACTGTGCCATGCTGCTGTTGCAGGAGATACCTTCCCAGTTCAGTTTACAGCGCCAGATCCTCCAAGCCACGCCAGTTCGTTCTCCATGTCGCGCGGCCCTCAAGCAGCTGACGCGCCGCTTGCTTTCCTCCATAACGATACAATTGCTCGCCTCGCCCGCTCCATACCTCACGACCACGCCATTGCTGTTCTGAACCCACAAAGAGAAATGCCGCACGCCGCCAAATACATGTGAGCGGCCATGCTCGTCTGTGCAGAGCTTCCATAACGTACCGCCTGCAGAGTTGGGAAAACCACCATGCCGCTCTGGTGGATCGGCCACAGGGCAGAGAGGCGCGGAGGTGCCCATAAGCGTACCTCCGCTACTACTCAGTGAGATCAACTTGCGGTAGCGGTAATTTTCTCACACTCCCGAAAATGAACGCTGGCATTATTCCGCAACAATAAGGAGAAGACGGGATGACGCTTTCTTTCGCAGGATCAAGCGCCGCCTCGAGAACAAAGGGAGGTCACTGTCTACAGCAGTATACTGCCATTATCATGCTGCGTGGTTCATGCCGTAACTTCAGTCCCCCTTCCTCCGCTGATGCGATCCGTAAGACCACCACACCTTTGCGAAGGAGGCTCAGATAGCTTCGACAGCTGATGGTGGCAGTTTCACAGCCATCTGCCTCGAGCAGGACCGTCTGACAGCCGCAGAGAATCGAAGCCGAGCTCTTCATCCCTCGTGCCGTGCTGGCTCTGCCGTACAATCTCCCCGCCGCCGCCTCCCTCGTCGCTCCCGCCTCGTCCTTTGTTGCCGCTCTTCACCAGAGCTCCGCCGCTGCTACATCGGGAGTGACCCTCTCCTGGCAGGGTGTTCCCAGCAGGACGTGGCCCTGCTCTCCTCCGTGATGCGAATGAGTACCTTGCCGAACTCCTGGGGCCTAGCGGGCGACCCTCTCACAGCTCCTCAGCAAGACCACACACAGAATTTCATACGTACAGCAGAATTTCCTTTTGCGTGCACGTTGTAGCGCATGATATAAGCAGTATGCTGTCTCTGGGACTCAACAGGCACCTCCTCTGGGTAGTCCAGTAGCTTAGCCATGCTCAAACTGCGCGTCGTCCGCTCTTCCAGCTCCTCCCGTGACCAGCCTCCCTTTATGTCCATCGCGGCATGGCTGCTGGCTAGATCGCTCGTCGCAGCAAGTCTCGATTGATACAACCGCGAGCGCCAATAGCCCGACTGCCTATCTCCCCGCGCGTGCGTTGCGGCCCGCGCCCGCCAGCATGAGCTACCCGCCGCCGGATACTCCTGTGAACTTCCGCGTCCGCGATCACCTTTCCAGAGGGCACACTCTCCACCGCTGCCAATACGCCGGCCTGGGCAGGGTGATGCCCACCTTGTGAGATCAGCTCGTAGTGTCTCCTCCAGTGGTCATGCGTCAAGCCTCAAGCCTTCTCACGGCTGGCATGGGAGTTCGCGCAATCATATACCAGTAAAAGTAAGTTGGTACAGTAGGCTATCAGATGCCGGTTCTTGGATGCGACGACTGAACCGTTTTCGCGCTCTGCACAGTTCCTCCGTTTCCTCGGTTTGAGGGCAATTTGTAAAGCTTCCGCATCCTCCCCAAGCTGCTGAAATCGTGACTGGCACAGGAGGCGTATCCGTTGCGCCACTCAATTGCCCCGAAACCGCCTTCCATCTTCACGATAGCCGGACACTCCAGGCGCTCAGTGCCTCTACGCTGGTGAGCTCCTCTCCCCACCATACTTTTGGCAGCCCAAATACCTGCTCCGTTGTCTTTCTCTCTACGGTCCACGCGCGGGGTATTCATCCGTGTCTTCTGCTGACTGTGGAACCAGGCTCTGTCCCCCGTACGTACCTCCTGTTTTTCCGTCCACTCTTCGAACCGTCTTACCACAGCCTGCCCTGTACGCTTTGTGTATGGGTCTGCTTGTGCTTAGGTAGTGGAACTTTGAGATATAAGCGTGCGCTGCGGCTAGGGCTGATGGCCATCGATGTCTGGGGGACCGGTGAACATGCTGGAGGCGCGCGCAATGTCTGGAGATGACAGCGACCGCGGGAGAAGGAGAGAGTGCCTGCACATTTTGTATTATACCCGTGGCTGGCAAAGTACTACCAGATATAGTAGAGTTCTCGTCGGGCCTTTTTAACACTCTCAGGAGCTCAGCAAGCGGGTGCTACTCGATCGCGTGCTCTGATGGCTGCATTTCTCCGGAGCTGGGGAAGATGGGACGTCAGCATCGAAGCGAAAAGAGAACAGCAGTCTCGTAGATTGCTGAGACTTCCTCCTCTTGGGCCTCCACCAATCGCCCTTGGTGTTCTCCTCAAACATTGATGCGCGGCGTCAGGCTGGGTACCCGGCAAGTAGACATGCGCCGAAAACCTCCTCGGAATCAAACCAACCCTCATGTGCCTGGCAGCAGCAGCTTCTCCACCCTGGAGGCTGTCAATATCATAGCCCATATCCTTGTCGTCAGAGTCCAGGATCGCAGGAGGCCGAAGAAAGCTCGATGAAGGAAGCCACACGCTCGGAATATGCATGAATTGAGTAGCGCAGATGGAAATCCAATCGTCTGGAACTGGCAAAGGAGCTAAGGAAGCGCGGATAAGGTGGCTGTGGTGGGAGCGGACTGCCGTGTGTCAGAGTAGGATGGCGGCGAACGGCAAACGGCGAACGGCTAACGGCGGCGGCGTAGGAGGGCGTTCGTAGAGGAGAGTGTCTTTGGATCTACCGCGGATGATTGAATGCTGGCCTTTCCTTACGTTCTTGTCTTCGTGCTCCAAGCGCTTGCTCGTTGCTTTGCCAGATGTTCAGGCGCGGTATCAAGCCCGCTGCGAGAATTGCCGAAGAAGCCTACAAATGAGAGTATAAAGGATCATTGAAGGGCTTACCGGGCGTGACACACAAGATGCAGTCGTTCGCGCTCCCGCAGCGGCGTACCGGAGAAGGTGCTGGGGTTCCGCGTAGCCCCGACGCAGTGCAGCATGAAGCGCGGGAGCGCCGCCGCATTTTCAATGCCAGTAGACTGCCAGTCAACGCGTTCGCTAAATGAACCCGCTGCGAGGCCCTCTGCGCAGGCTACCCACAGCACAGCGCGGGGTCCTGATTGGCCCTCCGACACCGACTCTCCACCCGCCGCGCGCAAAAAGATGCTCTGGCCACTGCCCACAAGATCTCCAAACCCATGGCCTACCACTGTCGCCGCAGCGCCCGCTGTTGCCGCAGAAGTCACCCCACGCCCGCCCGCCGCCCGCTCAGCGACGGCCCCCCGAATCCCGGGGCGGGACTTCATGACCACGCAACCACAACGCATGAACGACGATTCAGATACAGCTTCCAAGCTTAAAAATACCCCAAAGACCGTCCTCACAACCGGTGGTACTGCCATACCTGCCGACCGTTCCTCAATCCCCCCGCGTCCATGCCAGCTGTGGTCGCCCCTACGCGCTCCGTCCCTTTGCACTCAGTCCCGCCTCTCCCGCGAGGAACAACAACAACATGCCTACGGAACACAAATCGGTGGAGGAAAGGACCATATATTGCGGCCAGATTGTGGGTGAATCGTTGAGAATAGATAGAAGACCGCGTCGGAGCATGGCGTGCAGGGATACAAGCGGTACTTTTGGTCAGCGGCGCCTTGTCCCTCTTATATCGACCTTTCGCTTCTGAAGCTTTCAGCAGCGGAGGAAGCCATGAGGGATAGGCTCAGCGCACTTGGACGCCAGAGTGTAGTGCGCGCTTCTGAGGTCCTGGCATGGGCAGTGCTGCGAGGCAGTAGCCACTGTCATTCGGTTCGCGCTGGCCTTGAGCATGGAGTTGCAATAGCTGTGCGGTATATAATCCTTTTGTAAAAGCGTGCGGTCATCCTCTCAATGCTTAAAGTACCATGGTCGGATATCCAGTCAGCTGTGAAGACAAAAGCATGCTTGTGACTCGCCAGATACTTTTACTGTGAATGCCTGGAGCTGTTTAGGTCCTACAGCCGTCCACTCCCCGCCCGTTCCCCTCGTCCCGCATGTGTATCCATCTGGCATACGGGTTGGTGTGAAGAAATACCCCAGGAGGGTCTTGCGCTCCGCCGCTATGCCAGGCCCCATGGCCGCCGCCGGCGACGCGGTACTGCGGCTGCGATCGAAACCATGCTGGAATAGCATGGACGCGGGGAGAAGATGGGGCCACTGGCGGGGAGGCCCCGCGAGGCCATCCGCGGTGCCATGTGCAGTGCCATGCGCGGCTGCGCCCACCGCAAGACTTCGCAGTTGAGGGCTGTACAATCTCTAAGTCTCCTCACTCAACGATCCTGGCTCGATTCAAAGGCTTTTCTCGAGAGCTGGTGGCTGGCGGCGCGTTCTGGCGTTCAAGATCCGCCATGTTGTTCACACTGGAGGCACGTGCCCTGGTGTGGGCAACGGGGGACACTTGCGACAACTCAACCCGCCAAAGTCTTGAGCAGCTTAGCAGCACCTCCACCCGCTTCAGAAGACCTCATTAATGGTATCGGATGGTAGCTATAGGTCATCGTAAGGCTGCACCGGATGCAGATTCTCAATATCAAGCGGTGCAGCGCCCTGGGCGGGCTGCAGACACCTCTTCGCCGCGACAGCAGCTGAGCCTGCTCGCACTCTTTCTCTGTTGCCTATAGCGACGCTCGCCACCCGCCGCACACTCACACCTTCAGGCGCGCATAAATAGAGCTTCAAATTGCCCTTTGCCTCCAAGACCTTAACACCTCCGCCTCCAGCTCCTCCACACAACGGAGCTCCTTCAAGGACCTGCACAACGCGCCTCAGATCTTCACAAGGTAACTAACTCTTCCATCTTGATCTATTCTTGCCTTCTGATTTCTTCTGCATCTCATGCAGGCGCTTGACGGTCCAGCCGCTGGTCAGGTTCCACAAGATCTGACGCGCGACGGGCCGCGCCGCGCTCCACACTGCTTCCACTCCACCACTCCACCACTCCGCAGATCTACTGCGCCTCGCGCATGGCTCGTAGCTTCTCATCCATGTAAGTCTTCTCTCCTTGAATGGTCTTCGCGATTGAGATTTTCCTTCCTGACTTCACCCGCCTTGTCGCACACCCTCACCCCGACTTGGCGCAACTCGTAACTGACACTGACCAGATCTTCTTTGCTCGCGCGCAACAGCGCGTCGCCACAGCACCGCGCGCAGTCCGCCGCGTCTCCTGTGACCGGTCGCTCATGACCGGTCGCATGCCGCCTCTTGTTGCAAGTAAGTTCGCTTTTCCTTCGCGATTTACCACCTCCTCCCTTGTCAATGATGAACACAAAAGTATCAGTTACTACAGCATACGGTTGATGACACGCGCAAGTCGGCCATGGCGCTAGCCTGCCGAGACCCATGATGCAAAAAGTACTTTGCTGAGACTATATATCCACTCACCCTTGCGTTTCTTGTCTTGTTGGGCATGAGCTAACGCTTTCGCAGACTCCTTCATTGACCACGTCGGCACGCAGCCCGCCTCTTGTGCAAGTAAGTTTGCCTTCCCTTCCTTCGCGATTCACGTCCAATCCCCTTGTCCATGATGACAACAAAAGTAGCAGTTACTACTTCATACGGTTCGTGCCGCATGCCAGTGGGCGTGCCGAACCAATGATGCACTCAGAGCTTCCCTGAAGACATTCAATCATCTACCCGCTTGTGTTCCGTGCCTTGAAGGCCTCAAGCTAATAATTATCGCAGACTCCCATGATTACGTTGCCACGGTCGGTCGGCAAGCCGTCTTTCAATGTAAGTACGTCCGCGTTTTCTTCTTTCGCGATGCACAATATCCCATGTCGATAATGACGAAAACTTACTACAACTTACGGTTCTTCACGCATGCCTTTTGGCAGGCTGGAACCTATGATTGATCCAAACGAGCTGTGCCATCAGGCTCCTGACTTTACGACCTATTTCCATGCTGTTGTTCTACGTTTTGTCTTGCTTGACACAAGCTAACTCCTCTCGCAGACCATTCATGACTCCGTTGCCACGCCTGGCAAGAATGCAGCCTTTTCCCTCAAGTAAGTCTGCCGCTCCCTCACACACAATTTCCCACATCCTCGCGAGAATGATGATTTCAAGCTACATTCTATGGTCAGCTGTGCCGAGTGGGTGGCCGGCTGGAACCAATGAGAAAAACACATAAGCCCTCGTGGCTTCTGACAGGCGACCAATTTTAATGCTGTTCTTCCACATTTTGTCTTTCCTGACAGAATCTTACCTTTTTCATTCTTTTGCAGACTCGATTCTGGCTGCGTCACTCGAGGGCGCAGCTCCTCAGCCGGCTGTACGGTGATGATCTCTCATGCAAAGGTACGTGAGCTTCCTTCAGCACTTCTACTGGCACATGATGATCCTGGTTCGCCAGAGACCTTCTGCGATTTGACGGCTCGGCCAATGAAAATCAAGTGTTTCTGATTGCCCGACGCTCCATCTCCTTCACCTCGATTCATTCTCGTGGCCTTAGCTAACTGCCTCCCAGATCTTTCGCATTTCAGCCAAAGTCTTGCGCCTTGCAGCAGCCGACCGTCGCGGATGATCTACAAAGCACTTGTCCGAAGTCCAACTGCCCCCAGCGACCTCCCGCCCTTGGCGATGACCTCCCCCCGGTGAGTGGAATACTTGTTGTGTTGGAATCGTTCGTTCTTCGATGATGAGGATCATGGTTACTACATCTGACGGCAGCTACCCCTCGGGGCTGGGTGCCAGTGCTGGAAAACAACCATTGATCAAAGACCCAGGCGGTGAGAGCTCAATCTGAGAAGATCTTCGCTGTTTGCCGGTGGAACCGCACTCATTGCTTTTGGACAACAGCTAACTTCTGCTTCTGCCAGGAATGTCTGAGAGCCTGAACGAGGCGTCCGCGCAGCTGGCGATGCTTGGTGCTTTCCGCCCTTGGTGGCGTTCTTCCTCCCCGGTGAGTGCATACTTTTGTTGGTGGTGCCAATCACTCTTCAATGATGAGCATGTTACTATAACTGGGCGCAACCGCCTTCGGGCTGGGGGCGACTGATGATACCCAAATTTATTCAGAGCTAAAACTGAGAAGAGATTCACTATCAGCGGCAAATATGGGCAGATTTTCGTTGAACCAAAGCTAACTCGAGGTTTTCCCAGGAATTCCACCCCGTTCCCGATGCCGGCACCGCCGCATGCGCGATGTGTCTTCGTTATACTTGGCACCCTCCGCCTTTGGCGGTGGTCTTCCCCCGGTCAGTGCATAACCAGCTGTTGAGCGCATCCTTCTTCATGATGATTTGTTACTACTACCGGTGCAACCGTCCTGGGTTTCTCGGGGCTGGGGGCAGCTGACGACGCCAAAACTTGATTTTAAGAGCTTTACCTGAGAAGATGTTCGCTGTTCACTGTTCGAGTCGAGCTCATCACCTTTGACAAAAGCTAACTTCCTCCCATGTCACGAATATCTCGAAGCAGCTCAAGCCGCTTGAAGACGGCGACCTTGCCAGCCTCGAGGAGCGTCCTCGTCTTGGGCGCACCGCTGATCCGGTCAGCTCGTCTTTCGTAAGTCGGATCTTTGTTGCCTCTACTACCCACGCGTACGATTGGGATGATCAAGTTAGTACATATCATGGAGCCGCTGAGCCCTCGATTGCGCTACGCAAGTAGCCGCGAGGGTCTTTCGCGGGTTCCAAATGACAGAGCTAATTCTGAGTGTCGCACCATCGCTACCCTCCTCGCGCCACCCATTTCACTACAGCGGTTGCTAATCAGGACGAGTCACAGACAGATACGACAGGCACACGCAACCGACCACGGCGGGTGGGCGGACTCATGCTGGCGCGAACATTCCACAGATCCTGTAAGCTCCTGCTCCTGCTTCTTCCCCCGATACGTCGAACACCCCAGCTGATGATGCAAGCAGAGGATACACACGGCGACGACTCTACAACTCTCATTCTCGCACAAAACAGAGCGAGTGGGTGGGAGGGCGGGCCAGTCCTGTAAGTTCCCCACTCCGCTTTTCCACCCACCCCCCTTCGAAGGGAGGGGGGTTCGCTAACGGGGGGAGACGAGGCGGGAAATGATGATCCTTCGATTGGAAGAACAGTATGAGGGCGGAGCTCCGGCTCTTAGCCCGATGATCAAACTCTATTTACTACACAAGCTCTTTGTCTGATCCCCCTCCGATCCCCCCACAACGGGAGAAAAAAACACAGGTTCTGCGGGCTTCGGGGGTTCTGTGGGGTCCGGGGGTTTTACGGAGGCGGTGATGGTCCTTCGTGGCCGGAGTCTTCTTACAATGGAAAGTTGCAACGAGGTGGGAGATGATGACCTGCAATCTAAGAACGGTCTGAAGATCCGTTTGGGCTTGCGGGCTAGGCGCTTGTGGCTTCGGCTGCTTGAGTCGTCGTTTCTGAGGATGATCGTGGCACTATGTCTGATCCTTGAAAAGGAAAATGAAGGCGGTGATGGCTTTGGCCGGAGTCTCAGTGGAGAGAAGAGAAGAAAGCCACGCATCAAAGAAAAAAAAAACAATGGCTGAGGAGAGAATGAATCATCTGAAAGAAAAAGCACAAAGAAAAAACAAAG
This sequence comes from Diplodia mutila, assembly GCA_022560015.1. Taxonomy (NCBI): domain Eukaryota; kingdom Fungi; phylum Ascomycota; class Dothideomycetes; order Botryosphaeriales; family Botryosphaeriaceae; genus Diplodia; species Diplodia mutila. The sequence goes on along the minus strand of JAFISB010000103.1, from coordinate 96,238 downwards.
CACGAAGACGGACACGAGCAGAAGGTCCTTGAGGGAGAGAGACGACGCAGAGCGCGTCGAAGCAGGATGCTTGCGGAGTTCCACTGACAGACGCAGGGCTTGATGGTTCGTGCCAACCAGCAACCGCAGTCAGTCATTCCTCCCCTCTTCACTCGGCAGCTAACGACGCGCAAACAGGCACGAGATCTCGGAACGCTCTTGGCCAAGCAAGCATCTCCCTGCTTTGTTTTGTGGGCTCGTTGCGGGAAATGATGAAATGCAAAGAACATGTCGAGGTTGCCGCGCTGCCTTGCTTCGGCTCGGTCGCCGGTTCCGATGGACGAAAAACCTTAAGCTACACTTGATGCAATCTGATCCCACTGCTGCGGGTTGCTGGAAGAAGCAGTGAGGGCCTCGGCCTTAGTTTCTTGACGTGGAGGTCTACAGGTGGTTGGGCTTGGTTTCGGCGGAGTCGCGGTTACGAAAGACAGAAGATGCGTGTTTGACAGGGACATGGGCTGGCTCGCTTTAGCTACATGGGAAGGAGGAATACAAGAGAGGCTGTGACAGTTTTCCTGAGCCCATCTCTACGAGCATCGAGACCAAGCAATGCAAATTATTATAGCCTCGTTCATCGTGAAGCTGATTTTGTCGTCACTCCAAGGCGACAGGCCATGACACTCTACCATCGTAAAACTCATCAGCGAGTAGTTTTGCAATAGGGATCCAGTTGTTGCGAGAATTCGTCGAACTACTTGCGTAACTTCGAGAGCTTCCGGCAGCGCTCTGAAGCCGGTCGGCACACCTTCGCGGCAGTTTTGGCTTGAAGCTGGAAGCCGTAAGAGATGACAGCTATGTATGCGAGCGGATTTGAAAGCCATGCAAGAATGGATAAGCGGCAAGCCAGTAGCGCTGTCCAAGTAGATCTGTCCAAAGTCCCCTGTGAACAAGATCTCGTGCGGCGTGACAGGCTTTCGCGCCGCGTTTCGTATATCGGTAATTTGTGCCGCGTTTGTGCCTTGGAGATATTAGAGTACCCCAACTTGGCGGGAGGGCCTTGGTGGTGGTCCTTTGCGGCGGATTGGACGTACTCTTCCTGCCTCCTACGGGGGCGGTTGAAGGTTGTCCGTCTGTCGCACCTGGTGTCAAGAGACAGGCCAATGAGAGGATATCGAGCCCCAAAGAGACCTATTACGCCTCCTTGGGCCGGACTATCACATGAGAAGACACTTAGACATTAGTCCTGCACATGACATAGCCACTAGCTAGCATAAATACCACAACACCCTCAAGGATGGATCATCAACGATTCGTCTATGAGAGTTCCCTATCAGAGCGCCTTATTGAGTATCTTGATCACCTCCTCCTTTACACCTGAAGCCCCGCTGGTCTTCCAGCAGGCGTGGATGGAGTCTGTGGATGGTTGCCGATGGCTATCATTATTCATAAGACACTTGGGGTAAGTCCGAGCCCGCTTCCGACGCTCTGCGTCGATGTTCGGGTGGACGGCATCCTCCTATGTTGCAGGTTCGCGGGTTGGGCTTCGGCCCCCCTCGACTCTGCGGCGGACCGCGCTTTGAAGTAGGGGCAATTAGATGGCCTGTAGGGTCCCGCATTCGGCGCCTCGTGTGCCGTCGTTGGAATTTAAAGGCCGGGCGCTCTCGGGGGCCCCTTCCACGTCAACTACTCTGCCTCTTCGGCGGTTCGTCCGGCCATGGTGCGCGGCTCGGATCCAAGATAGTTACCTGGTTGATTCTGCCAGTAGATATCTTTCTATATATGTGGTTGAATCCGAAGGGGGGAAGCGGATGCCAGCCTTGAATACGGACGAATATGTCCAGATATTTGCTTCAACTGCCTGTGTAAGCAGAGTGTAGCGGTCTCTGCAGACGCGGGGACTCAGAAGCTGTTGTGGTATGCCGGGCCGTGCGCCTCGCAGGGCCTCACCTTTCGTAGCCACCTTCTTGCGACCGACCACTCTCTTCCTCCGTCGCGTCACCGACCGAACCTCCACCAACGTTTCCGCTACACGCCAACATCCGTCGCTCCGCGTCACGTCACACAATGGCTCAGATCCCGAACGAGCTGATCCTCCGGATCATCGAGTTCTCGATGGCCTATGAGAAAGGCCCAGGGCGCGGATCCGGACAGCGACCGCAGCTTACTGACGCCACCGTGACCACAATTCTGACCTTCCGCACCGTCAATCGCACTTTTGCGCACTGTTCGAGCGATGGCTTCTCCAAAGTTCTACAGGAGAGAGCAGTGAAGCTGATCGAGACCGATCTCGACATGCTGGAGGTCATCACCCGCAACACAAACATCTGCCAGCACATGCACACCCTCACCATCTCGACCGCGTTTCCAATTCGAGGCTTAATTGGCACGTGGGATACATGGGACGGCACAATCGAGCTTCCCATGGAAGTCAGGGCCGGAATGTTCGAATACTCCCACCTGGCTGAGTCCCACTGCGAGTTTTACCTCACGTCAATTGAACGACTCGCAACTGTCATCAGGCGCTTGAGCAATCTTGAGGAAGTGGTTATCAGAGGAGGCAACGAATGCGTTCTCCCGACACCCATGCCGATGCCCTGGAAGAGGCAGCTGACAGCATGCATCAAGCGCGCTCTGGCGAGACATGAACATGACATAAGAGGGTTCAGGGACATTCAGGCCATCTACGCCATCCTGACAGCTTTGACCGAGGCAGAGAGCAAGCCGCGGCGTGTCACGATCGGGAGTCTTCCGATAGCTGCGAGCGGGTTCGATGCCTTCGGCAGCCTTGCCCACGGCTTACCCAGCGTAACGTCGTTGGACATCACCCTCTTCGTCGCCAAGCGCTTTGATGGTTACAGCTACAACATTCAAGCAGACATGGACAACGACGCTCAATCCATACGCTCCGTCTTCTCCATTTTCCCCGGCGTCACACACCTCCGCCTCGACACCATCCCCGCCGGCAGGCGCGCCTACGCCATGTTCAAGCACGCCGACGCCTTCTGGCACCACCACGGCCCGCTTTTCTTCCCACCGGCCCACCCGGTCCACAACCTCACGACCCTCGAGCTCGCCGTGCACCTCCACCGCGAGTACCGCTTCTTCGACCGCTTCGCCGCGCTCATCTGCCGCTCCCGCGGGACGCTCCGCCACGTCGCACTGTACACTGCCGAGCACTGCAATCGAACTAGACTTGGAATAACGCAATACATCCAGCCGATGCTGATTGAGAGCCTCCGCCTCGAAACCTTCTACCTCCAGCTCGCCCACCAGGCAATCAACGCCAGTGACCTCAGCTTCCTCCCACGGCCGCTGAACAGATTTGCCAAGCGGGTCTTCGTCCGCCACCTGCCGGTGCAGTATTGGGACATTCCCCGGCGTGTGGTTCGGAGCGACTGGGCTGGGCTGGACGGCGGCGATGGCTACTTCCCTGGGGACTTCGAGCTGTGGTTTCACGACGCTGGCAACAAGGAACAGAACGACATTTGGCTGCCGATGGAGCTCTAGGTGGCGCCAACAGATGGTAGTGGCGTTGGCTTGTGCGGGCTGTTGATCGTGTGGGGTCAACGGGGGGGAGTACCAGCTCGCACTGGTCGGCGGACTGAGGGGACGTGGATTACGACTCGGACATGCTTCTCGATAGTGCTGGCCTTGCCCTGGATAGTTGGTTCATCAGGCGGGGTCTAAATAGTACCAGTTCTCGATAAATATGACCATGATTCCAGATAGCGGGGCAAAGACAGCTCAGTGAAAGCTTCATCAAGGCATGACGACGACGCACCAACAAAACTAGGGTGAAGAGATCATACCGGACCAAAACACGTATTTGAAAGTAGAGAACATGCTTGACTGCGCAGCGGCATTGTACTGAGCTGAGTGAACGTGTGTTGCTGGCCAGGATGGGCAGATGGATGGCTCAGCCTCCTCCCAGGAGCTCAGGGCATGGCTTGGAGATTGCAGATGTTTGCTACTTTTACGATGTATGTCTAGAAAGGCAGACACATATTGCCTGATTTGTTCCTTTGCCTAGGGTGGACGGGCCGTGGGTGATCGCGCACAGGCAGCGGTCGGGAAAGGCCCGCCCGCCTGGTGACCACATGGTTGCGCGGCGACTCCTCCAAGGCAGACTCGCCACCGCGCTCCTCCCTGAAGCAAGTTATCAAGCTAGGCGGCAACCTTGTTTTCCTGGCAGAGCCGCTGGTCCTTCCCATATGGGCGGATCGCAGAAGGTCACAGAACTACCCAGAGCACGCGGCCGCCTGCGCAAACACCACCACCCATTGCTTAAGGAAGGAGCCCAGTTGCGCCAGCAACCACTCGCGCACGAGGGCAAACCAGACTCTGCACTGGGCCGCCTACAAAAACCCCGCCGCTCCAACCGGTCCTCCTCTTCTTCCTCCTCCTCCCAACCGCACTCTCTCTTCCGCCAACCTCGTAACGTAACCACCATGAGATCTTCGCCGTTTCCACACGATTGCGGACCAAGCTGACTTGTTTATAGCTCTGCTGCACTTGAGCGCGGCGCGCGTCTTTGTGACGCGCCTCCGCAATCAGTAAGTGTTCGACGCGCCACCTCACTCCAACGTCTCCCACCACTACCCTCTCCAACCCTGCCTAGCGCTTCGCGCTTTGCGACCCGCGTCGCAGATTCTTCAAGCACCATGCCGACACCGCCTCACCTCTCTCATAGGATCTCGTTTGCGCCACTCATGCCTTGTCGGACGTGCGACTCAGATCTTCTTCGTTGAATGGCTCGAGCTGCTCGCAACCGCAACCACCGGCTTTCTGCTACCAAAGATGAGTCAGCCTCCTCACTCCTGCCGTTTCCCTTCAATGATGCGTCTAAAGAACATCTCAGCGAGCCGACCTTGGGCATCTTGTCTGAGGGGCGCTTGGGTTTGCATTGCTGATTAACATGTCCCTGAGAAGCCAGCCCCTACCTCATGGCATATTCATAGCTTGATGGAATTCTCACTGACGCCCACTACTGAGCAGATTTTTATCGGGATGCGTCAAGCCTTTTTCCAGAAAAGATAAGTACTGTCCTTGCTTCATTGCACCCATCTTCTGCCCAAATGATGACCTTATAGGAGATTAACCGCTGAGCAAATCGGTCTACGTGACTCGTGTTTGCGGTGACTTCAACTCCACCTGTCTGATGGGACATTTCCATACCCATATTCAATTCCGCTTCTCATTTGCTGGACTGTCAACTGACGCAAACTACTTCCCAGGTTCCTCGCCGCAAAACACCACACGCTGCGCAACAAGACGGAAATCCGTTCCACCCCAGATTATCCAAGCTTGCGACAGTGATTTTCTCTCTCACCTTGCCTCGCACGAAGAAGATCCAGTCCTTGAAGATGGTCAGTGTTTCCTATGCCTTCTTCCTGGGAAGACGTCAGCTAACGCTCAAGCAGGCCTTCGGCATCGCGATGAGATCCCACTCACTCGCCCTGTCAACCATGATTCGCACACCCAGGCTTCCACTCTTGCAGGCAAGTGTCTCCCCATGCCTCCCCAGCACCGTGCATCCACCGCCTCAATGATGACAGGCTTTTGCCCGAACAGGCTACTGTTGAGTCAACCACGGTCGCAAGGCCGCTTGTGTTGAGCATGCTAAAACAAAAACATCTGAGAGGACTCAGTACCCATTCTTCCGACCTCACCGTACTTTGTCCTTGGCAGCTGGCTGACTTTGTTGCAATAGCAGGTGGAAGACCGGAGCGCTTCGAATGATAAAAGGTCAGTGATATCCCCCAAGCCACTGCACACACACCCGGCCCCCATGATGACGGGATTCATCCCTGAACAGGCTACTGTTGAGTCAACCACGCTGGCCCTTGGTCACAAGGCTGAGGGACGGCGCGTTGCGTTGACGTTGCAAATAACAAAGAGCAATCTGAATGGGGGACCTACTTCTTCTCACCTTCACTCCTGCCGCACCGCTTTTCTCGAGCAACTTGCTGACATCGACTCGACACGCACAGGCATCCGGCGAAAACTCCCGCCTTCACCTCCCTCTTGGAAATGCAGGTCAGTTGCATATACCCCACGCTTTGCTTTGCACCCTCCCTCTTCCTGAATGATGACGGCCTGCCGGCCCATCAATAGAGTTTGAACCAACCGCGCTGGAGAACTGGTCGCAAGACTTGCACATCGGGCCGCTGTGTTGAGCGTGAGAACTAAGCTACGTCTGAGAGGCCTCCCCGATCTTGCCGCACCGCTCGCACGCTTCATCTTCCGCAACGGTACGCTGATGTCCTCACACGCAGTAGCCCCTCCGCCCGCCGAACCGTCTCGCGAAAACCCTGTCCATATATGGTCAGTTCCGCTCCCCCTCTCCTCCTCCCCCTGCGCCGCACCGCACACACACCCGAACTCAATGATGAGGGATCGTTCAAATAAAAAAGGTCCCTATACTTCACTGTTGAGTGAACCGCTCCCGACGCATGCGTGCCGAGGGTCGCTTGGGTTCCGCCTTGATAACCTAGAGCTGATCTGAGAGTTTCCGTTCTTCTTCCGCCCGTCACTTCCCACCGCTCCCCACCGTGCGGACAGCAGCTGACTTTTTCCACACGCAACGCAGATGCCGTAGCGAGGCGCAAGCCTGACCGTGCTCGTTTCGCGCCCGCTGGCGTCCCGCGGCTTTCGAGATTCGGCTACCCTCGCTCGGCGTAACGGCCGTTCTTCTGAGGGATGCACAAGACGGAAGAGGGGGAGGCGGTGGTCCAGCGGGCGAGGATGAGGTAAGTGCGCATGGCTTCTTTCGATGCGGTTTCTTCTGTCGGCGTACGTGACGATGAAAACGTCAACTCTACTTGTTTCGAATCTCCCCGTGAGAACAACTTGGTCTGTCTGATGCCTATTCATCCTACGTTCAATTTTCCGGTCCTCCTTTGGGGCATTTGCTGAATGTGGTGTCGCACAGGAATCTTTCATGGAGTGGCTGTAAGTGCGTTCGCGCATGCGAAGCTCTTAGTAAGTGCGCGTGGCTCTCTTTCAATCCGTTCCTTTCGGTTTTGCGTACGTGATGATTCCGCACTTTTCAACTCTACTTGTTTCGAATTTCCTCATGAGAGAAATGCGAGGGGAGTCTGACATCTGCTTATCCTGCGTTTAATTCCTGGTTCTCTGTTGGAGCGTTTGCTGATGAAGTGCCGGACAGGAATCACGTGGCTGAGAGCGGTTTCGCGGATGCAAGGTTCATGCATGAGGAGTGGTGTGGTCAAAAGTATCATGCGAGATTCTGCGTGAACCCGCTAAAGTAAGTGCACACAGCTTTCCTTCACGCAGTGCTTCTGCTTGTGGATGTGATGATCAAACATTTTCGCTTCGAATCTACGTATGAGATCAAACGGGAGAAATCTGACGCCTCTGCTCACCCTGCACGGTACCTTCTGGCTTTCTGTCTGAGCATTTGCTAACAGCTTCGGGTGCAGGAATCTGTTGTGGAAAGGCTGGGGGTAGTTATGCAGATGCGTGCGGTTGCGCACGCGAGCTTGCGTCGTTAGAAGTGGGTCTGAATGAGGGAACTCCCACGCCATAGCTCTATACGTAGAAAATCGGAATTGTTAACCATGTCTTTTGCCTATCAATCGAGCTGTTCTACTTCGAAAATAGTTTCCCTCACCGGAAGATTTTGCACGTCTTGCGGTCCAGTGGCATAGGCCGGAGGTGGGTTTTATGACGTTTCCCACGCCAGATCATTTTGCCGGAAGAGCGCGGCCTGCAATGTCATTTGCAACACCAAGGTCGCAGCTTGACTCAGTAATAACTCTATCTGCGAAACGGCAAGCCGCCTTCTACTCAGGCAACGTCCCGGCCCCGCCATCCTTTATCCCGCGACGTCTCCACCCGCAAACCCGCAATCTCACGAAACACGGCAAAAGTCATTGGCCCGTCGATCATCTCTCGTGCAGCGGACTCCACAACGCTCCACCAAACAATAAAAAAACCTGGAGGACACGAAAGGCGGGCCGGAGCGAGGAAGAGGAGAACGGCGGGTTACGGACGGAAAAGCGACCGGTGATGCCGGACGGCCTGGGCTGAGACGATCCTTCGGCATAAATAGATAGCGAATTGGCGCGCTAGCTGCGTCGCTTTCGTGGTTTCCTGCCCGATGCGGTTAACTACTCTCTGCCTTGTCCAATCTCGTCGTTCCGCCGATGCCAGCAATCGGTCCGTCCGTCCCCCTCAGCCTTACGAGCCCGACCGAGAGAGCTTGTTTCCGCACGCGATCAAGGCGTCCACGGTCCTCGAGCGAGTTTTACTTGAAACGAGCATGTCCGAATCGTGGAATACGACGGGGGAACAGAAGAGTTTCGACTTTCGACGTCGTTTTGCCTTTCCCCCTAGCATGATGCCGACGATAGCGGTATACCCTTTGCACTCGGCGCGAGGCTGGATTAAGGTGCCGGTGGAAATGAACACGAAGATACGGGCTCACCCGAGAACGGCGCCAAGCGAATCACGACCCCGGGGGAGGCGCTAAACCTGCAGGGCAGACGACTCGCTTCTTGCTTTTTTGCTTTTTGGGAGTCGTCAGAGATAAGGAAACCCGTCGTGTGCAGCTGGGTAAATTTGGGCGGAGTGATGCTTTAAAGCAAAGCCCGCGCGCCCCGGATTCGTTTCGCGAAGAATCGACCTCGCTCACCTCTCTCCTCTCCCGTCTTGCGTCCCGTCCCGTCCCGCTGCCTGCAACAGCTTATCTTTGCTGCCACTCCTTTCAGCAACAGACCGTGCAACCAACCACATTCGCTGTATGTAAGCGCAAGAGAAAGTCCCCTCTGCATCCGTACCAAGCGCTAACACCCTGAACTCAGTTCGCACAGCTACACTCTTTACCAACACCCTCGCCTCAGCCGCATTATTTCCCTCTACGGACCGTATCAACACCACAATCCCTCGCAATGGAACTCTCCGGCAACGACATCTTCATCGCCCTTTTCCTCGGCTTCATCGCCATCATCATCCTGGCCATGATCGCCATCTACTTCCGCAAGAAGCACCTGAAGAAGGTCAACGAGAACCTGCGCGCCAAGAGGGCCGCCATGGAGGAGGCATGAGCTCTGAAACACGGGCTCACGGAACCTTCGAACAGACACATGGCGGCGACTCGGTGGAGCGCGGTGGAAAGGGGGCGCTCGGGAAGCCGGGAACAGATGATACGACCGCGCGCATGAAGCGCTATTCAACCCGGACGCAATGGGAAGAGCTCACGCGGCTTGCGCATCGGCTGCTGTGCGCAGGCTCGGGACCGGAGAATTCATTTGTCGCAGGATTCGCGCCTGCGTTTGGCACACGCTTGGGGGTCGGCGGATCGCCCGCATTGCAGTCGGGCTGCATATAATGACAGAGGATTGGAGAATTGATTTAGCTGTTAGGATACCTTGAGCCGTCAGGCTGGCTCGCAATGGACTTTTTTTTTCACGACAACTGTTTTCCCTCATTGTTTGCTGAGTTCTCACTACCTTAAGAGGCCCATGACTTTGCACAAAGATGCACAACATCTGTAGGATCAAGCCGCAAAGTAGCCTGCCGATACGCCCGCTGTTCTGACCTGTACTGCTCTGACCGTCGTCAGTACATACCAAGGCACGGTGTCCCTTCGTTGTAGGCCGAATTACTCACCTCTCAGTTCTGCGCGACGATTGCCATGCCACCGTGCCGACGCTGCTTGGAGTGCTGCGTGGCAGGACAGCATGATGCAGCGCCCGGCAGTGAAGAAGGGAATCGCGGCCCCGGTGCGGACTTTCAACGAGACCGCTTCCGACAGCTTGACGCCTGAGCCGTGGACGACAAACGCCGCGAACTTCCTCTGGATAACATGGCCATTCGCGCTGGACGGATCACCGGCTCGGATTCGGGGGCTGTCGAGCGCACCCGCAGCCCGATCCAGCATGGGACGAGTGCGCGCGTCGTAGCTTCAGACATGTCAGCTGATGCCAGCTTCGTCTTCCTCCCGAACGGAACGCCCAGCTTACTGGAACGAACAGATACAGCCGACAGCAGCGGCATCTACACCCGCCCTTCTGCTCTCCCGCCGCCGCCGCGCGCGCCTCTACCACCCTCCCTCGCGTCCTCACCGATCTCCCAGAACCAGAACCAGACCCCCCCACCATTGCCACGCCTCCGCTCCTCCCGCCTCTCCAAGGCCTCCATCGTCAAGGGGAAGAACATGCGCGGCCATCCCGCAAAGCAGCAGACGTCGGGACGCTCGCCGCCGCCACCGCCGCCGCCGCCGCCACCTCCACGTTGCGCCGAGAATGCCAGATCCTGCCATGAGGGCAGGACATCCAGTGGAGCCGTAGCCTCTGGCTGCACTCGCTGCTTGAATCACCGCAGTATGTCACACCAGCACGCGCTGTACGCCCGCTGTCGCGACGTGCCAACCACGCGCGCTCCAATTCTAGCACGCCAAACTATCTGCCGCGGCCGTATCCAATCTCTGCGTTTGAGGGCGAGCGCGTTGGCTTCCGCGGCAGGCTTCGTCGTCAGCCACTGTCCGTGAGCCTGGACGGCATGAAGTCCTCGCCCGCCACTCGTACGGGGCAAAGCAGCTGCTCGCTCTCTGTTGCTACTTGCGCACCTCGCAGCTGTGCACCAATTCTCATCACCAGTGTTCCTGCAAGCGCAACCCATGGGCGTACCTCGTTGGGCAACGAGATGGGCGACTTCTCCAATCCCTCCTCCAACAAGTATCCCGCGTCCACCTGCTGCGGTCTCCATGTCAACTCCTCCCATTGTATCCTTCGCGACGTGGAGCGTTTCCTCGCGGGGTAATCGGACAGCTTCGGCGGGTGGGAGAAGAGCGGACTCGATCGGTGGAAGGGAGGAACGTTCAGGGCTTGGGCAGCCAACAGCGGGAACTCTGGAGGAGAGGCGGCGCTTGGACGGCGGACGAGCTGAATGTGCCTGTTATATCACCCTGGTAGGCTGTCCTGGCGGTTCGGGTTGCGGAGGCTGCGATGTGGTAGAGGTACGGCGCCTGGTGCACCTGCGAGCGGGAGCTCAGCCGATGGCAGCGCGGACCGCGGGCGCTCTTCTCACCCGCAACGTTCCAGGAAGAATCCCGCTGCCCATTCTGCCCTGTACTCGATAGATAGAGATGCCTCTTTCATACTACGAGGCTGCGTATGCATGGCGTAGTCTGAATGGGCACTCATGCGGGCTCACACGGCTTCACCACCCTGCCCTCCCGCCTCCCGCCCGCAGGACGGAGCGGTCTCGCCTTGGAGAAACCAAGCCAGCGGACCTCGGGACATTCAAGACGCTTTGACAACTCGATAGTGCAGCTCGCGCCGCTCAGCAGCCTTGCGCATGCGCTTTTTCTGCGCTCCCCGATGCACTCTGAGCGGCAGCTGCCGCATTTGGCAGAGCCTTAGACAAACACCAGCTGCTACTCCATCTTCCGCGTTATTGGGAACCATGCTCATAAGGATGGAGGATACGACGACCACTCTGGGTGCTAGGCTATGACTTCTTCCACAGAAGGCACTTCTGCTAGTCCAGGACGCCATCCAAGACCCCTCGGCTGCTAAGAGTGCTGCATTATACTTCCCGCTGGAGGCGCCTCACTTCGAACAGTGAGGGTGAAGCTGATACTGCTCGCTTCATCTCCTCAGGAGTGCCGGCGACTCTCCCGGTCTGGCTCGCACCACAAGGATTCGCCACCGCAGAGCCAGACAGCCCGCTGAGCCAGTGCTGGGCTGACTCACCGCGCTGGCGCGCTGTCTGGCTGTCCGCAGGCAGCCGACTGCGTCGTGCCTTCCTGATGTCGGGTCCGCGCAACTCCCCTTTCCGCCACCCGCTACGTCAGGGCCCCCACAACAAGCGGGCGATTTTTCCCAACGCTCCGAGCGAACGAACACTTGACCTCTTCATCCTCTCATTCACCCTACCCCCTGTGAGCGAGATCACCCGTCTCGGCAACGTCTCCTCGGACGATTTCAAGTGAGTGGCACCGTGCTTGAGCCCAGCTCACCCGTCCCGGCCCCCTACCTGACTCCCATCCTTCTCCCTCACTCCGCTCTGATATTCGGGAAGCCCTTCGTCCGTCATGCTCCCTGCTTCTGCACCGATACTGACGCCGACAGCCGGAATCAGCTACTGGCGACTGGAGACTGCACCCCTTCCCTTTCACATCACTTCTCACCCTCGACTCTCATCAGAAGCCCCTCAGCCATCCACCATGCCCCCGAAGAAGACCAAGCGTGGGGCTCCTTGGGCTGCCATCAATGCCCGGAAGCAACAGATCGAACAGGCCCGGGCCCACAAAGAGCGACAGGCTCTTCGTGCCGCTGCCGAGGCCGCTCGCAATGGTGTACTCAACCCAGGCTCGGAGGTCCAGCGTCCTCCGATGGCCCCTCCTCCGACGCCAATGGACTGGCAGGATGGTCCGGCTTCCGGTACCAGAGGCAATAGGAAGGGGATCCACATGTTCGCCACCACTGAGGGCGCTATGGTAAGCCTGCCTCGCATCCTTCATGTTTCCCAGCCTTCCTATCACTCTCTTGCTGACACTTCCCAAAGTACGGAGTCGGTGATGACAAGGAATCGGCTCGTGCCGACGTGACCGCGCAGCATGAGCAGCTTCAGGCTGAGGCGGCAGCTGTGGCGTTGCAGAAGCTGTCTCAGGATGACTCTTACAACAATCCTCCGCCTGAGATTGTTGCGGCCATGGACCGCCAACGCAAGAGGCAGGGCGGAGTGTTCACGCCAGTTTCGTTCCTGCCTTCTGCCACTCAAGACGCCAACGGAATGGCGCACCCAGGCACACCCTATGTTCTGAGCACTCCCCCTCTCCGGAACACAAGCAGCACCATGGGCTCGTCGTTCAGCAGCTCAGATGCTGGCGAGCAACGCATCCTGCCCTCCCCCGGACGTTCTCGACTTCCGATCCACCAGCCCGTTTTCCGCGGCATGACGCCCCCCACTGATGAAAATGCGAGGCCTGAGCCGTCTACACCCCGGGCGAAGTATTACACGAATCCGCACCACGGTCCTTCGCGCTACGGTGGATGGTTCGAACATGTTCGTCCTATCCCGAACGACCCCGAGCCATCAACTCCTCAACGTGTGCTTGAGCCACCAAGGCAGACAGTGTGGCCACAGCTGAAGCTCCGCCGCCCGGGCTCGTCTTCCGAACACGAGCCGTTGCTGACTCCGACGAAGAAGTCGAAGCATGCTCCGACCGAGGATGACGACGATGGCTCTGAGTGGTGCGCAGCCCCTGTCCCCCGAATGAATCAAGGCAATGAGACTGATGTTGAGAAGCGCGTCGTTGCTCATGTCGATCTCGTCCGGACCCAGCCCGACCCAGTTCTTCTGAGTCACTTGCCCTTCACGCCCAATGCAAGCTCGTCGACCAAGACGAAGCGCCTGATTACGAATGACATGACCAAAAAGCACGATAACGAAACATCAGTCGAGAAGCATCGCTCAAGTGTCTTCGCTTGCTCGGTCAGTCTTTCTCAGTTGCTCATATCGCACGGCTTACTGACTGGAAGAGAGCAGGATAACGGTTTCGCTAACGACATCATCTATGCTCGCGAGCTCTTCAGCGGCTCGGTAATGGACGACTACGTATGACGTACTGCACATTTCAGGAATGAGTACGCCTTTATGGTTTCACATGCGGTTCAACTAATGCTGGAACGGCCACGATCGATGGACATGAGGTTTGCAAACGGTCAACATGGACAGCTACAGGCGGGGATTTGCGTTTGCTTTCGCTTCACACATGTATGCAGATAGGTTGCTCTCTCTTGCTGGTTCACCCGGAAAAGGCAATGCAAAAATGGATGGGTCATTCTTAAGATAGTCTACCTTGCATTCGTGACTATACGTGATGTCCCGTGATGATCCGAAATCCCCAATCATCATCCGTACCCGTGAAAGAAAATCAGGCCTCCATGTGGCAATCCGCACTGTTGTAAGAAAATCATGAGGCCTGAAACCCGCAAGAAACTATCCAACCCCCAGCCCCCCTCCCCAAGCCCATCCACCCTTCGATCCGGAGCGGCCGCAAACAGCGCCCACCTACCAGCCCTTGCCGGGCGAGCCAGCAGCGAAGGCAACGGACTTGCCGCCAGCGCCACCCTCGGCAACGGCGCCGCCGAACTCGGCGGCGAAGACGTCGTCGCCGGCGAAGGGCTCGACGTGGATGCTGTTGGCGTGGAAGTTGTCGTTGTTGGCCGCGATGGCGGCGGCGACGGTAGCAGGGACAGAGGCGTCGTTGTCGTCGTTGTTGTTGTTGTTGCCAGCAGCGGGAGAGCCGGGGGCGGAAGCGCCGCCGTTGGAACGGCGGATGACGGTGCGGGCGCGGGCCGAGTAGGTGAAGTCGGCCGGGGTGGGGGCTTCGTCGGCGGCGGCGGCGGCGGTGCCGTTGGGGGTGGCTCCGTTGGTAGCGGCGGGAGCACCGTTGGTGGACGTTCCGTTACCAGCAGCGGAAGCACCGTTGACAGCGGCGGCGGCGGGAGCGGTCTGAGCGGCAGCAGGAGTAGCCTCGACGGGAGCGGGAGCGGTCTGAGCAGCGGCAGGGGAAGCGTTGGCCGTGGCGTGAGCAGTGTCGACGACCGCAGGAGCGGGACCGGCAGGGTCGACGACAGCAGCGTCGCCGGTGGACTTCTTCTTCGCGTGGGCGACCTTGACCTTGATACCGGCGGCGCGAGGGTTGTGATTGACGCCGCGCGAGTCGTTGGAACGGCGGACGGCGTGGTCGATGACAGCGGTCGTGGCGGGGACGACGCCAGAAGCAGCAGAGGAGCGTCCAGCAGCCGTGGTGCTGGAGCGTCCACGAGCGGGAGCAGCAGCGGCGCCGTTCATCTTGCCTCCATGCTCATCGTCGCCAACGTCCGAGCCCGCATCCGCAAGCGTAGATCCGTTGTCCATGTCCTCTCCTCCATTCCCTCCTCCTCCACCTCCTCCGAGGGCTTGCTCCGCATCCCTCAAGGCGCGAACGCGGCGACTCGGCTTGGGCGGCAGACGCTCGCCGAAGACGAAGTAGCGGCGGCGGCCGCGGCGCTCGCGGATGAAAGCGCGGCGCGTCGGGTGGCGGCGGTCGTAGGCACCGGGGCGCATGACGTACGCCTTGAAGCCGTACCAGGCGATGATGGCGGTGAGGACGCTGAAGAGGAGCGCGAGGAAGACGACCATGTTGCCGCGCATGGTTGCGGTTGTGAAGCGGCGGAACGTGGCGGGGCGGGTGTTGTGGGTTGTGGGTGGTTTGGGTCGGGGTGGAAGAGAGGGAGAGAGCGTGTGCGTTCGTGCGTTCGTGCGTGCGTGCGTCTGATGGTCTGTGGAGGCGGCGCGGTGCGCGTGTCAGTGAGGTTCGGTGCGCGATGGAGGAGGTAGATGGGATGTAGTGCGTACTGTTCTTTGCGTTGAAGCTCTGGGAGCGCGAGTGCGAGACGAGGCGCGTGAGATGAACGACCCGAGCGCGGTGCGAGCGTGGAGCTAGCGGTGCGAGCGCGCGCGGCGTTGTTGTGGGTTCGGGTGGAGAGGAAGGGGAGAGGAGCGCGGAGGGCGGTTGGGGTGGTGTTCATGGGCGCGCGGCCGCCGCGAGCGCGAGGCGGGAGTGTCAACTCTGCGCGGACGCCCCGCGCACACAATGCGGCGCTCGTCGGGCTAGTCGCTCTTTCGGAGGGATCGAGATATTCCATGGGCATGCGCAGTTCCAGCGCCATGCTGCCACAATCTGCTTGGGCGGGCTGGCCTTCAGCCGCCTTCACGTTCAGCGGAGCATGCAGTCACTTCAGGCCTAGTATTCCAATTCATGTGTTCACGCAGCTAACTTCAGATCCATGGCGAGATAGTCTGTCCGTCTGAAATATCTTGCAATGGAGAGCCTGTAGCTGAGGAATTCTGGGCCGCAATCTCCATGCTTTCGAGCCTATCCAAACGGGCGATTGGCGGGTCTGCCTCCAGCATGACGCTGCCTCCCAGCTACTCACTGATGAACGGTTCAATATGGCCTGGTATGTACTTACTACTCTCGTCCTTAGATCGTCCGAGTTCTGTCTCGCCAAATGTAGGTCGTCGCTATCGGCATCCAGTTCTCAAGCCATGATCGAACGTTTCGCGAGCGAGCACTCAATACTGATTTGCGAAAAGATTGACTACGTGACATCGTATCAAGCATTCATTCAAAGCGCTTTGTCTGTGCAGATGCTACCTGGTAGCCCGCAGCCTGACTCAAAGATGACGCAGTGACCAAAGCAAGCCGTACCGGAGGCTGGCAGAGAAAGCACCGCAGCCTGATTGAAAAGAAGAACCAAACACCAAAGCAACCAGCAGCAGAGGATATCCCGCAGACTCACTGGAAGAAGAATCATTGACCAACGCCACAAGAACCAGAGGCTACCGCCTCCAACCCAGAAACTTCGTCATCCATCCCATATCCTGTCTTTGCCGGCGACGAGTCCGGGCTGTTGCTCACCACCTGAGCGGAGGAGGCGGAGCCGACCTGCTGCGGCGCTTCTTGCGCTTCGGGTCCAAGAAGTCCGGCAGCGGGCCTCCGCTGGCCATGCTGTCGGCAGTGGGCTGTCGGCAGAGGTTGACGCGGCTGTTGTTAGACGGCTGCATGCTGTTCAGGCTGGTGCTGCGGGAGTGGAGGGAGCGAAGAGAGCGAAGAGAACGAGGGGCGCTGTTGAGGTTGCCGTTGCCGTGCCTCGTCCGAGTCGACCGAGTGTTGTTGGAGTCCATGCTTGCCTGCGAACGGCCAATCTCTGCGAGTTCGAAGGAGTTGTTGTTGTGCCGACCCATGCCTGTGATGTCGTTCATGTTGTGGGCTTCTTTGAAGGCTCGGTAGAGCATGAAGCTGACCATGACGAGGATGGTGAGGCCGAAGATGACGCCTCCGGCAATGACCGATGCAAGGAGCTCGGTTTGCATCATCTTGGTGGTGGGTGTTGTGATGGTGGTTGTAGTTATGGAGGGAGATTGTCTTGTTTGAAATTGTGGCGCGGAGTAGGGTTTCGAGGCGGGATGAGGAGCAAGAAAGAAGTCCAAGATCTGGGTGGATGGAATGTTGGTGGATGACAGGAAGAGGAGGAAGCAACAAGGGTGGCCGGACTAAAAAGGGCGTGCACGGAGAGGGTGCCACGCGGACGCGGCAATGTGGGTGTTAATATTGCGAACTTTTTGGGCCTGCCGAACCGTTCAACTCACTTCGCCATCCATCCTCCACCGTGTCATATCAAGCCGCGCAAGTCTTAACACT
The DNA here is from genome assembly GCA_022560015.1 of Diplodia mutila. Classification (NCBI taxonomy): domain Eukaryota; kingdom Fungi; phylum Ascomycota; class Dothideomycetes; order Botryosphaeriales; family Botryosphaeriaceae; genus Diplodia; species Diplodia mutila. Next base: position 79,035 of record JAFISB010000103.1, on the reverse strand, counting down.
CGCCCAGTGGCAGCCCCCGTAGCTGAAATAAAATGTTGAAACAAAGGCTATCAGAAATAGGATTAGGGAAAGGAAAGGCAATCAGACGGATTTAATGTATGCACTGGTAAAAATATTTCTCTGTACTGAATAAAGACGCAAGGATCAGCTACAAATAGAAGTCCACTTTACGTTTAACCACGAAAAGCTACGAGCTTTGTTAAATTGTTTGTCGCAACTATGTTTAAAAAGATCGGTACCTGTTGGCCAACTTGCGGCGGCCTGAGCCTGAGCCTGAGCCTGAGCCCGCATCAGTCGTTGATCCAGCAAACCAAATCACCGCAGAGCTTCAAGATGGTCATGCGGTCCATGGGGCCCAATGTCAGACGGGGAAGGAATGCGGGGCTAATGGTGGTAATTATGGATCGGATCTGTGGCGGTGGTGCAAAGATGGAGTCAATGAGCTGTATGGCTTTTTCCTAAAGGTCCTTAGCTTTGACCGTGTTAATAATGAGGGCAAGCCTGACCGTTCAGTCTACAAGGTGTCTCCTGAGCCGAAATGGTGTAAAACGAAGTAGAAGCCTCCTCGCAGGTTGTTCATGGTCATTTGGGTGGTCTAAAGCGTACATACATTTCACGGCAGTGCGAAAACCAATATAGCAAAATACCGCCAAACTCCATTTGATCCGCAGTATCAGACTCTACTGTCCAGACTGCGCTATGCAAACTGTGCTATGCTAATCGTGATATCTGCACCATGCTCTCCGAGCAGTGCGTCCCATGCAAATCGTAATATCCGCACGGTGCTGTCCCAGCAGTGCGTCCCGATAAGTGGTACAAAAACAATCTGAAGGGTACCATCCAGTCCAATCCGCGCTATGCAAACCGTGCTATGCAATCCGCACCGTTCTTTCCAAGCAGTGAATGCAAAACAGTGACCCAAAAACAATCCGTCCCAAAAAAGTCCAACCCAAACCACACTACAAGCCATCTCTCACAAGGACCTTCGAGTCAGTTACACCTCATCGCCCGGAACAGCAATCCTCACAACCCTCAACGAGTTAACCATGCGCCTCGCCAACTCGGCCGCCACATCCAAGCCCTCAGGCAACCTCTCCTCATCCGCCATGGGCTCGTCCATCTCGCGCACCGGCCGGGGCCTCAGCAAACCGCGCATCCTACCCCTAACGCCTCGCTCGCGCTGCCTCAGCAGCTCGCTGCGCGCCGTCGCGACCAGCCGGGCGAAGACGACGTAGCCGGCGGCCATGCGGCCGCGCAGCAGCGCCGCCTGGCGCAGCATGGCGTTGACGACCTCGGCCATGCGGCCCGAGCGGATGCGGATGCCCGCCGCGTCGTCGCGGCGCAGGTCGAGCAGGGCGAGCGCCATGCGCGCGGCGTCGACGCGCAGCAGCTCGACGCGGCCGCGCGCCGCCAGGTTGTCGTCGTGCGTCTGCAGGCGCAGCGCCTCGGCGGCGTCGGCGCCGCCGGGCCCCCGGCCGAAGCGGTAGCGGTGCAGGGCCGCGCGGACGGGGCCGATGGCTGAGGCGCTGGAGGGCGCCCAGTGGACTTGGCGCCAGGCGCTGGAGGGGATGACCATGCCGGGGACTACGACGGTTTGGATGTCGTTGTCGTTGTTGTTGTCGGAGGAGGAGGAGCGTTCCTGGGAGGCGGCGTAGCCGGCGTTGTCGTCGGAGGCGTTGACGGTGGTGGGCGTGTGGCCGTGAGTGTGTTCGTTCTGTTCGACCGGCGCGATCTGATCGTCCTGTCCGTCCTGGTGAAAATGTCCGTGATGTCCGTTCTGGTGGACATGGTCGTTCTGTGGGAAGTTCCAGTTCTGCTGGAAAAGCCCGTTCTGCTGGACATGTTCGCCCTGCTGGCCCTGGTTCTGCTGAACATCCTGCATCTGAACATCCCCATCTCCATCCGCATTCGCATCCGCATCCGCCCTCCGCACCGCCTCCTCGACATCCCTCGGAATCACGACGCCCATCCTCCTCGTCCTCGGCCTCGGCGGCCTCTCCAAGCCCAACGCCGCCAGATCGCCCACGGGCACATTCGGCACCCAAACCAGGGGCGCCTCCTCGTCGTCATCATCATCACTGTCAGCACGACCACGACCATCATCATTGTCCTCCCTCCACAGCTCGGCGCGGCACATCGGACACTTGTTGTTCGGCGGCGTGAGCAGCCACGTCCTGATGCACTCGCGGCAGAAGACGTGCTTGTGGCGGTCGTCGCACGCCGTCAGCGCCACCGTGTCGGCCGAGAAGGCGGACACGCAGATCGGGCAGTGGCGGTCGTCGGCGGCCGGCAGGGCCGGGATGAGCGAGTTCGCGACGAGAGCGGCGCGGTGGGTCGGGTCGTGGGTGATGTTGTTGGACAAGGGGGGGATCAGGGCGTTGCGGCGGGGGCGCAGGGGGACGGGGGCGACGTCGACCTGGGGGAGGGGGGCGGGCTGGATCTCGTCATCGTCGACCGGAGGGGCGAGGAGCTGCTGTTGCTGCTGCTCGACGTGGGGAGGGGGGCGAGGGGTGGGGGGACGGGTGTTGGAGGGGGTGTTGGGGGGCGGATCGGGGCGGTGGTGGTGGTGGTTGGGGGTATTTGAAGACATGGCGAATTTTGTCTGAAGCGCGGGACTGTTAGTCTTGTGTGGGGCTTCAATGCCGTGTGGGTTTCCTGGGGTGGTGCTCTGGGTAAGTGAGAAGGTGCTCTGATATACTGGGGTCCCGATGCATTGTTCGTGGACGTGGTGGTTGTGCACGAAGACTGCTTCTGAGGTTGCTAAACACCATGCCAGCACTGCCCCGACGGCTCTCCTTCCGGCCAATCTCCTTGTCCACACGTGGCTGTTGCATTCACTGTTCCCGTCTCCATTCACTCGATGAGTGCTGCTAACACCATGGCCAAGTCTGGCCGAATCTGCGCCCGTACAGCCACCATGGCCACCGCCGCTGTCTCGACAACATCCAGCCGCCTTGGTCTCATTGTATGCACTGATCCGCCTCCTCAGACCATCATCCGGTACCCGCGCACGACATGACCACCGGGAAGTACAAGGCCAGGCCAGGCTCGCCGATGGCTCTACGATGGCAGGTGGGCAGGTGTTATGCGGCATCTCGCACGTGGATGGGGCCATGGTGTCTGAGCCGCGAGAGTTGTGGTGGAGAGGCGTTCGAGCTGGAAAAGCCGTGTTATGGTCTCTGGTGCTCGTTGCGGAGGACGGAGGATGTGTCGCGCATGACGTTGCGGCCGTGCTTGAGAAGCGGCGAGTCTGCAGGAGGAGGTGAGCCGGATGGCGTTGCTCAATCTGAACTAGTGGAGATTGTGAAAATGATGGGTATTCGCGTGGGTGGGACAGGACAAAGGCATGGTTCGGGGCACTTGTGCAGCTCAATATGCGGGAGAAGGCGGGCGATGAGAGCGGAGTGCGAGGGCACAAGGCACCCGATGGCGCAAGTGCAAGTGCAAGTGCAAGTGCAAGTGCAAGTGGCGACGGCGTTGGCTCAGACTGGTTATGGGGAAGGCGCGGCCGACGTCCTGCGCTCGCTCTCACCTGGCCACATCTCTCCCTCCTCCGCCCCTCTCTCTCTTCCTCTGCACTCTCATCACGCATCCGCTGCATCCATTCCAGCATTCAGAAATCATCGTTATCACATCCACCACATTTTCAACCAATACAGACCACACTCCCATCGTTTATCCCAAGCTCCCACAATGACTTCCCCAATTAACTGGACTCCCGTCAAGTTGCGCAACACCTCTCCCGTGACGTGGGTCTTCAACGAACGCAACACCAAGGTCGGATATTTTCGCACCCAGTTCGGCACCTGGGTGGCGGTGAAAACCTACAACACAAGAATCATACGTTCCTACCTGATCGAGACGGGGCTTTTGAGGAAAATCAAGGATAGGGTCCAGGGCGTTTCCCCATTCTTTGTCGAGATCGTCCCAGAATACGCATTTGGCAACGAGACACACATAATCATGGAGTGCTGTATAGGCGGCAATCTGTTGCAGTACCGGGATGGCTACATCAAAGACTACCAGCCACTACAGTTCCCGGAAGAGAAGATCTGGCGTGTCTACACGTCGCTCATTAACGCCCTTCTTTTTCTCAAGTACGGCCGCACCGGCAGGCTCACCGACTCGCGCCCCCCTGGCTGGAAGCAAATCCTCCACCGAGACATCAAGCCAGATAATGTCCTCGTACGCTACACCGGCCCGGCCAACGACCAAGAAGAGTATGTCCTATGCGACTTTGGCCTCTCCCTCGAGGTCAATGGGCTCGGCTGGGATTGGATGAACCCCGACGATCGGGCCGGCACGCCATACTGGCTTCCGCCAGAGGTGTGCGTCAAGGACAACTTGCCCCTTCCAAACGAAAAGCTCGACGTCTGGGGCGTCGGTACTGTCGTGCATTACCTTGCCCTGGGCCGCCTCGTCGTCGCCCACAAGCTCGAGTTCAACCCGCGAAGCAGACTCACCATGGAAAACAAGTTGCACATCCCTCGCGCCCCGACCTTTATCGACGCCATATCAACCGGATCGTTGGAAGGGGCTGATACATACCCAGACAGGCCCATTTACTCGAGGAAGCTGAACTGTAAGATGATGGAAGCGCTGGCTTACAACCCCGAAAAGCGCGCGAGCGTCGACAGACTGGCCGAGAACTGGCCCGCCGACGGTGAGGTCTTCGCGCCTTTCAGTGTGTGCCACCCGGAACTTGGACCCGGCTATCCGGCGGTGCGCCCATCTCCGCTCAACAGCCCTTGCAACGCCAAGACCGAAAACAGACTTCGCTGGGGACTTGAATCGATATCCGGGCCCACGTGGGCGATCGAGCTCGAAGGAGTTCCCTACGATCTGGACCGACGCAGGAGGCAGCGCGATGCGCTCCAATTACAGAAGGACAAAGGGACCCGCCGCCAGAGCTTTGGCAACTGCGTCGACCTCAAGAGGCCAAGTGGAATCGAGGACCGCGGGAACTATCCTGAACTTGAACAAAGACTTGCGAGACTCGACAGGTCGGTAAAGGATAGGAAAGCGCTCAGGCAGGAAGAAGAGGACCGCATCTGCGCGTTAAAGAAGAACTTCAACAAGAGACTGCGGACCGAGCCCGGGCTGACCACGAGCGTCAAAAGGCTATGCCAGCGTATTTCACGGGAAACGGATATACATCCGCGCGTGTTACTTGCTCAACTGAATGAGCAAAGAACGCTCCCGGACATGACTTTCGAGCAAATTCTTGCGGAACTGGACAACCCCACTCCACGGCTGGAGTATGTGGAAGAAGAGTCTTTCGAAGATGAGCAACCCCCCAGAAAAAGGTCCAGAAGCGAGGTCCAGCTCTCCTTGAACATGAAAGACCTGCCATTTGACGATGAAGACCACTTTCACATTGATATCAGCTCGAGCGGAAGCAGTATTGTGACCCAATTAGGAGGTGTTGCTCAGGGTCCCGCACCACTGCCGGTGACTGCGATTCCAAAACAGCAAGGACCCAATGACGGCTCTCTCCCTGGCTCCGGCTCAAGCGGTGCTGGGAGCCCAATAAGACGGAGTCGCGCCCCATCGCCGGAGAATGAAGAACAGAAAGGAACCGGAGAAGAAGGTCATTCCGATCGGAGTCCGACCATGTCTGGTGATGATGCTGGAGATGAGGCAGAACCCAGCTCTCGTGAAGAAAGTGACCGGCCATCGTCGCCGAAGAGCCAAGAAGAGCCAAGCGTCGAAATCGAGGCGAGCACCTCGCAAGGCCAGTCCGCCTCACCCGGACGTGAGCAACGTCTGCAATCTGAAGCCCAAGACGGATTCGTCACCGCTCCAGAAACAGCCCACTCATCGTCGTCAGAGGAGCCTTACCTGAACTGCAAGTACTGCACCTACATAGCGCCGGACCCGAGGGCGCTCGCATTTCACGTCTTAGACACCCACCCCCGCACTCCTTCACCAGAACGCGAGCATCCTCAGCAGTCTAGAGGTAGAGGAGGAATCTTCTTTTCTCGAGAAATAACCCAGACTTCGTCACGAGAAGGAAGTACCACGCGAGCCGAGGGCGTGGAGGAAGTCAGCCCCGGAGGAAGTGCCACGCAAGCCGAGGGCCAGGAGGAAGTCAACTCTGGAGGAAGCGTGCAGCCGACAGTTCCCGAGATTCGGCAACAACCACATTCCGAGGTGGAGGGAATTCCTCAGGGCGAAGCCGGGGAGACTGCACCCGTCGAGGGCCAGGCATTAACAAGCGCCGGCGATGAAGAGAAGAAGGAAGACGAAGAGGATGTGGCGCCTCGCAGGGACTCCGGATCGGCACCAGGTCTGCAGGGTCACACCAGCGCACGGCCAGCTTCGAGAAGGCCCAGTCGAGAGTGGTGGGTCTTTCCGTAATGGCTTTTGTCCAGCATCTTGTTCGCGTCTTTGCGACTTCACAGGTCCTGTTCTTACCCTGAGCTTGATATTTCGGGATGTTGGCCATGAGTGTCGGAGGTTGAAGGGAGTTGTGGTCGTGGAAGTCTTTGTCGTTCCGCTTTGGCTCGTTTTGCTTTACGTTTTGCTTCACCATTTTTTGTCAAGCCCGTCAGTTCTTTACTGCGACTCGTTGTCGCACATCACACCCAGTTCGCTTTCAGCATCGCAAGCACCATTTTTTTTTCTTTCCCCATTCATTGCGCGCAGAGAGGTAGCTTTAGCAGGAAATCAATTGCAATCTTTCTAACCGAAAAACTTGAAACGATGGTCTTCTGATTTCCCCTTCCCCGTCCAGCAAAAACAACATTCCGCGTCAAGGTTAAATACAAGAAGGCATGACGGCCCACACATCCCCCCCTCATCCTCATCAAACGAGTGTCGGGTCGATTTCGTTCGTCGTTTTTTGTATCGCAAATCATCAGCAACCGATCCCCCCTCACCCCACCTCATCATCCCCCCTATTTACAATCTCCCCACAGACCACCACCACCACCGCCGGCATATCCCGCTCGCTCGTTCCACGCTCGTCCCACGCCACACACCACACATCACCACCACCACTCTAAGCAGCGGTGAAAGTGCTGTTCAAATCGCCCACCTTAATGTTCGAGTACACAACCGACGCATCCGCATTATTCGCCTCGACATCCTCGGGCGCGCCCGAATCCACCGAGCACGTGCCGCGGGCGATACCGGGGGTGCTGGGGTCGGCGTCGACGGGGTAGGCCTCGCTGTCCAGCCAGAGCATGTTGGAGTGGTGGTCGTCCCAGACGCTCATGACGAGCACCATGCCGGCGTTGAGGGCCTGGCTCATGGACGCCATGCCGCCCTTGTCCTGGAACGACGTGTTGTCGCCGAAGACGCTCTTCTGCGCGTCGCAGTAGTCGGCCGTGATGCTGTTGCCCGACACGCCGGCGATGGTGGACTCGCTGTTGGCGACGGTGGCGCCGTTTTGCACGTAGAAGCGCTTGATCTCCGAGAGGGTGCCCGAGGCGGTGCCGTCGTCGGTTATGAATTGGGTCACGACCTATGCAAAGGGGAGTGGTTAGTTGGGAGGGGTGGGAAAGGGGGCATGGGAGGAAAGGGCTTACGGTGATGGGGGAGTTGGTGTCGATGGTCATGCCCGGCCCGTAGAAGTCGGTCACGCCCTGGCGGTACGAGTTGAAGTCGCATCCGTCCGGGTCGCAGTCGCCGGCGTAGCGGGTCGCCGAGTAGGTGCCGCCGCAGGCGTCGCCCTCGCACGAGTGCGCGGCGACCGTCTGGCAGCTGTGGGGCGTGTAGGCGGTGGAGATGGAGTTGGCCTCCCAGATGTCCATCTCTGAAAGGGGAGAAGTCAGTCATTGGTGCGAGTCGGAGGGGGATGAGGGATGGTGTCGTACCAGCACAGCAAGAGCCAAGGTTGCCAACACCCGAGTTGACGTCGTTGTCGGAGGCGGTCCAGCCCGCGACGTTGGCCTGGCCCTCGATGAACTTGAGGTCGCGGGGGCACTGGCTGTCGCAGTAACCGGTGCCGTACTTGGCGCCGGCCTTGTTGGCGGGGTACTTGGACATGCCGCCGTCGGCGTCCATGGAGACGAAGTAGACGGCGCCGTTGAGGCCGCAGGGCAGGTTCGAGACGTCGACGTCGAAGGTGAACTCCTTGTTGAGCAGCTTGTGCACGGCGTACGTGTCGTCCGACTCCATCAGGTACAGGCGCGAGCCGACGTTGGTCTGCTCGCTCTTGGTGACGAAGTTGAGCTTCAGCTCCGAGCCCGACGTCGTCGCGCCGTACGTGCCCGCGTAGTCGGCGCCGTCGAGGGCGCAGGCCTCGGCGCAGGCCTCGTTGTCGGTGCAGTAGTCGGCGTTCCACGTGTTGCCCGTGTAGCAGTTGGTGTAGCCCTCGGTGTTGTGCACCCAGCGCCAGTTGGCGTCAACCACGACGGAGCCCTGGTTGTTGGTGCAGCTGCCGCCCGAAGTGCACGTCTGCCAGGTCAGGGAGGGGTGGACCTGGATTGTTCTGTGTCAGCGCGCCGTGTTCTGCTGGTTGGAGAGAGAGGCAATGGGGAGAACATACTTCCTCCTTCTGGGTGCCGACCTGCTGGCCAACGGCCAGACCGGCGAGGGTAGCGAGGACTGCCTGGGTAAGCATGGTGTAGGAAGTGGAAGTGAATGTGGTTGCTGGATGAAGGATGAATTGAATGTCGCCATCGTGTTGTTTTATAGCTGCATCGGACCCGTTCCTGACGGAATTCTTCTCGAATGTTTCCTATCAGTCGCCACCGGGTTGGGCGGCGGGATGGCGGACCGTCGGGAAGCATTGAGCGGGCCAAATTGCGTGCAGGGCCGAGTATTGAGGACGGACGGTATAGCAGGCGAGAGGCTCGTCCCATGCCGGGTCGGGGAGAAGTGAGGTGGAAAGACAGCTGTTTCATTCAGAGCCTTGGGGCCGGTGATTGGCGGAAAGAGGCGGCAAGCGAGATGGAGGAGCCAGCGAGCATGTTGTTTCAAGGGAACAGGCGGGGCGGGCATCCGGCGAGAGGGACTCCGCGTGGCTTGGAAGGGTTTAGCGAGGGGGAGCTCGTCGGTCCTCACTGCCGCCCCACACACATCACCTTCGCCCTCTCGCCACTGCTCCACAACCCGCGCGACCATCAGCGAAGCGCCCTTGGCGTCTCCCGACCTGCCGCCTCGTATACGGAGGGGCCCCGTGTGCCCGTCCAACGCATCACGCGCGGCCCCCTATCTCCCCCGGGCCAGAACAGGACGGCTCCGCCCAGTCGGGCCTTTGCGCTTCCAATCATGCCACGGCAGCCGGTCGGGGTGATGAGGTCCATTTAGCCTTCCTGTGGGGTAGCCAAGGGGCGCGACTGCGATCCCAGCGCAATCCCCGCAGAATCTGAGATTTACCCGCCAGGATCCACGTGTTCCTGCATTTAGCCATGCGGAGGGTCGAATATTTGAGACGTGCCTGGCAGTGATGCGCGCGATCTGCCCTTCAATCTCAAACAATTTGCACGGCACAGCCGGATCACGGCTCAATGGGTGAAGAAACGCCGCACATGTCACGACAAGAACATCAATAAAATATCAGGACTCCATTGGAATGATAAGACCTACAGCCAAGCTAACAACCGCCATCAGGACCCGCAACGTTACCGAGTCGGGACACCAGAACAAAAACCGTGCATCATCCGTCTCCTGACCTCCCATCTGCCTCAATGGCAAATGTCGTCACTCTCCTGATTTTCCTTCCGCCTCGATCCCAGTTGTCAACAACCGTTAAGGACAGTAGTGGTCGAAAGCTCGGATCAGCGACGGCCCAACGTAAGCCGGGAGTTTGCTCCAGCCCGGACCCGCGACACCACACACGTGCGCCAGAATCAACTCGGCGCGGAGGACTTGATTCCAGCACGTGGTGATGGAATCGTGCTCCAGGTACTCCGCGCTCTTCTTGTCCAGCGGAACCAACTTGTGATCGCTCAAGTCCTGCATGGCCACCTTGAGCTCCCGTCCTGGCGTCGCCATCCTCGACAGCATCGCAGCTATCTCCTCCGTCTTCACCAGCTTGGCCCGGCGGATCATATGGTCACGGTGTTCCCGCAGGAATTCATGAATAGGAGCTTCCAAGCCGCCGTCCAGAGCTGAGGAGAGGTTTCTGTGCGTGTCAGCGGGCAGCAGGCTGTTCTTCTTGAGCAGCTGCAGTGCAGCCGAGGGAGTGGTGCGCCTGCTCCGGATCTCGTCGAGGATCATCGTCGTCTTCTCCTCTGCCATGGCCGAAGCGCGCTCGATCATGGCAGCCTGGTGCCTGAGAACATACTCCCGAACCCGTCCCGTCAGCCTGAGGCGTGCAATTTGCCACCTGTCGGCCATCGCGCGGAAGGCGGCTTCGTCGCACTCGTCGTACCGGAGCTGCAAGGCTAACTGCGGCATCACCCTCTTCTGGTCTTCCTGCACGGGTGTGGCGTCGGGCATGGCTGCCAGCCTCTCGACCAGCTTGGCGAAGTGCACGATCAGGAGTGTTCGAGCACCGACAGGCCTGTCGTTCTCTGGCCTCTTGCTCCACTCCCGCAGGCTCGGCACCACCCACCTGCCTATCCTGACCGCCATCGATTCCTCCCCAGTCTCACCAAACTGAGGACTATCGGCCATTGACTTGACCACATCCGGAAGCGTCGCCGCCAGATAGTCCATCTCGGCTGATGCGTGGTGGAGCATGACCTCGGTCGTGACCTTCCTCATGGTCTCCTTCTTCCTGCACCAGACGATGGCATACGCCAGCATCTCGCCCACATGCCCACCATCGACGCCCATGAGGCGACCATACTTGGCCAGGTCGAGCAGTCGGTTCAAGATGGGCTTGGGCGTGCGCAAGGCCCGCAGGATTTCCTTCGCCGCATCGCTGTGGCGCTCGAGGCCCAGTGCGGCATCATGCGCAGAGTCGGTCGCGAGCTTCGCCTGCTGGCTCCAGTGCACCCATCGACCCAGCGCCGCACGCACCGCTCGCGTGCGGTATGCGTGCACCGTCTCCTGGCTCATGTTGCCGTGGAGCCATATGATCCTATGTCGCCAGGACTGGGCGTATCTGCGCAAGTGCAGGAGGCAATGCACAGTGACCAGGGTGTCGTGGTCGGGACGCTCCTCGTAAGGAGCGCGCTCTGTCGCGACGATCGCCTCGATTGCTTCCAGCATCTTCCTGAAGTCGATGCTGTCCAGTGAGGCGTTTGTCAGCGGTTCCAAGAGCGAGCCGAAAGCTTCGCGGATGGTGATGTGTAGCGGATGAGACCTGAGGTAGGGGTGATCCGTCAGCATCTGGTTGTGACGTTTGGAGACATGGTTGGCGATCGTGGTGATTCTGGACATGAGCCACCTCTCGTATACGATGGCGATGTCTTCGACACGGTTGAGGGCGCTGGTGTCGCCGATCGGGACACCATGGCGGTCGTTCTGGTCCTTGAGTGCGTGGAGGGCGTTGTGGAACGCCTCGATGGTGCGGCCGGCGTACGGGATGCTTTCCAGAACGAACTGGCTCCAAGAAAGCTCGGAGCTGGTCGTGGAAGCAACGGTGCTTTCGCTCATGCGCTTCAAGTCCTCTTCCGTCCAGCCAAGCACACCCATCATCGCCATATGCGCCGCCTTCGGCTGCAGTAGCGCCTTCCAGACCCGCCTCGAGTAGCTGTCCTCGTCCTCGGCCGGCAACACGGTCCCCTCATCATCGCTGGACTCCTGCTCGCCCATGGCCCAAGGGTCTGCGAACACCTCCCTCTTCTTATACCACCACCTCAGCCTCCTGACAAGGTCGTGATACCACCCATCCACCTTCCGCGTCGACTCGGCCAGCGTCTCCACACTCTCATACCACGCCCCCGGCCTTGACGCCCTCTCCTCCCCCCTCCTCTCCTCCTCGTGTATCCCAACCTTGATCTCATCCATCCTCTCGACATCCTCCCTCGCCCCATCCATCCTCTCCCTCCGCTGCCCCTCCGTCATCGTCATCTCCACATTCACATCCGCCGCCCGCGCCGCCCGCACGTACCCGGCCTGCTCCTCGAGCATATCCAGCACCTCCCGCGGCGCCCCGGCCGCCGCCCCATCCGCCCTCCGCTCGGCCATCCACCGCGCGCTCCACGCGTTCTCCGCCAGCGTCGGCAGGATCGCCTCCGCCACCCCCCGGCACGCGGCGCGGTGCGTCGCGAGGTACGCCTCCAGCCGGAGGACGCACGCGTAGCCGGCGTTCAGGTTGCGCCGCTGCTCCGCCAGCGCGGCGCGGTGGAAGAGGGCGTTCTGGGCCGCCGCTTGGAGCGCGGTGGGGCGGGGAAGGGGGGTGTCGGGTGCGGTGGGACCGCCGTTGATGTACGCCCGTTCGGCTTCCCAGATGTCGAGGATCGTGAGTTGCGGTGGCGGGTCTAGGTAAGCGTCCGGGAGGCGGACGGGTGGCATGGGTGGTGGGGAGGGCGAGGGGGTGGCAGGGCCCGTGCCGTCGTAGGCGTCCGTGGTTGGGGTGTCGGGGTCGCTGGTGACGGACATGGTGGGCGGTTGGTGGGTAGGTTGGGTGTTGTGGGGTGTTGCTATGGTTTGCTGGAGTAAGTGTCGAATGCGTCTCTTCGCGAGCTCGGTGCTTGAGCGAAGTCCAGGGTGGTCCTTACGAAGGAGTGCGTTTGGTCTCGGAGAACCATGTACCAGTGGAGTTTTATATACGGGGCGGTTGCAGGTCATTGTTCGGGGATCGCGTCGCGTTGTGTTTAGACCGCGGGCGGTGGTTGTGATTGATGAGAGGTTGCGAGAGGCCCGCGGGCTGTCTGAGATGGCTTGTGTTAGCAAAGGCGGCCGCGGAGGGAGTTGTGCCTGGTGTTGGTTCAGTCACTCACAGACTTTAACACGATACCGGCTTGGCTTGTCAGTTCGCTGTGTACATGGTAGCAGGCTGTCTTCGGGTCTTACCCAGCATCTTCTGCTCGGTTCTGGCAAGGCGGCTGGCTGTCACCGTCCTCCACATAGAGGGGTTTGCAATGAGAATAAGACGTCAAGCCGCGGAAAAACTATGTACGGCAGAAAAAAGGAAGATAAAGTCCCCCGGGCTCTTCCTGGATCTCCGATAACCATCAACGCGAAAGCCTGCACCACGCCGCAAGGCTGGCTTGTTGTGAGAACGGTTTCGGCTGGATATTTCTCATTTTTATAGTACCTCTGTCTACATCTGTTCCCATGACCGTGGTAGGCTTGCGGCATATCGTCCGCCGCAGTCTGCTTGTTCGTAGGACATCACCACGGTTTGCCGCACTGGGATGCAGTTTGCGGTTTCCTGACTGGCCAAACTTGATAGTCATGATTGCTTGAGCCGTTTGCACGGCGGTGCGGCGGGGAAATGAGATGAGTATCAGATGTTGTGCCAGCCAACGGCTCCATCATGTGGCTGCGATGTCTCTCGGGCTTCCAACGTGAAGTTTCTCAGATAGCGTGGGCCCGTCTTGGGCCCATTCCTTCAGAGTTTTCGTGCTCGAACCGTCTCTCAATTGCTTATAGATCGTTGGGTGCATACATGCACAAAAAATGAGAATTCAAATGGTGTCATGCTACAATTCTGGCAAAGGCTTCCATGTGTGCACGCTGTAGCGAAGTTTGAGTGTGGTGGTTTCGTAACGTCCTGTCTGCTTTTTCCGTGCTCCTGATGCGGAGCACCGAAGCTACTGGTCATTTCCACTGGTCTGCCCGGAAGCAGGGTCAGCCTCGAGAGAATTTCGACATGGGCGTCCATGGCTTCATGCTTAGCGAACGCCGAGAGCGTTGGTTCCGCGAAGCTTTGTCCGTCTCTATGGTATCCGCAGCAGAATGTACTGAGATACTACGACAGACGCAGCACCGGCAGCCAAGTTTGCGAGATGATTCCTTCAAAGCAATACCTGGCGCAGCGGCCCGGCCCGGTGTGGCGTGGCCCCCGTGTTCGTTGGCCATATTCACTGCTCTGCCGAAAAGCAAGGCCGGGTAGTCTTCCAAGCCACAGGCGGCTTCGCATGTCCATTCCTCATGGCTGCTTCGATGGATTTTGCGTCCGCTCGAATCTTGCAAGTTGCAATCCGAGCTCGCAGTAAAGCGCCCTGGCAGGCAACGTCTCTGCGCCCATGGTGACGCTCCAGCAGCGAGCGGCCGACCTCATCTGCAACAGTGATGTCATGCTCCTTTCCACGCTCTTCTGCGCGGCCACCAAAGCTTCCTTTTCCTTCCACCGCGTCTTTTTTGGGCCTAGCCGGGTTCGTTGCCAGGCCAAAGCCGCCCAGGCGATCACCTGCGCCCCGGAACAGTGACGCCGATGGCCGCGCATAAATACCCCCCCACTCCTTCCACCTCCTCTTCTTCTTCAGCTCTCTTTGCCTTTTGGCTTAGATCAAGTGAAGTGCCTGTTCTTTTCAGTTTAATCGCTGGAACGCCCCTACGGGGGCAATTTCTTTGATTAAACCAGTTTTTGGAAACGGTTCCGGATCCGCTGGGCTCCGCCCATGATTCGGGACACAGTGTCGCCTCTATTGCACTGCCTGAGGCCGATGCGAACCTTGCTTGCTTTTTGCTTCTTTTTCGTCATTTCACTGGCCTTGCGCCGGTATCTGAGGAAGAGGATTCGAGACTTGGTGATGAGCGGCAAGTAGGGCGAACTTGGTGTTGAGGTCGAGCTGCGATGAGCTGTTGTTCTTGCTGCTGTGAGGTGCGCTCACACTGCCTTGCGCGCGCGTGGTTTTTGCGAGGTTCCCGCTACCTGTGCCGCGCGTCGCGTTCGCGATCACGATGGTGTTGAGATCGTCGCGGAGCGCGCGCACTCTCTCTGTGGGCCTAGCTGCGTCCTCGCTGTGTCGCGACGCCGGCGCCTGATCCAGAGTCAGACCTGGAGATGCCGGCAAGCGCTTGCACATGCTCCGCCAGCATTAGATTTGTTCGACGATCTTGTTTCCTTGAGCATTGACATCGCTGCGCGCTATGTGCTGAGGAACTCCGTCAGCTTCCCGCTGGCCGCGTCTCCGCGAGAGTTCTGTCTGCAGGTGAGAGCGAAGCCGAAACGCCAGGCGCTGCGGACGCCTTGCATATGCGCGGACTGTTTGCAAGGCGACCGCTGCGCCGCATCAAGCTCTTTGAGATCCGTGGCTCGCGGCCAGGCGTTCTTGCTGTCCCAAGAGGCGACGACGCTGGCGGTCATCTCATGTCACACGGCGCTCACGGTACAGGTACCGCGCGTTGCTATATCTGTGGAGGAACGCTATGCTCAGAGCCGCGCAGCTATGCTCTGGACATCACGATGTGAGCCTTGGTGTTGGCGATGCCAGCCGCGGCGCCACTGGCGCGCCAGGCATCCCGCTCGACACTTCACCACATCTACACGTTGACGTAAACCCCAGAGCCGAACTCCAGACCCAACCTACAAGCTCCACAGCCGCAGCGTCAAAACAACGGTGTGCTCCCACAGCCGCGCGAGAAGCGCTTCCAGTGTCAATGTGTCCCGATGGCCTCACTCGCTCGCGACGACCGCTCACCGTAAGTAGGTTGGCAAATGCAGCAGTTCAATTTCCTCGCAAAAGCTAAGCCTCCACAGACCCGGCCGACGGAAACATTTGCCCACGCTCGCTCCGTTGCGCCTACGCGTCTCTGCGCACCGGCGGACGAGCTTCGACGCCGCAGCGCCGACCCTTTGAAGCCGTCCGATGCCTTAACAGACCTCCGCCGCTTCCTCCGCTTCACACACGATACACTGGCGTAGATCCGCAGAGCCTTTGGGGGACGTTGGTCCGCTTTTCCCACGCGCAGTCACGAAAGCCTGGCACCGGGAACCACGGCTGGGCCCACAATCCACGCCACATCCCTCATTCCATTCAAGACGCGCCTTGAACTGAATCGTCACAGTGTCGGCTCCACAGGTGCCGCTGCCCTTCACGGTTCCGCTCACCCAGAATCAGTTGCAGCACCTCATGTCGCAGCGCCTTTTCAACACTCTTCAACAGCAGCAGCTCATTCCACAGAACGCTATGAACGTGAACGCGAACACTCAGATCACTCATAACCAGTTTGGAGGCGGTTCCCAGGCCAGCTCATCGCAGCCGGCTCAGGTGCAGCAGCCGAAGCAGGACAAGAAGAAGCGCTACACGCGGTGGTCTCTCGGGATTGAAAATCGAGGAGGCACCTCCCCGCTGGCCGGTTTCCCGTAGTAATACAGCCATGCGCATCTGTCCAGCGATGATGAGATTCTCAAAGTTACTACAGCGATGCACAAAGGGAATAAAACGTCACGATTGGCGGAGCATCGGCAGCGAAGATATGGGTTGACTTGTACCTTGCGGCTGAGGCTAGTACCAGATTTCGGCAATTCACAGTTGTTCACGGGCTACCAGAGAAGGAGAACTGGGCATGGTGCTGCGGAAAGCAGAAAGCAATGAGATCGAGAGGTTCTATGCTCGTTGGGCCATTGTTCTTGACGCTTCCCTCTCGCCCCCTCAGCTTCTCGAACAAAGAGCTACAGTATGACTTGGACGTAAGTCAGCCACGCAGTAATTTCTTTGTGCTTGGTAGCGATGTTCATGTCGCTTGAATGGCAGATTGAAGGAGTCGAGCCTTTTGCTGACCAGTGCCCAAGTCTCTCTGATTCTCTTCGAACTCCTCCAGCTGTCGCCCGCTTCAATTCAATCCTCCTCCCGCGCCAGTCTCCCTCGAGCCACGCAGATACCGCTCGCTCCCAACAGCTCGCTCACAATACGCAACAATGTCTCCGAAGAGAGATGTCCGGACCGGAGCGCTGCTTGCCATTTCCAAACGCCCTCCGGCCGCCCTGGTCCTCGTGCCCCGCGTGGATACAAAACACCATTCATTCCGGCAGTACATCGACCGGGCGTAACCCGCCGTCGTCGCCGTCCGTAAGCAGCACTCGACACATCCGCTGCCAAGCAAACGCCACCTCACTCTGGCCTGCGGATGAGGAGACAATCCCCTACCCAGCCGCTCGAACCCTTGCAGCCGCGCGGCACAACGGGGCGGGCGTCAATGTTGCGCATGAAGCGCTTACCTGGATCGCCATCATCCTCCTAAGCAACACGTGCAACTGCGACAATGCAGCTCAACGCCCTCTGGGGATCTTTGCCGATCCCGATCTCGGCGGTGGTGGTGGCGACGGTGGATAGCGCGTCGTGGAGGCGCGTGTTGCGCAATCGTCGCCGGGAAAGTACGTTGCCACAGGGGCTGCCGACGTCGTCGCGGGTCGAGGGCGGCTGCTGGCCATGTGCAGTTGCAGGCGACGTTCGGGACGGCGGCGCCCCGTTGTGGTGTTGGGTACGGCGGGCATACAGAAAAGAGCGGGCGAGCGGGGCGCGAGAGGTGCTGTTGTTGGCCGGCAAGAGGGATTTGTCCTGCAGGCTGATCTTGGAGTTGTCGATGGGCTCTGTACGCCGGGATATTGGTACGTACGCTCACGCGCTCGGGCCCGACCCGACAGCTTAGCTCAGACCGTGGCCGAGCGCGTGGATGGGTGCGATGATGTATCTGTTCGACTACCCTCGAGGGTGGAGAGCACGTCGGAGATGAAGTTTGCCGGATTGCTCGCGCGGAAGGTTGGCCCAGAGGATTTTGGTGACATTGGGGCGATCAAAGAAATGGCTATTGGGGAGCACTACCACGGTGGCACTGTGGACCGCAACAACCGCGTTGTTGCGTTGTGTCCGAGAGTGGTATTGTTCCGATTACATACCGTACGCACTCTGAATCAACGAGCACGAGGAAGTACACGGCTCTTACAGCAAGGATGGAAACATGATCATCAAGAATGAACTAGATCGCGGCTAACATTCTTGCAGAGGACTTCTTTCTGGGCTCAGCCAATCACGCCGGCCTATTCGCCAGGCGCAAGGGGTGAGCCCAGCCTCGGTCGGGCTACACAAGCCAATTAATTTGAGGGACCAATGCATGAAAATCATCCAACACAAAGAAAGAATACGAGTTGAGATCTCCAGGCATCAACATTCCCCCCACGAGTGTCAGCCTTGTGTGGAATCTCGGTTGCGGCTGAGAGTTATCGGCATTGGCCTGATGGCTGCTAGAGCTTCGAATGGACGCCTTGTCGCGATACACATTACTTATCAGCCACGCTGCTGGTCGTCCCATGCCCGGTAGCTTTCTATCGGTCATTTACATCAGCCATGGCCACCTGCCCCAGAATCAGCTCCGATGACAATTGTTTCTCCAAGCACCAATGCTACCGACGACCCGGCGATCGGCGGTTGGTTCCCTTACTCGCTCAGAGCGTTGAGCCACCCGAAGGCCTGACGGAAAAACAAGATCCTGGATGGACCCAGATTGCGATGCCGCCGCCCCAGATCCCTTCGATCATTCACCTTACGTACTGGATATGCTCGCCAATCCTAGAAGAAGGCAATGAAGATTTGCATGTTGGCGCGCTTTCAATCGCATCGGTCTTTTTGAGATTGATGCTGGCGTGGCCATTGCTCACTTGCATGGTTTGTAATCATATCCGCATACAACAAAGTTGAGCCCTAACGCTGAAGCTCCGCAGATGTTCAAGCCTTATCAGGGCAATGTTTGGGAGGAAAACACAAAACATGAAACCTTTTACGATGCTATCCCGTACGACATCAACCACGGAAAACAACTCTCAGCGACTTCTTCCGCGAGGGGCAAGGAGATTGATCATGGAAATGGAGAATTCCCCTTCGAAGATGACACCAGCCCTTCGCTTAAAGGATGAGCATGTAGCAGCATCGAGATGTCGACAGTTCTCCAAAGCCCCCAAGAGAATCTGCAGGTCCTGTCACCCTCGTCCTACATTTCTTGGCATTCCACCTCAAGACTTATCCGCCCAAGGTATCTATGCTTTCTTCGGAACCCGAAAGAGATTAGTGCCGCAAGTGAGCCGAGGTACACGGTACTTAAAGTGGGCGACTGGGTTGAGAAGTATGGAGACGAAGGCACGGAGTTTGTTTTTGTGTCATACACCCGCAAGCAATTCCGTGTGAACACTGAGCAAGAGATTGCAGAGTGGAAGCATTACAAAAATCAAGAAGAAAGAGAAAGAAACGTTGAAATCGCCAAGAGCGATAGAGAGAGACTCGCCAGATGGGGTATTGAGGCTGCTCGAGAAGCGAATGTCGGCGCCTTCTGGATCGATTTCGAGTGTTTGAGGGAAGAGGATGGCACAGCAAAATCCTCCGCTACCAGTGAAGACGTCTACTTCATCTGCGACGTTGTCCGTGCGGCTCACTCGATGGTTATCTGCGTCGGACCTCCAATTGAAGATCGGATCCAAGGGCGATGGAATTCGGATGGCGCGGATCCGTACGATTCGCAAAACGAAACCATGTGGCTCCAGCAGTGGGGTTCCCGCCTCTGGACTCTGCCCGAAATTCTGCTTTGCCCCCCTGAGCACAGGATTAAGCTTTACACTCTCGGTAGCCTTCTGGTACCCAAGAAGATGGCTAAGCGGAACTTTGCAGAAAGAGCCTGGAGTGATGCCTACACCGTCGTACAGCTTCTTGACTATTACGAATCTCGAACGCCCATGTCCCAACTAGAGTTTATCGGCATCGCACTCGATTGCTTTTCAAGGCGACAGACAGATCAGTTCGCAAAGGCCGACATTGTTTACGCCTTGATGGGGCTGTTGCGAAAACGCGTCCAAGCGAACAAACACGACACCGGCTTCCAAGCTTTTGCAAAACTCTCCCTCGCCAACGACAGCAATCGACTTCTCGAGCGCACTCTCTGCATGCTGCCCCCTTCGAAAGACACACCTTGGTATGAGATCAAGGATGTTTGGGGAGCCGAGCTTCATGACGTTGTACCCAAGTGCCAGATCGCGGAAGTAACAAGAGACGAGATGGATAACGATTTTCTTGTTCTTGAAGGTGCATACGGAGCGACCATCAACTGGGACTGCCTCGACCCCATTCATTTCTTCAAGGAAACTTCACTGATCCACAAAGTCGGAGCAAGAGCTTTGGTAAGGCTGCCTTGCTTCATTGCAACCGCCATTGGCCTTCTTGTCCAGGTTGGACTACTGGGATTCGACCCTACCGATACCGGCTCACGCTTAACCCTCACATTCGCGATGATCATATTCTTAATTTTTTCTGCTCTGCTCTTGACATCTCCAGCAATCCTCATAGTCTCACGGACTGGGATGTTGCAGTCCACCCAAGCCCGTTTCATTGGCATCGAGGGGAATGTCGACAAGAAGACTATCGAGCGCTGTCTCCTCGGGTTCTACCATGGACGTTTGAAGGAAGCTACCGAAAGTGTCGGGACCAGATATCGCGATGTTCAGGACTTGTCCTTGCCACATGAGATGGGAAACGTTGATCAGGGGCGCCTCTTTACGCTGGTCGACACTTACTCAATGACCGTTACCCGATTTCACGCCGAAAGACCCCCGACAGCAGTCTTGATCTGCGGTCAGGCAAAAGGCATGCAGCGGGCTGTATTATGCTCGTACGACCATGCGTGCAACGCTTTTTGCCGTCAGACAGTCTTGCAGATGAAGACTGATATCCTGAAGCGTATGATCACCATGGGAAAAGTCCGCTTTACACTCCAACGGGCTCTGAAAAGCAGAGATCCCCGTAGGAGTGACGGTATCGTACACACGGAGGCACCTGAAGAAAACGCCGCCTCGCAGGAAACCCCTTGGGCAACACTGACATTCGACTCAAATACAGAGAGAGATCGTCGGACAGGGGATGAAGAACAGGCACTCAAGATTGTTCCCAGAGTGGTTTATGATTCGGCTGGTGCCTGGCGTTCAGTACTCAAACCGCGGGGTTTCATTGGGAAAATTGACATCGTCTTCATCCCGGTCATGTGGGTGAGTCACGCATGTCAACATCCAAGACTGCCGTTTTGCTAACAACCTCCCCGTTTGTGTATGGCGTACCGGCCGACGAGAAGTTCTCCACAAACCTGCCCGTCGACTTGGCGCTACAGAGCGTAGCCTTTTTCGCTGTCCAAATACCGGCATACTTTTTACTCCAACGCGTCCAGCTATGGCGGATTCTCTCGATTGCCTTGATACTCAAAGGTCAGCTACGCTCTGCTACTGTATATCTTCCGAAATTTTGCTGATAAAGTGCATCAGGGTGTGCAGATTTCGGTCTCTGCATTCCGGCCGAATATTTCCACCATATTCCGATGATGCACATCCTTCGGGGAGCCACCACTGGTATCATAACGCCAGCCTTCGTACTCATAACCTGGTCCTGGTACAAGCCTCGAGAGATTCCGTTACGCCTGCTCATTTGGACTAGCGGTGCCCGACTGATCCAGTTGGTCTTCCTATCAGCCAGAATATATTCGAACAGTGCCTTCATCGACACGTCGACCCGGATGATCTATACCTTGTTGGCGCTTACATGCATTCCGCTGAGCTCTTGGGCTTACTACCGGTTCGGCACGCCAGCCCAGGTGCGCTGGATGAAAACCGTGGAGAAGATGAGGTTTGTGGCGGTTGCAGCTGCCGAAGATGAGCAATGTTCTCCCAATTCGGTCTTCAGAGACGTATTTGATGGATCTAAGGAGGTGAATCGAACGTACTTCTTTGATGTTTACGGCTTGAATCCGCTAACATACTGCTCGCAGATAATTCGTATCTGGAAGGATCGCCAAGCTTGGGTCGTATTCCTCATGGCGCTTGTCACGCCGCTGTTTGATGCCGCATTGCTGCCGTTCTGCTCTGCATACAGCGATGTCCCGTGGACATTCCATATCGTACACGGCATTGTTCCAACAGCGCTGTCTGCATTTGTTGGACTTGTTCTATACGTTTCCACCATCCCGAAGAGTATGAGTCCCGGGCGTCTGATACCCATCATAAGCGATTTCACATCGATACCCCTGATACATGGCTTGGGAAGATCGGCTAAAACTTACACATCGAATAGTAACGATCATTGCCCTTTCGATCATAACGAACTCTATTGCAGCCCTGGGTTCCTTCTCCCAGTGTCCCTCAAACCCGTGGTCTTTCTTACCGCTCTATATCCTTCTTTGCATGCACCATGTCATCCAACCTCGTGAGTTTCCAACCAACTCAAAGGCCATGGTTCTGATGTACTAATCTATTCCTGGATATAGTCATGTGGACATTGATCGCGGTCAATGTCTTAAGCCAAAGTGCCAGAATGTCAATGCTTTCTCTGTCTTTGATGGGGCTTGCTCTTGGGAAATTGCTTTGTCTACTTTATCGAGGCTGATACTATGTCGCCTCGTTTCTTTGTTTTTTCTGGCGTAAGTTCCCACTTCCTTTCACTCCGTCTCGGAAGTTGCCCCTCATCCGCAGGGTCTGATGGAGAACTTTATCACTCATCACCAGAACGGAACAGTCAAAACGCCATCAAAAAATTGGTTAGGGAATCCTTAGCTTGTTCAGCATAGAGCAGGCTGGATACAACAGTTCTGAGCATGCATACTCGGGCTTTTTAGAGAAAGCGGCACTGCGAGTACCTGTGTTGCTTTATTTGGCGGTAATTCCATGTATTCTTCACGTATTTAATTCCTTTCCGACGACCAACGTTAGAGTGAGGTTCCGAGAAGATGAAATTCATTGCTGGTATTCCTCAACTTGCCTTGGATGAGGTTGGCGTTGGAAACGACATCCGTCTTCCCCGGAGATAGCTGGGGTGAAGCAACTAATTGGGGAACAGGCGGATACTACCGCATTCAACAACGGTAGGACTTGGAGCGAATTGTTCATGTGAAGATGCTCGTGAAGTCCAACAAACAATCGGCAGCAAAATATGCCGGACAAAGAAGGTGCGGATTCAGGTGCTTCAACACGAAAGGTACTAAGCAATCTGTGGAGGTGTATCTTTTGGTTTTGTCAAACGACGGTGCAAGGCTGAGCCTCAGCCTTGCCGCGATGAAAACGCAGCCCCGCACCATATCCCTGCTGCGTTGGCAACCGTCCAATGTAGTTGAACCTGCTTACGCTGACATGCATACGCCAACGTGGCAAGCAGGACTCTTGGGCTTAAGAGCTTGATATCCCCCAGCCTTGCCCGGCAGCATCCTATACTTGCGTTCCCGCTTCGCAACATGGCCGAAGTCATCGGAATACTGTCCGGCGCCATCACTTTCATCGATGCAGGCACCAAGACGGCAAAGCTGTTGTCTTCGATCAAAGATGCCCCCAAACGGATAGCGGCGCACCGGGAGGAGTTGGAGGGCATGGTTCGGCTGGTGACAAACATGAAGGACGACCTCAACCGCTTGAGTAACGGCACCGGATCGCTGCCGCCATGGCTCATGTCGCCGTCTGACCTGAACGAGATTGAGCGGCTCATCCGAGATGCCGAGAGCGAGGCGAAGCAGCTCATGATTCACCTTGACGTCTCCACAGCCTCGTCGCAGAGTGGGCGAATGGAGAAGTCTTGGAAAGCGGTACGAGCACGGAAACTGCAAAGCGAGATTTTGGAAAAGCTGGAGAGAATGAGAGATTTGAAGGGGTCAATGCAATTCTGGCTGAACAGGCAAACATGCCTTGTTTCCATGGGACAGATGTAGGACCCATGCTTTTCCTTCGATGAAAAGCTCTGACTTTATCCCCAGTGAGTCGGACAGATCCATGAGAGCAGATATGCAGCTCATGCAAGACCGCCTCGACTCCATGCACGGTGGACTTCGCACTGCCACGACTACCGCGGAGACATCGATTGTCAACGCATTGCAGAGGTCTGAGACGACGATCATGGCTATGCTACAGGGCCAATCAAGGGTGTTGCAACAGTTGACCGACCAGGAGAGACCGCAGCTCACACTCGGTATGCTACAGCGGGGTCACACGCGAAGGGATTTCCAAGAAGCAAAATGTACTTGCGAGAACAGGTCCCCTTCACTGCAGTACTCTTTGGGTCCTGCGTATTTCTACAACGACACGAGACACGTTCATGAGAAAGGTTGCCAGCTCCGTCAGGCATCGATCCGCAAGGTCGCACTCGGGATCAGGACGTCTCTTGGCCACTTGCTCTTCATTGGATCATTCGCGGCTCGTGGGTTTTCGTTGTCTCCCCAGGTAAAATTACCCGGCAGAGTGGTTGACACGGAGCAATCCAGCGTTTTCACATTCATGGATGATACTCTGTCGAAGTATCTTTGCTTTAAGGTACTGATGGCGACAAGGGAGACAAAGCAGAGGATATAAAAAGAGCGTGTCGGGAGTTAACGACAGGCCTCAGCACTCGGCTCGCCAGTCTGGAGGGATACGCAAACGACCAGGATCCATATGGAAGGACGCTTCTAAACGTAAGTTCCGAGGTTAGCAGGATCGTCAAATGATATTGATGACGTTCGCAGGACTTCTTCAAGTTCATTGCCTCAGTCTGCTACGACTTCAATGTTGCAGTCCCAAGAGAACAAATCGAGTCAGTCATAGCGCTCCTCACTCACTACGGAGCAGATCCAAACTCGGTGGACTCGTACGTTCTGAGAACAGATCATAGACAGTTATATTTGCTAAAGCCGTGTATCAGGACACCGAACCACATTCGTGGCACGCCTTTGGACTATGCCGCTTGGAGCAGAGATGTAATAATAACAAATGGCACGTCTGATACGCCACCGGTGCTCGAGCATGCTCTGCAGAAATACGGATCTGAGTTGAGTACTTTTATGCCTCAACAGATCCATGGCCATGGGACCATACAAGCTTGCTTCTATGATCCAGGGCTTGCCATCGGTGAGAACGTTGTATGCTCAATTTACGAATATTTTTAACGAAGACGGTCAGACCTTGGCTTTCCCGATTACTATGTACCGTTGTTCCGCAAGTCACTTTCCGAAATGCGAAAGATTACCGTCAGGGGCCACAACTGGAATGACTACGATCATCGCTTCCCAGCACCTGTCGTGTGCACTTCGGACTGGTTCGAGGGTTTCAATTACCTTCTTGAGTGGGGTGTCGACCGGATTCCTGCCTTGGAATTTGCGACTTGGCAAAATCTTACCTCGATGTTGCGCCACCTTCTCACTCACGACTGTCCCGCATTCTTCCGTTCTACTAGTGGATCAAGGGAGTGCTCGATCTTACAACCAGGTCTCGACCCTTGTATTCATGGTATTGTTGCACAGCACACCGCGCGCACACGAAGAATGCTCACTGAGCTTGGGCTGAGAGTAATATCCGAAGGCTGGCAAAAACATCATTTGCAACAGATCACAAGTCAAGGGCACTTGTTGGATCGGTATGCACTCGAGATCTGGAACACTCTGCGGGCCGAAAACCATGACCCGGACATTTATTTGTGGCCTGGAACTGCTGCATCGGTATACCATCAGCTCCTTCGATCGCCTTACAACTACTTTACGAACCTATCTCAGATGGCAGACTCTCTTTGGGGACATGGGTTCAAAGATTTGTGTGTGGCCAATGACCGAGGATGGACCCCAATCGTTCTCGCTTTCGCCAAAACTCATGGTGAGCTGTGTACCTTTTTTATCTCAAAAGGCGTACAGCCTCCGTCGGACTCCTTATGGATGTACGTGAGGAGTCTTCCTAGCAGCCGCGAACTGGTTCCACCAAACTGGATGCTCGGCAAGTTTTCAGCCGTGGAGAGAGATGGTTGTACTTGCTTCTGCTCGGTCAATGGATGCACACCGGCCTCCGTTCTCCTTCGCAAGCCTCAAATGGGATTCCTAGTCCGAAGAAGGATCCTTGACAAGTTTGTGGCCTCCCTCGGGCATGACTTAAGAGAAAAATGTTGCGTGGATCATATAAGGCTGGAAGTCTTCGAGCGTTTGGGGATGGCCCACACATGCTGTCGCAACAAGAAGGCTACTCATCGTACGCACGAATACCTCCTCGTCTCTCCGTGCATGCCGGGAACCTGGACACCTCCTGATCCAGAAGAAATCGAGGAGATGCAAACCGAGGATTATGAACTTCATATGATCCTGGAAGGTCACATGCAGTTCTTCAATGACCTACTCGGAACCTTCCAAGGCCGCTTTCACACTTTCTTGCGGGGATTGAGGGCAGCCATCGACCTTGTACTGCCATTTGAAGATTCCGTTGAGCCGCATGCGAGCTTTGGAGCGCTTCACGAAGATTCTCTCAATGTTGAGGAGGCATCGTCGCGTTTGGGTCCAAGACCTGAAGACGCAAAAGTGATCTGCGCCGTTGTTTACCATTACCAGAACGTGTCTGCGGGCCTGACGCCTTATATCGAGACGAAAGTGCGGATGGGATTGAGCAAGGAGCTGTACAGCTACTTAGCCACGGTCAAGGAAGTAACACAAGCTTCTTATAAGCTGAGCAGAGGACATCGAGGCGAAAACACGTACCGCGGATATAACATACTCTTTCGCGAAGCCATGCGCACCGGAACCGGCAAGAATGCGATATTTAAAGGTCTGCTTCATGACAAACTCATTCCGCTCTGCGTAGCAACGGTCATACGAGACTTGAATAGCGACCACCAAGACGGTATACCGCAAGAGATTGTGGCCCTCTTGGAACGTGAAGGCATCACTCGGGAGGGAAGGTTACCATGCGTCGTGCCAAGGCAGCAGGCTGAGGATATTTTCGAGCAGGCCATTGGCATTCTGGCCTGGTAGGCATGCCGAGCGAGCATGACCCGGGCGGCGTAGGGGAGACAGCAGGCAAGGATGCGGATTGCAGGACGACATGTCACATTCGTTATCCATCCCCTGATTTCATACATCGCGCAGTTTGTTATCTTTGTAAATGCTGTGTTGCGCATGCCGCTTTTCGGAGAGTCGTCTCGCATTTGTTGACAGCTGATTGGCTGTGGGATGGGAGAAAAAGAATGACTGAATGTGAAAGTATGTGAGCTTTGCATAGAACCGGAAATGGGGGTTTCGTGGCACAGAACGACAGATCATAAAGAGAGCACCGGAAAAAGAAAAAAAGATGGCATGCAGGAGCTGGGCTGGCACGTCCCCGGTTACCTCAGGCTGCGGCGGTTGCTTTCTTCTGGCACCCTACAGATGCGGAATATCATGATCGAAGCAAAGGCGCGATGCCTTAGGGCGATGGATGCCTCAGGAAGATGTGGATTGTGTTGCGATAAGAAAGATTGGGTTGTGTTGCACGGCCGACGGCCAGGTACCGCAATCTGGTAGCGCGACCGTTATGCAAGAAACCGGCCGGGGTAGCTGCATTGAATCCAGTGGTTCGGTCCCCAAAGACGGCAGAGATGGAAGATGGAGGCGCCAGAGTCGTGCCATTCGGGCGGTGTGGTTCAGATAGAATCAAAAGAAATGGTTCACGTCGGGTAGGAATCGAGGATTTGACGCGTCAGTCTGTCCCGCGGCGCGTCGACGTCGCCCTCGCCCTCGCCCTCGCCCTCACCCTCACCAATTGCTATCCAACATTCATTTCACAACACCAGAAACCGTCGCACCGCACGCAGTCGCATCCACCGACGCCCCCAGCCGCCGTCATGGCGCCGCAGTGCCAGGCGCTGCACCTGTCCGACGAGACGCGCTGCACCGAGGCCGCCACCAGCGTCAACCGCCTCTTCTGCCGCTTTCACTCGCGCCAGGCCTACGGCCTCTACAAGGGTTACAAGCGCCGCAATGCCGCCCTCGACCAGCTATCCGCCCACCCGCCGCCCTTCCTCGCCGCCCGAGAAGCCGCCTCCACTCCTCTGACCCGCGTCGACTTCTCGCCCGTGTCCTCGGAAGACGAGCTGCGCATCCTGCACGACCACCTCTTCGAGCGCCACGCCCTCCTCGACCGAGTCATCCGCGCCCGCAAGCTGCACCACTCGCGCTTCTACGCCCTGAACCTCGACTACGGCCACCAGCACTACCTCGACGCCCTACAATCACAAAAGCACGCCGTGCTGCGCGCCCTCGAGCGCGTCGAGCGCCGCACCGCCGAGGTGCTGTACGAGAAGCAGAAGTGGTTCAAGTGGGTGCGCGCCCTCGAGGACGAGGAGGAGCTGCTGCGCGACCAGGAGAAGAAGAAGGTCAAGCAGGAGGCCGCCCTGCTGAAGCGCCACTGGAAGGAGGTCGAGGCCCGCCTACGCGAGCTGCGCAAGAGGGAGGAGCGGCGCAGGGAGGATGACTTCCTGAACAAGGCCTGGGAGGAGCGCGCCAGGATGGACGACGACGACGGCTCCGACGAGGATTGGGATCCCATCGAGGACTCGGTCGAGGACGAGCGCGGGAACTACATCGACCTGCTGCGTCTCTTCCTCTGGCAGGACACGGCGCGTGATGTTTCAAAGGCCGAGGGAAATGGAGAGCCCAAGGTGGACGAAGCGGATCGCACGCCGCTGAAGAACATCGAGAACGCTCAGAGCGAGAAGGCCGCGGATGCCCCCAAGAGCAAGGCCGCGAAGAAGCGCGCGAGGCAGAAGGCTGCCAAGGCCAACGAACCTCAGCAAGATGCACCCAAGCCCGGCGAGGTCCACGTCGAGAACAGGGACGACGTGCGCCAGCGTCTCCGCGAGGGCCAGAAGATGGAGCGCGGACCGGGCTGGAAGCTGCGCGGCACCGTCGAGAACCCCACAGCCATCGAGGACCGCATGCCGCCGGTGCCCGACGACGAGATCGATGTCTTGCTCTCCCAGATCGCCGAGATCAAGCAGCTCCTCTTCTGCCGCCTCGCTCTTGGACACGCCGCCCTTCTTCCCGTTGCCCTTCGCTCCAACAGCATCGAAGAGTTCCTCGCCGACGAGGAAGTTACCAACACCGACCTGCGTGACCTTTGTCTCGAGATGGAACAGCCGGGATTGCAACAACTCCGCGACGCCTGCGCCGATCTGGAGAGAGGCGACGAGGAAGAAGACGAAGAGAGCGACACGCAGGTTACTCGCCCGCGCGACTTCCGCTATCACGTCGTCCGACCCCAGGCTATCCCGCGGTCTTATCAAACCAAGCGCGAGAAGGCGCTGAAGGACGCGCGCCAAAAGACGTTCGGCGCCGACGCAGGCACCTTGGTCGACTTTGGCGACATCGACGACCAGGGCCAGTACAACATCAGGAAGATCCGCGTCAAGGTCTGCGGCAAGTACATCTACAACTACCCAAGCGAAAAGGCCATGTCGCGCGGAGGCTGGCTGCAGTTCTCCGTCATGGCCAAGGACTGCGCCCTGTTTGACGCCGTCGGCCTGTGCCGGAACTGGAACGAGTTCTTCGAGCTCAGCATCCTCGCCACCTACCAGTACTTCCCGTCGGGGAACTGGGCCGCCTGGGTTGGTGATCAGATGCGCCAACAGGTGCTGCAGCTGGTAAGCTCCATTCTTTCTTCGTCATCAAGGTGAACACGCCACCATGTTAATCCAAGAACCAGGGCTTCATCCCGTATTTCCAGATGGAACTGGCTGAGAAGTATACGATGCACCACCAAACCGGTTCTCGCAGCCACTACGGCCGCCAGCACCAGATCCTGGAGTCGCGCAACTTCATCTGCGCCTGCTTGAAGCGCAACGACCCCGTCTCGCGCCGCTTCATCCAATACATCGTCATGCAGGCCAACTCCATGGTCGCTCTGGTCCGCGACGTCAAGGACGGCAAGATCCTGGCCAAGCCGCCCGACAGCGAGCTCTGGCTCGTCCGCCAGAAGTCGGGCATGGGCCGCGCCTCCCGCAACGAGTGGAACATCATCAAGGAGGTCGGTCCCGGCTTCTTCGAGGACATGGACAAGCAGCGCCAGTGGCACTTCAACTTCAAGGACTACTATGACGTCATCATCTGGGACCTCGAGCCCGGCTTCCACTTCTCCCACCTTTACAACGCCGTGCAGACCTCCCTCATCAAGGCCCACCGCTTCCGGTGCGGCCTCGATTTGTACAATCCGTCCGAGCACATCCTCAAGACCATCACCCGCGACAAGGAGACCCAACGCACCCGCGACATCAAGCCCGGCGAGGAGGGCAAGGTGCAGAGTATTTGGTAGGTCACTCCAGCAAGCTCCGTGCGAGCAGGCACTGACGCGATCGACCAGGGATGACATTAACAGCGACACCAACCGCGTCAAGTTCTTCACCGACGATGCCGAGACAGCCGAGGAGCTCTCCGACGACATGCCCAGGGAGTGGAGGTACAATGATGCGGACAGACTCGAGGATGAGATCCTCTTCCCGTGGGAGCACAAGACAGACAGGCTCAAAGAAATTGCCGACGGCGAAGACGTCGAAGAGAACGAGGAAGAGGAGCTCCTGGCCACTCATGGACGGATGCATGAGTTTGAGAACTACGGCCCCTCGATGAAACGATTCGCATACGACCTCGACACGGACGAAGAGCTCGACGACGCGTGCGACTCCCTCTGCGCCTCCAATTGTTCCGGCATGCACAGCGCCGACTCCTCGCACATGGGTTGGTACAGCGATGACTACGATTCTGAGTTTGACGACGAGGAGTGGGAGGACGAGGATGAGCCGATGGACGAGGAAGCTAAAGAGGCAAAGCGTTCCGAGGGCTTTGAAAGGGCTCAGAAAATCCTGATGGAGCCTGTGAAGGACCCATTCGCAGCTCTGCCTGAGGCTACTTCTCCCATGAAGGCTCTGCTCGAGCATCTTGACCTCGCCCTTCCATCCTCAGCGGAGGAGGAAGCGGGGAGGTTTGAGGAGGCTGCTAAGGAGTACGGTTTCCCGGGTGCTTCCAATTGGGAGGAGCTGTGGAGCAACGTCAGGGAAGTCAGGCCTACTACTTGTGCCGACTACAAGGAGCTTTATGCAGTCGTCGCAGAGATGAAGCCGGAAAACATGAAGAAGACCGAAGAAGCGTCGGACGCCAAGGCCCTGGTGAAGAAGAAGCCCAAAAAGGAGAAGAAGCTCACCAGAAGTCAACAGAAAGAGCAGGCTGTGGAGGCATTCCGGGTTGACTGGGAGATCCACATGGATCGCGAGCGCGCTGCCTGTAAGTACCCCTCCCCAAACCAAAGATCGGAGTGGCTGACCTCTTGTAGGCTTCAAGGAATGCTGGCACAGGGCTGATCTCGAGCCGGGCGCTCGGGAGCGCTGGACAGAATACACGCGCCTGATGACGGAGCTCGAGAAATGGGACAGCCCGAACAGGGGTCGGCGGACTACGGCGCACATGCTCAGGCGGGCCAAGTACGCCATGCAGCTGCTGGCGGACCTGGGCCTCGACACGAGCAGCCACCGGCGCGTCAAGCGGGACATGAATCTCGCGTGGACGCTGACTTCCATCTTCTTCGGCGACGCCGCCCCCTTCTTCAACTCCGAGACCGGCCTGTCGTTCAAGAACTCACTGCTGCTGAACCAGGAGGAGCGTGCCAAGCACCCGCCGGACGTCCGCTCGTCGCATTCGAACAAGACGCGCCCGAAGGAGCACTGGAACGAGTGGGACGGCGTGAGCAAGACAAAGGAAGGCCGCCGCCACGTCATCGACCAGTACCCAGAGCACTGGAACCTGATCGTGCGCCCGACGCTCGCGCACCTCTACCGCGAAGGCGTCATCTGCCCCTCGTACGTCGCCTCCCCCAGGAAATTCCTCCTCCCCGATTACCCCATACTGATCACCGCTCCCAACAGGTACTGGCCCACGGGCAACGGGCCCGCCGTCTGCCTCACCGAGCCCGAGCGCCCCGACAAGCCCGACGTCTACTTCGACTGGCGCCTGGCCATCCAGCAGATCAACCTGCCGCCGACCCTCCAAGACCCCTTCTCGGTCGCCCCGCTCCTCACGCACGCCCAGCGATTCGCGAAGGACAACCCCGGCGCGGTCTTCACCGTCCTCAAGATCTGGTCCGCCCCGCACTTCTGGCCGCTCATGCTCGGCCAGGACAACCGCGACAACACGTCCTTCGCCGACGGCGTGGGGCGCATGTGGGAGTGGAAGTTCATCCCCAAGGACATGCCGTACAGCGAGTGGAGCATCCACCAGAGCGCGCGCGCCCGCGTCGAGCCGCACCGCACCGGCTTCTTCGGGAAGAGCGTCGTCTGCCGCAAGGACATGTTCCTCGTCATGGCGCGCGATCGCGAGGAGTGCAAGCGGTTGAGCACGGCGGCGGTGTGGGCGGTCAACACCCGTCCGTGGCGCTTGGAGGTCGATCCGTGGAAGAGTTGGTTTGGGGTCGGGTTGGCGTTCTTGGAAGGGTTGGATGGGAAGTGGTGGGCGTAGAAAGGATCAATCATCTGGCTTCCTCATGCGATTTGATGTCGGATGATCGTTGGCCATCTTTGTCGACGTGTCGTTGGGGGGCTTTGGGTGGTTGGCCGATATCTCACCGGCGTGCTGGATGAATGGGATGGGATGGGATGGATGGGATGGATTTTTGTCATTCGTTTGGATTCAGATGTCACTCATTTGTATCACACTCCACCCTTTTTCACATTCGAAAAGCTGATTGAGTTAATTGTATGCTCCGATCTTACACGCCTGTACTCGAGCGTGAAATCCTCTGCAGTGGGATCGAGGCCATTCCGGCCAGTTCCAGCACCAGGATACCAGGAGAGCCACGTGTTCGTAGGGTCCATGGTTGTCGCGCTAACATGTCGGCTGCAGAAGAGCTTTCGCCGCGGCCTCGATCGTGTTTTCGACAACCGCCATCCGTGGCAGCGGCCCGCTGGCGACGCGGATCCTGCCGCCGCCGGGGTCGGTGCAGGGACATCTGTTACAGGTGGGTGCTGCAGCGGAATGGTACCGTCAACCGTTTCTTTTTTTCTTTTTGCGAATCAATACAACTATCACCTATCACACCCCTGAGATACGGCTAGGGTCCCGTTTCGTCTAAGTATCGTTGTAGTTCCGACCTACCACACCACTGAAATACCACCAGGGCTCCCGATTCGTAGATCTCGTAATCTTCGCGCTCGCGGTCAGCTGCACGATTGTGCTGTAAGCTGTGACGCTGACATGCATGAAGGTGGGAGGCTGCGTCCCTATTGGTAGAAACGGGCGTCGGTGGCGCTGCGGACAGGGGCGGTAAGCAAGCGGTCGCATTCTACACAATTGCGTACAATCAGAACTCCACAGGCGAAGGGGCATCTTTGTAATGATAAGAAGGTCTACTTCCAAGCTAACCCTCCCTTCACGAAGTTTGAGCTTGCATCTTCGCCTTCCTCGTTCAGTCCTCTCTGTCTACGATTCCGTGCACCATGGGCGTTTTCAAAGACAGACGGGAGGAGCTCGCCCCGCATCGCGTTGATCAAACCCAAGAAAATGGGGGTACGAGAGGGCCGCCTATGTGGATGCGAAAGGGCGTGGATGGTCAAGTTGGCTATTTCCCTCCGGCTTGTGGCGGCGGTGGCGGTCATTCAATCGAGTCGAAGACACTTGCTCCGCCAGAGAAAGCTTCCAAGATTCCTCAAATCGTCCATGTAAGTTATCACCTGGACCAGCGGCATGCATTCAGAGTATACTCACAGCCTCAGCACGTTCAAAGCACCGGTAGACCTCCATCTGAAGTAGCTTGTGATCCGAACACTCCCTTGCCTCCTACGGACATCCCAAAAGAACTGCAGGATACATTAACGTGTATCGAGGGTCAGATTCTCAATACCCGAAACGAGATTGTCTCTTCTATAGTCAAAGAGAGAGTTGATAAGTTGATGGGCTACAGTTCCGAGGACGAATCATCCACTGGCTCCAGTGAGGATGAAACTTCCACAACGGAATCCGTTTCCAAGGAGAACGAAGGCCTTTCCGATGCAGGAGAAGGAAGAAAGAAGGCTGCTTCCCCGGCAGCGTCGTCCAGCTTCCAGGCCGGCGGTCAGGAATCAACCAGTTCGAAAGGCAAGAAGCGCGCAAGATCAAACTCCGACCCTGCGGATGATGATGACGAAGGAAGGGCCCAACGCCAGAATCCTCATCCATCAAGACCCAAAACTGAGCCAAAGAAAGCCCTTGCCTGTATTTATGCAAAACGATTTCCAGGGCAAGAGCAGCTGGCCCCTTCCTGTTCTCATGGGTTTCAAGACTCGAACAGGGTCAAGTATGTAACATCCTCCACTTGCTGCTCCATTCCCGTTCTTTACAATACTGATTATACCTATGCTTTCTTTAGAGGCCACCTACGTAGGAGACATGCTCTTTCACAACATCACTGTGGTGAATGCTTTGAGGAGTTCCAGTCACAGGAGGAGTATAGGACACATTTGAGGCCGGAATCTGTGTCCTGTCCCAATCCCTCCACGCCTCCTCTTATGAAGTACGGTCATGGCCAACGAGATGCTATCGAAGAACGCCAAAAGCGAGGTACCACAGAAGTACAAAAGTGGCATAGACTTTACCAAATCATTTTCCCTGATGCAGCGACTTCGGGGAGCATGCCCTCCCCATGTATGTACAATCATCTGCGGGGAATTCCATGACTCCAGTTAAAGTATGGTGGCTAACATAGGCGTAGATGTAGGTGAAACTACGCTCGTCAGTACTATGCCAGGCGATCATATCGCCCCATCCGAGCAGTTCACCCGGTCTCAAGTATACGAACTTGTCGACCAGCATATCATGCCAATGCTGAGAGTTGGTCGGGTGCCTGCCGGAGAACTGATCGAGAGGTATCTGGCTAACCTCATTCCCTCTCTGATGAGACAGCATGGCCATGACCGCTCGAGTGCGGAACAAGCGCTCGGCGAAGACTTCTCTCAGATTACTCACTCCTTGGGTATAGGCTCTGGGACAGACTTCGGCGGCAGACTCGCACAAGCGACGCAGGAGCTCGAGCAGCCGCTTACAATGCCGTTCAGTTCTGTTGATTATCCTCTGGGGCATCAATCCAGACCAGGAGGCTTATGCTCCGAACTCGGCGATTCCGCATATCGATCCGGGAATATCGGCAGCTCTTCGAAGCATTCGGAAACCGTCAATCCCAGCGAGATTTGCGGCGGCTCCGCCTCAGCATCCACCACCCTCGGTCCAGATTTCTCCCTCTCGTCGCAGATTTCTCAAGAAGATCACGGTGCATCGACCGCCGTACCCGCTCCTCCGGAAGCGGCTCCACGCCCCGCGAGAGACATGGAAAACCGCAACCAGGCAGAGCCAACCTCCGATATCCCCGCGGAACCTCTGCGATTTCCGACTTTCGACTTCGGCCTCGCGGTCGATGACCGGCATTCCAACCGGGCGGATCGCACCTCCACGTTTGCCGACGCCACCGCTTTCGACGACCTTTTCCGGGACCTCGAGCCTTCGGCTTCTTCCTCTCCATAGCTCGATCGATGATGGTGCTGTCCGTGGAATCGCGGGCACGAACAAGTCCAACCTTCTTTGGTGGGATGCTTCCCTGGCGTTCCTGCTTCGTCTTGGCGTGGATCCGGCTGCTTCTCAAGCTGGAGTCATTGCACGTGCTTGGCGGCGCGGTGGCTGCGGTGGGATGACGGAAAGTGAAGGGCAGGAGGAGACTGCGCTCTGATCAGTGGTAGTCATGGTGGATGGGGGGGAGGAGCGCCGTCAGCGGGAGTTGGGATTTTTGCTTTTGGGGTGATTTATTGTGCGATGTGGTTACGAAAGAGACGTGAAAGATTAGGGTATTTTTTTGTCATGGAGTTTGAGATTCGGCGTCTTCGTTCTCTCCATGCTGTGGCTACGGGGGGTTTTTTTTTCCTTACCGTGGGAGGAAAAACCCTTATCGTCTGCAAGTGTTCGGTTTGGAATCGCGTACTTCGATATTTGGTTTAGTCAAATCACATCTCCCAAGCTCTCTATCACAATTTGGAAAGACGATTGATTCATTCCATTTACGCTCTGACTTATCAAAAGCCTTTACTTACCTTCATACTTACCTTCATACTTGCCTTCATACTTACCTCCATACTTACCTTCTCACTTACCTCCTTCCTTCACTCACCTCCTTACTCCTTACCTTCTCACTCCCCTTATTCCCTCTCTTATCCCCCCCTCCCTTCTTCCGTACTTACCTGATCTCCCCACCGGCCTCGCCGGCAACGGCCCCTTCGGCGGCGGCCCCGGGCACTCCGGAATCAAGCTCGCCGCGGCCTGCTCGGCGGCCTCGAGGATGCCGCCCCTCGTCTTGCCGCGGATCATGTCCTCCTCGATCTCGAGGCGCTTCCTGTCGCGAACGACGCGGGCGCTCATCGGCTCGTTCTTGCACACGCTCAGCGGCGCGGGGGCGAGGGGGGAGGGGTGCTTGGTGGCGGAGCTGGCGGATGAGGTGGAGGAGGTGGTGGTGGAAATGGTGGAGGTGGAGGTGCGGGTTTCGGGGAGGCGCGAGGTGCGGCGGAGGGTCTTGGGGGTGGAGGACATGGTGCGTGTGGGTGTGTGTTTGGTGGGGGGTGTATACGGTGGTGGTGGTGGTTGGTGTTGGGGGAGGTGTGTATATTGTGTTATGTGGAGTGAGGATGTATGGGAGTTCGAGTCTGTCTGTTTCAAGCTCAGATGGTGGCGGGAACTTCGAAGCGTTATATGCAGACTGTGCACCGTGCTTCTATTTTTGGTGTCGAAGCGGCCTTTGTTGGTGTACAATGCGTTGTTCACAAGAAAGGTTTCCTTCATTCATCTGGACCTCTTGAACGCGGCTTTCATGGAACATGGACAAAGTATGATAGTGCTATCCTTTCATTGTTCCGAATCTCGCCCACATATTCAGTGGGAGAACGATTATTGGCTCGGTTCCCGTCATGATCTGGAATGCCTTGCCTCGTGCCTGTTCCCCGGTGTCGTCTTTGGCGTGTATCCGGCATTTCGAAGTCGTCGTGCGGCTTACTTGATAAAGTGCTTGTTTAAACAGTGATGTGCGGTGCTTTGGCCTTCTGAAACGAGGAGTCTCCTGGTACAGTCGCGAAGAGCTTGAAGCTGGGAATGGGCTTCTCCTCTCGCATCTTTCGAGTGAGAGAGGCAAATGAATACGAGATATACTACAGATATTCAGAGAACCCGCAAAGGTTTCTGTGGTCCTGCGATGTGGGAAAACGTGGGTCGGCAAGAGCTAGACTCTCAATTCTAGGCTCGAGATGAAATCCAATGTGCAGTAACTGAAGGATGGGGGTATCAGTTGGAGGCTTCGAGTATATACATACGTAGTGTAATCGGCTAGCGGCGGAGGCTGAAGCGTGTAGTTACCTTTGCTTGGCCGTGCATCGTTCTAATTAGGAATCCGAAGGTTCCCGAACAGCATCTCCTGGGATCATGTTGCGTATTTCTAATCATGTTCACGATCTTTATCTTGTCTGCCGGATCGGATGTAGAAACGATCCGGAGTCCATCATTGAAGTCTAAACTGGCGGAGACTACTGATTCAGGCGTTTCCGGCTCGTACTTTGGTTCATATGATTGGACATGGATGAACGCCACTTTGGAGGATAAGTGGTATCTCTACATTGGCTGTGCAATGTTTCATTAACGGCGGGAACCATATGGACGTATTCGCGTTCCCTATTGGTGCTAGAGGGAGCTTGGCATAGCCAGTGCGCGGCCCGATGGGGAAATGCTTGCGAAGCGTGACGGTCAAAGCGGGCTACTTGCTACGACACGACAGAATGAGGATAATAATTCCCGCTGCGCGGACCTTGTTTTCTTAGGATATGACGAGACCCGAATCCGTGATCAGGCTTGAGCGGGACGCATTTCGTTCACGGTGCTGAATAATTGAAAATGCGCCATGCAAGCGGCCTTGGGATAAAATGATCGCTGTGAGCCACGAGTATCGCAACAATCCTCTCCAAACCCTGATCACAACAATGACCGGTACTGTTATCCTCACAGGCGCAGCGGGCGGACTCGGCCTCGCGCTCGCAGAAAGCATCGCCACCCGCCCGGAATCCGAGGCTTGCATTTTCACGGTCCGCAACCAATCGTCCCCCCACGCGCAACCGCTCCGCACCCTTCAGGATACCACGCAAGGAAAGACAACCGAGATCCACGAAATGGACCTCGCCCTCTTGGACTCCGTTCGAGCCTTTGCAGCCGATATCAACAAGAGAGTTGTCAGCGAGCAACTGCCTCCCATCCGCGCCCTCATTCTCAACGCTGCCGTCATACCGTTTGGAGATCAGCGCCAGTACTCGAACGTGGATGGGGAGAAGATGGAGATGATGTTCGCGGTGAACCATCTCGCCAACTTTCTTCTCACGCTGCTCCTTCTCCCCAGCATGGACAGAGAGAAGGGCCGGATCGTGCTGGTGTCAAGCCACGCGCACGATCTCCAGTCCGCATCGATGCGCAAACATCGTCCGGAGAAACTTCCTTGGGATCTCGAGGAGATTGCTCACGGCGACCAGGCGCCAGACCCTGGTGATGAGGCGAACGACGTGATGAGGCGATACGGCATGTCAAAGCTTTGTCAGATCATGTTCATGTGAGTGCTGTTCTTTCCCTGATCGTTTCTTGATGCGAGCTGCGTGAGATTTCGGGAGATACGCTAACCGGACCACATAGGCACGAACTGCAAGCACGCATCGATGCGGACCCGCATCTGAACAAGATTTGCGTACTGGCCGTAAATCCAGGCGCCATGATCCATTCCAACATCCTCAACAAGATGAACCCATTCATGAAGTATGTCGTGGGACCGGTCGCGGCCGGCGTTTTCAGAGCAGTTCAACTCATCAATCCGGACGGCATCATGCGGACGGTGGGCAAGTCGGCGGCAGATGTGCAGAGAGCTGCCTTCAGCCTCGATGATCCTCAGCTCGGAGCCCATCCGAAGGGCCTCTATTTTGACGGCGCAAGGCTTGTAGAGCCGGCTGGGGACTCCTTCGAAAGGACAAAACAAAGAGAGTTGTGGGATTTCAGCGTCAAAATGGCAGGACTAAATGAAGACGACGTATTCCGTTATTGTGGGGCAGTGTGAAGACCCGCAACGGAGGGAAACATACGGCAGCTTCGGTAGATTGGAATTAACTATGCTGGAGTAGCCTCTGCCTTAGGGATTCTACAGCTGCCGACGAATCAGCTCCACCTTTCTGTTACATGCCGTTCGGTAGTTTTTCATTGCGACCCTTTGCGCTCTTCTTTGCTCGTATCTGAAATGAACGAAATGACATACGTTACGCCCTTCGAAGCCTTTCTCGGACCTCTCTCTCTACGATGCGCTGTTTACCGTCACCGATGATCACCAACACGGGAGCTGCACCCGGCGACCGGGTACCGCGGCTGCATATCTCCAGAGGAGGGGAGTGTGGCGTGTCCAAGGTGCTGCGTGGGCGGGTGGCCGGCCACACAACGGCCAGGTAGAGCAGAGAGCGGCCGCTTGGGTGATGATGACGTGAGGAGATTGGGCCGGGATGCGTTACTGCAGAAGTAGACTCTCGTCCTGTTCGATATGTGTTGTTGGCTGCCCCGTCAACCGCAGACAGATGGTTTTTGGCGGCTGGACGCGGAAACACTCAATATTGAGGATTCGAGCTGATTGACCGACTTCGGCCGGGATAAGGTGATTGATGGGGTGTTGCTGACCACGTCTTGCAGCTGTGCGGTAGCAATGCCTGTTGTGGAAAGCGGCGCGCCCCCCGTCATCCCACACCAGCGGCGTGCTCGAAAAAGGCAACCATGCCTTTTGGATAGTTCGTGTTCGTCTACGATCGATCTCGCTGGGCATTATAAAACAAAGCCTTGCGAACACGCTGGATTACAGACCCTTCCCACCCTTCGAATCCCGTCCCATTCACAAAAACCCCCACCACACCACCCACAATGTCTTCCCCGCCCTCCACCATCACCGTCACGCTCTCCCAGCTCGCCCAAACCATCGACCACTCCCTCCTCCACCCCACCCTGACCGACGCCGACGTCGCCGCCGGCCTCCAAACCGCCCGAAAATACGGCGTCGCCACGGCCTGCATCAAGCCGTACCACATCCCGCTCGCGGCCCAGGAGCTCGCCAACTCCCCGACGCAGATCTGCGCCGTCGTCGGCTTCCCGCACGGCAACAGTACCGTCGCGGTCAAAGTCTTCGAGGCCGCGGCCGCCGCCGACGCGGGGGCCGCCGAGATCGACGTCGTCGTCAACGTCGGCAAGGCCCTCGGCGGCGACTGGCCCTACGTCGCCGACGAAATCGACCGCGTCAACCGCGCCGTCAAAGCCCGCGGCGCTATCCTCAAGGTCATCTTCGAGAACGACTATCTCGGCGACGAGCACATCGCGCGCCTCTGCCGGATCTGCACGGAGTTGGACGTCGCGTTTGTCAAGACGTCGACCGGGTATGGGTTCGTCAAGCGGGGGAACGGCATGTATGCGTACGAGGGCGCGACGCTGCCGCATCTTAGGCTCATGCGCGAGTGTAGCGGACCTGGGGTGCAGATCAAGGCGGCGGGGGGCGTGCGCACGCTTGACGACTTGCTGCGTGTCATGGCGGTGGGCGTGACGAGGGTCGGGGCGACGGCGACGGTGGCGATTTTGGAAGAGGCTCGCGGCAGGGGCATTACGGAGGAGCCGACGGCCGTGCAGGTACCCCCGATGCTGGAGGCTCGGAGTGGTGGTTACTGAGGAGGCGGGTTAGCGGTACTCAGTATTTTCCCAATGGTTTTTCTGAAATGGAGGGAAGAATGGATTGTCTCTTCGTCCATGAACAGCCCTTGAGCTACACTGCTTCTTCGTAGTATGTTGGCATGCTTTGTTCAAGAACGTCGCCAACAAAGGACGGTGGGCTGTTTAGGGGGCGGCATTTTCTCCGGGTGATTGCGGCGTGCGGGGGTTCTGATTGGTCGCTTGGTCAGCCAAATATGGAACACTGGGGAACGACGACCACCATCAATACCGCAACCTTCAGTAGCACCCATGTCAAGTTATGAGCGGAGATAATTCAGTCCTATCATCCTTCTATACAGTGGGCATTCTCAAACGTGCAATACAAGCGGCAAATTCGCTCGTTCCACCAAGATGCGTGGAGAATCTCTTCGTTTGTCGTACCAGCCGGGTGTCTGCAATCAACGTCAGGTGCTCATCTAAAGCTGTGGAACATCGGAACGAGCATGAAAAAGGGAACGATGTCACCATGCTCTTATTGCGAGATCCCGCCAAAACGGCAATTGCACAAGTCGTGCTCAAGTCATACGAAGTATTCTCCCCTTGGCTTCGCAATTTACGGGGTCGCAGTCGGCTGATCAAAGTCGGGGAGTGGTCGGCAGCTCGCATCCCGACCAGTGGTCAATGTTGACTAGGTGGGCTGTGCCGTTGTATTCCCACAAGAGGGAAATCGTGCGCAGGGTAGGGCGGAGTTGTCGCGATACCTTCTCCTTTTGACTCTGATGTCATTATCGTGACATGCTGGGTCGGAGCAGCCAATCGCCATCAGTTAGCCACGGGCAACATGCTCGCTTGCACTCCCCGAAACGTGTTAGTCTGGACTATGGGGGTATAACTTCTTCGCCGGCCGTCTCCATCTTCTTCTTTCCCACCTATCCTCCTCCAAACCGTACACTCACCTCTTCCTACATACTGCCCACTCCTGAAAATCAACCATGAAGGTCCTCTGCGTCCTTGCGCCGCTCCTTGCCGGTCTCATCCTGGCATGCCTTACCAACTATGCCCACGCGTCCGACCTCTCACGTGCAGTCCGCGGTTTGGCCCAGCCTCATGCTGCCAATGGCACTTCTTCATCGGTTCTTCCTTACATCACCAGCCCCGGCAACGGTACGTATGAGTTCATTGGGATGGGCGAAGTTACTTTCCGCTAACCGCCACAGTACTTCCCGACAGCACGCTTCCGCCCGCATCGACAACCCACCTCGAGACCTCTCGTACTACCCACCTCGCCTCCACTCTTTCCGATGCCAGTTTGGTTCCCACCGGCACCGGCTTGCCTGACAACGTCACTTTCAACATCGACCAGGCATGGTACGGACGTCAGCTCAACTATGCTGCAAACCCGGGCTACGATCCAACCAAGCACCTCAGCGTCCTCTGCGAGACTTGTTCCCTGTATGGCAAGCTTGATGTCAACCAGGGCGGATGGAACGTGTCCGCCGACAACCACAACCCAGGCTTCATGAACGTTACGCTTGCAAACGTCACGAATGCCATCAAAATCCGCATCCAGGGCGGCGAGTCCGGGTCGATGGCATTTCCCTACCTTACCGACAACGGCAGCAGCCCGATCCCTGATGCGCGCATCATGATCCCGGGGTTTGGAAAGGCCAGCCTCAAGGTGCAGCCCGAGTTTTGGATCGAGTGGAACTTCACCGCCCCGCTCACCATCGAATATTCCGGATCCATGCGTCTGCCAGGCGAGCACTCGGCCAACCTTGACTTCAAAAACCTGAGCGCATCCCACTGGCAGGACGGCCCCCACTCCCAAATGGTCATGGAAGGCACCCTCCTCTCGCGCTCCGCCCAGGTCGAAGGCGGCGACGCCCACATCTCCTTCGGCCTGCGCACCCACCTCAACGTCTCCTTCGACTCCGTCCCACCCGGCACCGCCGCCGCGGCGGGCATCCGCCTCGACTTCCCCACCATGCAGGTCAACACCTCCCAGGCCCCGACCGTGCAGTACGAGGACTTTTGCAAGGACAGCTACAACCACCAGTACCCGGACGAGCGCACCATGCGCAACTTCACCGACACGTACCCCACCCTGGTGCGTGCCTACGACAAGACCCTCATCGGAGTCGGCGCCGACCTCGACGTCGCCTTCCCCTGGATGACCAACGACACCCTCAACCACTGGACCATGCACGGAAACGGTCCCCTGTTGGAGAGATGCTACGTCTGGGACCAGATTGCAAACTCGATGGCCACCGTTGACACGGTCCTTGTCAACATCCGTGATAGTCTCGCCGAGAACGAGACTGCCACTGTTGGTCCCGATGGCATCAATACGGTCAAGGGCATGAC
The DNA here is from genome assembly GCA_022560015.1 of Diplodia mutila. NCBI lineage: Eukaryota > Fungi > Ascomycota > Dothideomycetes > Botryosphaeriales > Botryosphaeriaceae > Diplodia > Diplodia mutila. The sequence continues at coordinate 36,420 of JAFISB010000103.1, read as the reverse complement.
TGCTGCGGCGATGAAGGGAGCTGCGGCTGCTACGATTTCTGAGCTTCCACTCAGTCTATTGATGGGCGGATTGGCGTTTGTTGGTGTGGTCTTCATGAGCTCTTTCTGAGGCGGTCTTGCTTTTCTTTTCTTCACGGTTGGGCTTGCTTGGGCATGATTGGGAAACTTCCATAGTAGTTCTCGAGCAGGCAGCCAGCATCTTCTGATTTCTTTCGATCGTCATGGGGCTAGGTACATACAGTAGCTAAAAAGCTGTATCATGAACTCCAACTCTTCTTTTCACTGAGAATAGTGGCATCGTAGAAACCTGGGCTTTGACGAAAAGCATGACGTGATGACCCTTCGGCGCTCTTGGTTCTATCCCTGCTTTGGGTTCGAACTGGCTGCCGCGTGCGACACTTTGACCTGTATTCCTTTCAATCATCCGTCATCATGCCTTACGATAGTGGTCGGGTTCTCGGACAGAAAAAGTGATGAATGTCAGAGCCCACACATACCGCCTGACGGTGTGCTTCGGCACCATTGCAGCTGGCAAGCGGAACACCCTCACCTACGTTTATATTCGCCTCTACAAAAATCTTCTCAGGCCTCGATGTGTCCGTAATGGGCAGCACTTTCATCCCACTCGTCTTCTGAAGAAACTTCGGGCTCGACACTCTGCCGGAGAATGAGCCCAAGGATCCGACGTGTGAGAGAAACCCTTCGACCATCATCGTTATCCGCACTGCCCCAGTTCTTTCGTTTGCTCGTGCGTGCGTGCAGCCGACATTGTCTCCGTTTTCAAAGCCGGCTTGTTCATCGACGCCCTCGGATCGTACTGGTTCGCCGAGCGCTTTGGCCACGGGCGCTTTCTCCGCGGCTTCATCTACGTCCCGTGGCAGCGTCACGCTATTTATCGTCCGAAATGCTGTCCTCGGCCTGGGCCTTGGTGTAATGGCACCTGCCGTCCTCCAGTAGGTCCTGCCATGTCCAACATCATGCGGGCTCACAGCGGATACCGGCAGACATATTGCCGAGGCGGCACCACGGTCGATACATGGCAGGCTCACTGGCTTCTTTGAGATTGGCTGTCAAGCCGCGTAGATGTGCGGGTTCCCGACGAACTACGTGGTCAGCAGGTCGATACGCAATGCGTTTCTCACTAGTCTTGCCTCCCCTTCTTGTGAACAGTTACTGATCATCCTCAAATTCGGCACGTATGACGTACTGATTAGTCCCCATCGGTCTCTAATGCTCCTCGACTTCCTCATGCTCGTCTCCACGCGCTTCTTCTCGGCGACGCCGCGCTGGCTGTGCAAGAAGAACCGTGTAAACAAAGCCATAAACACCCTACTTGGGGCCATAAATCTGCTTTGGGAGGATCTGTACTTTTAGCACGTATTTAGCGAGGTGCGAATGGCGATGTTCTTCGAGGCGTACATGGTCGGCCGCAACCCGACCCTCGAGGTCCAGCTTAAGCAGTCGGTGAAGAACGGGGCCAGAAACGGGACCGCCATCAGCCTGTATTTAGTGGTGTGAATCTTCCTCTGGCATGGCACATCATCTGTGTATGTGCGTATGTGGGAAAATCTGCACCGCCGATTCCCCGCCGACGACGACTGATAGCAGGCGCCAGAACATGAACGGCGTGAGATTATCACTCATTACTCCCCCCACATCTTTGCCACCCTGGGCATCCTGCGCACGGATCTCAGATTCTTCACCGTAAATATTTACGGCATGTAAAAGATGGACGGGGTGGTCATCTTTTCTTTTCGGGTCGTCGTCGCGTCGACCATCTGTGCCTCAGGCAGGATCTCATCTACGGCATACTCGTCGGCGCGATGCCCATGGTAAGGTTTCCGCTCATTCCCCCGCGGTCTATTGTTGGTCTCTGGCTTCTCCGCAGTTGTACACCGGCGGCTGCGTCATGAAATCGACCCCGTATGCCACGCCGCCGTCTTCTGCTTATACCTGTACCGTGCCATATATTGCGCCTCCGGGCAAGGTATCACCTGGCTGTACGCGGCCGAGATCTATTCTCTGCATATCAGCTCGGTGAGTGACTTTTTCAACGCCGCTGCGAGTGTCTTACTAACACATCAAGCTTTAGGTGTTGATCACCATCGACAACGAGCGCCTGTTTGTGTCCGTCATTAGCGAGGACGTGTAGAGGTAGTAGAATACATTAAAAGGGGGTCCCTCATCTCAGCAATACCTTTCTCTGGGTATTATCGAGCTCGATCTCGTCCGCTCTAATTAAGTGACGACTGGCGATCGCAAGAAAGCAGTAGACTGGCCATGCCAGCAGACTATCGGGAATGAGACTGGCACTTCTTATCTCCAGCCGCTATCTGCGTTGAGTTTGTGGTGTTCGGAAATAGCCTTAGCACCGAATCAACCTCCATCATGCACAATATAGTGTACCAGTGCCTTCTTCATGGTGTCCGTCTGTCTAATCTAAATGCCGAAGCACGATGTCAGTCCATAGGCAAGGAATGCCGGTGAACATAAGCCTCTTTGCACAAAACCTACCCGGAGAAGCTGTTGCTGCACCTCCTCCTCCCAGCCTCCCATGAAAATCTCCCCTTTGGAAGAGCAGCAGATAGTCCTCTTAATGCTTTCTTCTCCTCCACAGAATATGCTTCACCCGAGAAATGGGTATTTATAATACGACCGCAATACGAAGATCGATGATGGAATTCGAGGTTCTAGGGAGTTTGCTTAGTCGGGCAGTTCTGGCGTACATGGAGGTCAATGGGGTACAAGCAACGCTGTCCATGTAGCTTTTCTGAAGCAGCTATAACACTTTCTCCGATACACGTTTCCCCTTGGCCTAGTATGGCTGGTAAGCTGGCAGTTTTTCATCATTGAGTCATGTTTATTTGGCCGCGCGTCACCATGTTATCCTCGTGCACTCCTACGGTTCTGGACAGGTTATCCCTTTCTTGTACTCATAGTTGTGGGATGGTGTGGCAAACCTGTGTAAACCCCGTTGTCCGTCAAAGGTGGGGGCCTGTTCCTCTACAAAGCCCCTGCTGCACAGGTTTGGGTGAAGTGAAGAGACATGCGTCGGACGCCGATGCCGAGATGCTTTGTAACTCGTGGTTAATGGTGGACAGATATATTCCTCGGCCGAGCTATGATGTAGCAAACATTCGAAGTTGTGGGGATGTTTGTTGGTGATTCTCCTGTTGCATGCCGATCTCTTCGGCCTCGCGACTTGGTTCGGGCCGGGGGTGCATGTTCCTTGGTGCCGAATATTATTCAGCCAGTCCCCACACAACACAATCCAATAGAACCCCAGTCTGTTGTTGCGGAGGCGTGTGGTAGAGAGCAAGGTTGATATCTCGTTTCGCGAAACTCTGCGTAACACGATACGAAGGTCAACGAGGCTGAGGAGGCTCTACTGCATGCTTTCTGTAGCCCGGAGACATTCGGAGAGATCTGCTCCGCTGGCACAGACCAAGAACCAGTGAGGCACAGTCGTCGGGGGACGGAGTCCATCGGCCCCCGAGCCACCGAGACTGGGGGAAGGATCCGCTTCACCATGATTGGGCCGATGTGTATAGTCGCCTGGATTTCAACCCTCGCGACAATTGCTCCAAGTCGGCCGAGGATTGCGTGGTCCGCGACGACTGGGAGCATTGCAAAGTCATGTACATCCATTCTACAAGAACGCGTCAGCCGTTGCGGTTGAATTCACATATATACTGATGTTGATGAGCGGCACCTTTGACTTTTGCATCCATCAGACACTCTTCAATCAAAGAAAATTGTTGCATCAAAGAGCACTCTTCCATCGGACACCACTCCTCAACTATCGACTACCGTTCAACCACAAAACACTCCTCAAGCACATAACGATATTCCATCATGTCCTCCGAAAACGAAACTTGCGTTGCCATCATTGGCGGCGGCGTTGCCGGCTTGACTCTTGCCAACATCTTGGAGCAATCAAACATTTCCTACGTCCTGTGGGAATCGCAGGACCAGATTGCTCCGCCGGTTGGCGCCAGCGTCGGTCTGATGCCCAACGGCTTGCGAATCCTCGACCAAATCGGTGTCATAGACGCCGTCGAGGAATACAAGGTCCCCCATGATTGTTGGGAGCATCGTGACGCCGACGGCACCCTGTACCACACAATGGATGCAATGCGTCACCTCGATGAAGTGTGAGTCCAAGTCCACACCTCAACAGCGCACTGAGAAAATTGCTAATAACGAGCACAGAATCGGCTACAGCGGCATCTTCATGGAACGACAGCGTCTCCTGGAGATCCTGTACGAGAAGATCCAGGACAAATCCTGCATCCACACGGGCAAGCGCGTCACCGCCGTCGAAAACCTCCCCACGCACGCCCTCGTCACCGCGACCGACGGCACGCAGATCCGAAGCGCCTTCGTCGTCGGCGCCGACGGCGTCCACAGCGCCGTCCGACGCGCAATCCAAGCCCTGACGCCGTCGGTCCAGCCGCCCGCGGACTGTACGTCAAACCCCCATCCCCCCAACCCCCGTTCACTCCCTCCCATCCCTCCCACCCCTCCACCCCCACAACCAAACACCGCTAACACCCCACCCCTTGTAGACCTCACAACCCGCTACACCTGCGTCTACGGCATCTCCTCCCCGCACCCGCTCCTCCCGCCCGGCCGCAACTACACCATCCACCGCGCCCGCTCCTCCCTCCTCATCTTCACCGGCCGCGGCGGCGTCCTCTACTGGTTCATCTTCCGGCACCTGCCCCGCGCCCTCCCCTACGTAGGACGGGCCCCGCGCTACACATCCGCCGACACATGCGCCGCGGCCGCCGAGGTCGCGGACGCGGTGGTGAGGAACGCGACGAACGGAGACGCAGACGCAGACGGAGACGGGGGAAAGCACGGCGGCGGAGGCGGCGTGGTCTTCGGCGACGTGTATGAGAGACGCCGGACGGCGGTCACGACGGCGCTGGAGGAGGGCGTGGCCGCGCGCTGGACGGGGGGCCGGTCGGCCCTGGTCGGCGACGCGGCGCACAAGATGGTGCCGCACGCGGCCATGGGGGCGAACCAGGCGATGGAGTCGGCGGCGTGCTTCGCGAGCGGGCTGAGGCGTCTCCTCCTCCTCCCCCCCCCCCCCCCCCCCCCCCCCCCCCCCCCCCCCCCCGCGCGCAACGTGAGGGACACCCCCGACCGGAGCCGGACCCCGCGGCCGTGGAGCGGTTCCTCGAGGCGTATGCGGCCAGGCGGGAGAAGCGGGTCAGGGGCGTCGTGGAGGCGGCGGCGGCGGCGTGTAGGGTGCAGTTGAAGATTGGGGTGGAGGCGGAGAGGTATGTCGAGGCGTTGCCGCGGATGGGGTATGAGGCGTGGTTGGAGAGGACGATGGATGTGTTTGGGAAGGCGGAGAAGATTGAGGGGTGGGAGGGGGATGGGGAGAGGGTGCGGTTTTACGACGAGCAGGCGAGGAGGTGGAATGAGCAGCGGGCGGTGGGGGTTTGAGGGCCGGGTGTGACGGGGGAGTGGAGGTAGTTTGTGTAGATGGGGGGTTCATTTCACATAGAATGCATTCGGTTTGCAAAAGAGATAAATGGTATCTTCGCAATATTTCTATGTTGAAGGAGAAGTCCAACGCGAAGAACAAAGCCATACATCGTGTACATGGATATTAACAACACATGCGCCGCTCAATCTATCCTCTAAAACTCCGCCCAAATGTATCCGTTTTCCACATATCTCGCGAACTCTTGACACTTTCACGCCGCCTCCTCGCTCCTCGGCGGCCATTTCTGCCTCCTCTCCGCACGCACGTACAAGTTGACGGGACGGATGAGCTGGAACATGGGATCGTACTCGACCGCATCATCGCCAACCTTGGAGAAGTGGTAGCGGTACACGAGCTTGGGCAGGAAAATGCGGACCTCCTGCAGGGCGAAGTTGAAGCCGATGCAGCCACGGGGGCCGGTGGCAAACGGCAAGTAGGCGCCCTTGTGCCTGTTCTTCACGCTCTCCGTCTCCCAGCGGTCGGGGTCGAACTTGGTGGGGTTGTCCCACAGCTTGGGGTTGTTGTGGATGTGGTGCAGGGCGGGCACGACGACGGCGCCCTTGGGCAGCTTGTAGCCGCCGGGCAGCACGAGGTCGACCTTTGCGGTGCGGGCGGGCTGGAAGGAGGGGTTGTGGCGGCGCTGCATCTCCTTGATGTAGTTGACGAGGAAGGGCAGGCGGTCGACGGTGTCGGCGTCCCACTGCGTGTCCTCGTCGATGCCGGCGTCGACCAGCTCCTGCAGCAGGCGGTCCTGCATGCCCGGGTAGGCGACGAGGCCGTAGATCAGCCACGACAGCAGCGACGAGGTGGTGGTGAAGCCGGCGCCGGTGGCGACGACGAGGGCGCCGGTGAGGTTCTTCTTGGGCAGGCGCTCGCCGCGGGCGTCGACGGCGCGGATGGCGTAGTCGATGACGCAGGTCGCGCGCACGGCGGCCTCCTGCAGCTCCAGGTCCTCGGTGCCGCCGGCGGCGCACTCGGCGATGACGTCGTCCAGCATGACCTCCATCTCGTGCTGCAGCATGCGCAGGCGCTTGGGGTCGCCGAAGGGCAGGGCGGCGTACCAGTCGCCCATGGACGTCACCTTCTTGTTCAGCTCCAGCGACTCGGCGATGCACATGACCATGCGGTGGATGGGGGCGTCCAGCTTGTCGAAGTGGCCGAAGTCCATGCCCAGCACCAGCTTGCCCACCGCCTCGGACCCCAGCTTCAGCATGTGCTGGTACACGTTCCACGCCTCGCCGTTGCGGTCCAGCTCGTCGAAGACGCCGAAGGCCTTCTCCACGGTGCGCTGCATGGTCGGGGCGTAGTGGCGCACCGCCTTGGGGCCGAAGGCGGGCGGCAGGAACTTGTGGGCGACGCGCCAGTCCTCGGTGTCGGTGTCGCCCAGGAAGACGCCGGCCGTGGGCTGCTTGATGCCGTACAGCGGGTGCTCCTTGGTGATGAGCTTGGTGAAGAAGTCGGACTCGGAGAAGACGATGGAGGCGATCTCCGGGTCGTTGGTGTGGTACGTGGTGCGCCCCATGTTGGTCGTCTTGAACACGGGGCCGAAGTGATCGAACAGCCGCTGGTGGTTGCCCAGGTGGTCCGGGAAGATCTCGTAGTAGTTGCCCACGAACGGCAGCCCCTTGGGCGCGGGGGCCTCGCGCACCTTCTTGCCGTCGATGGAGACGGCGATGGGACCCGGCGTGTCGACCACCTCGGACGGGCTGGCGAGACTGTGGCCCTCGGGAGCGAGGAAGTCGATGCCTGAGGTGACAGTGTCAGACGATGCAACACAAATTAAAGTGCGGGGAAAACTCACCTGACGGCTCGACAATGGCGAACTGGCCGGCAACCGTGTGTCTGAAGCTGTCGAGATTTTCGGCGAGATCGACCTCGACGTCGATGGCGGTGGAGGGGTCTTCGCCCCACAGGTAGAATGTGTTCGACATGGCTGGTTGCGAAAGGAAAGGAACTTGAAAGTCTTGGTCTCGCCGAGGCCCGCAGCTCACTTATACTCGGAAGGTATGACCGAGGGGAAGGCGGGCGGCGTCGACCATGGCAAAGGGGAGCGGCCAACAATATCGGTCGGGTTCATCAGCACAGTCGGCCGATAGAAACTTCTTCCAGACCGCGGCACGGGCGAGGCGTACGGCCTTTTGAGAGATTGCAGCGCGCGGCCCGACTGCGTATCTTTGCCTCCCGGCCAATGTGCGCTGGCTTATACACTCATCAGCCCGCGGCTCGGCCCGTCGGCGAGCTTCTGGAAGGGAAAGCTTCGATCAAGCCACCCGCAGCCAATCAGCGCCACAGCTTATCCCTATTACGGCCGTACTGCAGTGCTGATCCGCGGACGAGTCGCTTCGGCCGACACGGGCCTAACGAAAACGGGTGCAAGGACCGCGGCAAGCATTTCGCAAATGTCGATTAATTGTCTAAAGACCCCTGTCGCGTCAACCCTTGGGAAGAGAAAGAAAAAGGCTTCGAGATCCCCCGCTGCGGCAACGAAACCTCCCGCATCTTTCAGACTTCTCATCATCATGGTGTCCGCAGCAGCAAGAACCGAGCCGGGTGCTCAATGGAAGCCCGAAGTCGAGGTGCCCATCTACTCGTTAAAAGAGGTGGCCGCGCACAGCAAGAAGAATGACATGTGGATCGTCGTCCACGGCAAAGGTAAACACCCCCCCTCACCAAAGAACCAGTCGCTAAGCCAGCCCCCACAGTCTACAATGTCACCAGCTACCTCATGGACCACCCGGGCGGCACCGAAGCCATCGAAGAGGTGGCCGGCACCGACTGCACCGCCGCCTTCGAAGACGTCGGCCACTCCGAAGACGCGCGCGAGCTGCTGCAGCCGCTGCTCATCGGCGTGCTGAGCGACGAGGAAGCCGCCGCCAACAAGCCGAAAAAGGCCGTCCGCGTCGTCAGCCGCGCCCCCGCACCCACGCCCATCAAGCCGAACAGCTCCAGCTCCAACACGAGCGTCTACCTGGGCGCCCTCACCGTCACCGCCCTCGCCGTCGCCGGCACGCGAGCCGCCGTCAGCGCGCGCCTCATCGACCACCCGCTGCTGCACCGCCTACCCGCCCTCCCGCGCCTCAGCCTCCCCGCCGGCGGCCCCAGCGACTTCTGGAGCGGGGTGCTGCTGACGAGCGCGGCCTTCGCCGTCGCGGGCGCGTACTCGTTCAACCGCGCCTCCAAGGCCTTCACCATCAGCACGGGCTTCGGGCGGTACCCGGCGCGCTTCAAAGTCCCCAGCACGGCACCGACGCGGCAAGTAACCGGCTTCCTGGAGGCGCAGACGTACAAGAAGCTGCCGCTCGTCCGCATCGACCAGCTCTCGCCGAACACGGTGCGCTACGTCTTCGAGCTGCCGACGCCGACGACCGTCCTCGGGCTGCCCATCGGCCAGCACGTCACCATCCGCGGCGCCCTCGCCGACGGCACCGCCGTCGCCCGCAGCTACACGCCCACCAGCAACAACAGCGACCCGGGCCGGCTGGAGCTGGTCGTCAAGATGTACGACGACGGCCAGCTGACGGGCGGCTACCTGGCGAAGCTCGCGGTCGGCGACGTCGTCGAGTTCCGCGGGCCCAAGGGCGCCATGCGCTACCGCCGCGGCTGGACGAAGCGCATCGGCATGGTCGCCGGCGGCACCGGCATCACCCCCATGTACCAGCTGATCCGCGCCATCTGCGAGGACCCCAAGGACCTGACCGAGGTCAGCCTGGTGTACGCGAACCGCGCCGAGGAGGACATCCTGCTGCGCCGCGAGCTGGACCGCTTCGCCCGGCTGTACCCGCGGAACTTCGGCGTGCATTACGTGCTGGACAGCCCGCCCGCGGACGGCTCGTGGACGGGCGGCAAAGGCTTCGTGACGAGGGAGATCATGGCCGAGCGCCTGCCCGCGGCTTCGCCCGATGCGAAGATCTTGCTGTGCGGCCCGCCCGGCATGGTCAAGGCGTCCAAGGCCGGCTTGAAGGATCTGGGCTTCCAGGTTCCCGGGACGGTGTGCAAGATGAGCGATCAGGTCTTCTCTTTCTAGGCGAGGCGGTTCGGTCGGTAGGGCTGAGGTGTGGGTCTTGGGGGAGATTTGTTGTTCGATCTGTGGAGAGAGACACTGTTTGATCTGCATGCCGCGGCGTAATTGCGCTCTCTGTAATTTCTTTCTGTTTTGGCCTTTGGTTTGCTTTTTTGGTTGGAGTAGGTGCATAGATACTTAAGGTTTAGAGCGGCGAAGATCATGCTGCGGGTAGAGAGTAGAGATGCCAAAATACCACAAGACTTTTTTTTTTAATCTGACTCCATGCATCATTGTCCTCAGGGGTGGCGATCTAACGGCATCAACTCAAGCTGAACTGGACGTGAACTTGCTTCCGGAGTAGCATACACAGTATGCCGAAAGACTCACGAGATAAATCCGTCTTCGCGTTCGGCCGTGCACACTGGAGGCACCATTAGAAGGAGGTTTCCGTACCATGCATGCCGTGACGGGTTTCGAGGCAGATGTCGTCGTTTCGCCGCGTGTTCGAGGCAGAAACCCAAAAGGACGGAGGAGGTCGACCAGAGGTGCGGTGGGCAGAGAAGGTATTTCGAAGGGCTTGACGCAAGCCAAGTCTCCCCATGCTAACTCCCTAAAGCTTAGCGGGTGACGCGCACGTGGCGGATCGGCACCAAATGGGGGATAAATACCGCCGCACTGGGAACGTCCCTGGAGCATCTGGTCCCCACAGCTCGTCCGAGACTTCCACGATGCGGTCCGAACGTCGCTCTCGAGCTTGCACTCTTCCGTCTGCGTCGGTCGTAGCAGTTCAGTAAACAGCTCTCTCGGCCGGCGCCGGTGTTGTGATCCAAGATGAACGTCATCCCCGGCCTGTATATATCTCCCCGCCATGGGCGACATCGGTGGAGGCCATCTTTGCCCTCGGTACCCCAGCCCTTTCCCGCAATTGCCTGAAGATTCCCCTTGTCACGCCATGTCGAGTTCCTGGACTCCGCCCGCAAACCACACCACAAGACCCGTCGCCATCCTCGGCGGAGGTGTCCTCGGCCGCCGCATCGGTACGTTGACGTTGCACAACGGTGACATGACACCCCGTTAACACTTTCCTCCAGCCTGCTGCTGGGCGTCCGCCGGCTACACCGTCCACATCCGCGACCCGAGCCCGCAGCAACGCGAGGATGCGGTGAAGTTCGTGTCGGAGAACGTGTCGACGTACGCCCAGGACTTCACCGGCTGCCAGAATGTCGGCAGCGCCGTCGCCTTCGAGTCGCTCGCCGAAACCGTGGCCGACGCGTGGATCGTGTTCGAGGCGGTGCCGGAGAAGCTCTCCATCAAGATCGACACGTTCGCCGAACTCGAAGCGCACGCGCCGGCGGACGCGCTGCTCTGCTCCAACTCGTCGTCGTACAAGTCCAGCGAGATGCTCGACAAGGTGTCGGACGCCACCAAGCGCCGCATTCTCAACACGCACTACATGATGCCCCCGAAGAACATGGTCGTCGAGCTGATGACCGACGGCCACACGGACCCCGCCGTCTTCCCGTTCCTGGTGGAGCGGCACCGGGAGGCCGGGCTGAAGCCGTACGTCGCGCGGCGGGAGTCGACGGGGTTCATCTTCAACCGGGTGTGGGCGGCCATCAAGCGCGAGTTCCTGATGATCATGGACGAGGGCGTGTCGGTGCCGCAGGAGCTGGACGAGGTGTGGGTGGAGATGTTCGGCCCCAAGACGGTGCCGTGCGACATGATGGACCGTAAGTGAACCCATCTCCTCTTCTTCCCCCAGCTCTTTCCACTGACTTAGGGTTAGAGGTTGGTCTCGACACCGTCGCCTTCATCGAGCAGCACTACATCAAAGAGCGCGGCCTACCCTCCTCGCACCTCGAATACCTGGAGGAGCACTACGTCTCCAAGGGCAAACTCGGCCGCAAGAGCAGCAAGGGCGGCTTCTACACCCCACCCCAAGACCCCACCAACGGCATCGCCACCACCACCACACCCCAACAGCACCCCACCGTCCTCGTCCTCGACATCGGCCTCTCCCAGCCCCTCGCCGGCGCCACCACCACCGCCGACGTCGCCCACCGCGGCCGCATCCTCTCCATCCCGCCACCGTCGTCGCCCTCCGCCTCCGCCACCGCCACCCCCCTCCTCACCTCCCTCAACCTCCCCGACGGCATCGTCATCGACCGCACCGCCACCCCCCACCGCATGATCTGGACGCACATGGGCATCCCGACGCGCAACGACGGCGCCGTCCTCTCCGCCAACCTCGACGGCAGCGACGCGCGCACCCTCGTCCCGCCCGGCGCCGGCGGCATCCACACGCCCAAGCAGATCGCGCTGGACGCCGCGAACCGCAAGCTGTACGTGAGCGACCGCGAGGGCATGCGCGTGCACCGCTGCAACACCGACGGCACCGAGCTGGAGACGCTCGTCACGGCGGGCGACTGGCGCGACGCGGAGCACCGCGCGGACCAGACGCGGTGGTGCGTGGGGATCGCGGTGGCGCCGGCGCTGGGGAGGTTCTGGTGGACGCAGAAGGGCCCGTCGAAGGGGGGGAGGGGGAGGGTGTTCGGCGCGAGGATGGACGAGCCGGCGGGGTCGGTGGAGTGTCTGCTGGACGGCCTGCCCGAGCCGATCGACTTGCAGTTCGACGCGGAACGGGGCGAGCTGGTGTGGACGGATCGCGGGGAGGTGCCGTTCGGGAACTCGCTGAACAGGATGAAGCTGGATGCGAGGGGCGAGCCGGTGGCGGGGAAGGAGGGCGGGAGGAGGGTGGTGGCGCAGAACTTTGACGAGGCGATTGGCGTGGAGAGGGATGCGCGGAATGGCGGCTTCTACGTGGCGGATCTCGGCGGCACGGTGTGGAGGGTCGGCGAGGATGGCGGGAAGGAGGTCGTCTACCAGGATAAGAACTGCGCTTTCACCGGGCTGGCGCTGACGTACTAGGGTGGTGGGTGGTTGCTGGAGGGGAGACGGTTCTGTTCGTCGGGTAGGTGGTTAGATCTGTACATGGACTTTAATGACATTGTTCAAGACTTGAGAAGAGATGATGAAGATGATGGAAGGCGGGGTTCGGTAATGCGGACCATCTGCCGCTTGATTGTAACCGTGATGTCTTGCGTTTCACTACGCGACCGGCAGCCTTCGGAGAATTCTTGCGCCCGCCATGAAGACATCATCGAGTCAAGCTGCAGCCTCGACTTTTGCGTTTCCAGAGAGTGCACGAGCAGAGGCTGTGACGGCCCCTATTCCGCACTCAAATAGAGAATTGTACAGGGCCACCCTTCGCACATCTCACTCCGCCGATCGAATTCATCTCGTAGGCAACTCGCTACGGCTATTTGTGGGGTGAGAGCTCGCAGAGATCACGCAGAATCCCCGCCATGGTCCTGGCGGCAATCTATCTCAGGCTGACCGCTTAGGTCAATGAAGCCACCATTTCTGCCACCATCCCCAGTTGTCTGACCTGAAACGGAAATGCCAAGCCCAATACGAACAGAACGGCCACCGCTCCTGATCCGTCCACGGCCGCCGTTTTCCCCTTGCTTCTAGCCGTCTTGCGGTCACGACTTCTTCGATGAACCATTTCCTTCGCCGTAAGCGACGAGACCATCTTCCCCTACGCATTTCCGAAACTCCAGCTTCGGCCCATCACGTAAACACGAACGGCAGGTTTCACGAAACGCCTGCCAAGGGCGATCTCAAGTTCAGATGTAGGAACCAAGCCCCTGGGCCATCACCTATAAGACTCTCAAGCCCTTGATGCGTAGCTTGTCCTTTTTCTCCACATCACTGGCTTGATTCACTCTTTTCAAACAAAACAACCACATTCCTTACATACCCCAACCACCCAAAATGCGCCCCTCCACCGCCATCGCCCTCCTCCCCTCCCTCGCCGTCGCGGCCCCCACCGCCGCCTCCATGTTCGGCAAGCGCATGGACACCTGGGGCGGCGCCGTCTCGCTGGGCCCCACCAAGTCGACCATCGTCAACGCCGTCACCACCCTCATCCCGGGCCGCGCCCCGCCGAGCCAGAACGGCCAGCTCTTCCTGTGGCCGGGCATGAGCAACGGCACCGGCGACCTGGTGCAGACCACCCTGGAGGACTACGACAGCAACGCCTGGTGCGGCGCCACCGAGGGCCAGTGGTGCATCCGCGCCAGCCTGTTCGGCGGCTTCGGCCAGCTGGACGGCGAGGCCTCGGCCATCGACGGCGACACCAAGGTGCGCATCGAGTACAACCTGATGGCCGACGGGACCACCTGGGAGCAGTGAGTCAAGAAGGATCCTCACGATCGAGGGGGCACGCACTGATTGCTGTAGACTCGTCTCCGACGCCGACACCGGCAAGAACCTCACCTACTTCCAGCACGACTCCGGCCCGTACATGCGCGGCTACGGCACCGGCACCGAGTGCCAGAGCGACTGCACCGGCACCGTCGAGGAGCAGAGGTACCTCAACACCGTCATCACCCTCGCCGACGCCGACACCACCTTCGGCGACACCGTCGGCTCGTCCCAGGGCGCCCAGTACTCCGCCCTGAAGCAGACCGAGGGCGGCAAGATCTGGACCATTGACACCATCACCGTCCCTGCCATGCAGAAGTAAAGTAGAGTCGTCTTCGAACGATCTCGGTTCAAAACGTAAATATCTGGTAGCTTGTCGAATGACTGTAAATATATTTTGACGCATTCATATGGAATGAATTCTGTTGCGTATTTTTTCCGTGAAAGACCGCACAGGGACCGTAAGCGTATGAAGGCGTTGCCAAAAACACGCCTCGCGATGACGTCCTCAAGGCTCCAAATGTGAATCTCAATAGCCTTCCGCTCCTTCATCTCAAATCCCGCGGAGAAGGAGCTCCGAAGACCTGATGCATGTTCTGAAGCGGCAACCCCTGTCCTGGAATCCAAATCAGTATCCCCAACGAGCAGCAAACCCTCGAGTAGCACTCACCTTTCAATGTTGTTTCATTGCTCTCGCCTTCAAATCCAGCCCAGCTTCAAGGCAACTTTCCACAGCGGGAATATTTTCAGTTTTCCATGGCCACCAGCGAATATAAGTGGAGTTTGTCAATACCCGTTCTCTCTGCCGACTGCCGCTCCCAGTCTGAGTAATGGTTCCGCCACCTCCTTTGAGCCATCATTTGCAGCGGAGAATAAGGGAGTAATATCACCAAATATGACGGATTCTATGTTAGTGCCATGGGATAAGAGCGACTTTGTTTTCTTCAACCTTGCTGAACGAGGCCGCAAGGTGTAAAGCCATACCAGTGCTGCTATAGTCATCGACTTTCGCGCCATTACGAACAAGTAGGTCTATTAACTCTCTAGAGACCCCCATGCCCATTATGCTAGCCATCAGCGGGGTTTCTCCAGAGTGATCCCATCTATTGAGGATGGTTTCCAGATCTTCCTCTATCTAAATTAATTGAGAAATTGTTTGAAGACGACTCGTCCCTTCTACGCAACAGCGGTAGAACTGAATGCTGTGTGGTGAAATCTCGGGATTTTGGAACGGATAGAGCGATGCGGATAGTGGCGACTGGAAAAGCAAATACGTGGACTGTTGGCTCCTTCGTGAGTTTGTTGCAAGAGGTTCATGAAGAATTCTACCACAGTGATGGCATCGCCATCAACGCATTCGTCCCGGGCATCGACGAAAAGGATGGCTGGTCTGCATTTAGGCGCTGTGAGAGCTCGCTTCAGGCACTGTATGAGCTCTTGCTTGGTCCAAGAGACATCTCCGTGCTTCTTTCCTTGCGGTTTCCCTCTGTGTGTCGACGGAAGGGCTTTCCAAACTCCCGGAACCTGGCTAAGCGACTGATGAACCAGAGATCTGTAAAGGCCCGGGGGTGTTTCTCAAGTACGTCCCTTCGCGCATGGAAGAAAAAACTGATAATGGCGGTAGGTGTACTCTCAATGCTTCTTTCAGTATGACGTACTCCTTCCAACATCAATATAGATTTCCCGGTCCCAGGTTTTCCTTTGGTTCATAGTATATTGTCAAGGGGGTCCCATACGGAACGGGCTATCCAATTGCGAAACTCTACTAAATCGAAGAACCAGTCACATGTGCAGCGAAGTGCTTGTTCCCAACTTTCCCGGCGGAATTCCTGGTCAGGGTAGGCAAGTGTTTTAAGAAATTGTGCTTCAGTGTTCAGTTGAGAACTAGTGTCAGAGCGGCAGAGTGACATCAACTTTTTGCTCCGTTGATAGCGCAGGTGAGCAATTATCTCATTCTTAGTCGGCCGTATCTTACTAACCATTGTCTAAGCGCGAAGTGATCTTTTCAGGTCTCCACGTATCGATCTATATTCAATGTCATAAATTCCCTGCATCTTGACCATCTCGGAGTGGTTCTTTGAGATTCCGCGAACAAAATGGCGGTCATAGTCAAAGGGGACTCCATTCGTTGCTGATGTTTGCTCAACCAATTTTCGGAATTCTCCTGCCATCTTCCACTGTCCTGTTTCAGACTACAAGCCGTTATGAGTGCAAATCCCGGAAGCGTAGAGCTGAAGGTACTTACCTGAGTGGGTGTGGGCGTAATCTCCAATTCGTAGTACCAGAATGTCAAGAAATTGAACTTTTCAAACACTCGTCGAAAGTTCATCATTTGTGTGCACAGCATCCCGGACGATCGGCCAAGATTTTGGACCAGGATATCGTTCGGCTGATCTGTGACCATGAATTTCAGAGCCTCATTATCCAGACCCTCGCTGGGGCAACCAAAGAACAGGAGCGCAGAGACGCTGTTAAGCGTAGTTGCTGCCTCACAAGACCAAGCCTCGTTTCTATCCCTTGCGACATCTCTCAACTGAATGATTGCCTGCGACCCATGAGAGTCAATATGAATAGATGCTTACGAGCAAAGGCAAATGACCTACTTCTTTCACAATGATTCCACCGAGACTGTGTCCAATGAGAATGAGGTCTCTTGGCTCGGAGCGAATGTTTCTCAAGTCGTTCCTGAAGCCGAGTGCAAGATCAGGAATCTCCTGAAAAGATTTGCTGTTGATAAGGCATGAATCATAGCCATAGACGTAAATCCGAGCATGCGGAAAGTCCTTGGGTAGAGCATCTCGAAGCCACATGAAGCTTTTTCCGGGGCCGCGCTCCTTGAAAGAGCCAAAAGCGTGTCCGTTCAAGCCTGACATTGCGATGATGCTATACACTGTTATCCTCAACGGCCCTGACGACCTCGGACGGTTCAACTCACTCTACTGTACATTCGATATCGGGAGTTGAGTGAAGTGGCGTGAATCCAAAGAAGTCCAGATCGAGCATCAACGACACCAATTGGTCGTCGATTCCGTTGAACGTAGCTGTCCAGGTTTTTTTTTGTGTGCTAAGAAAGGATGGCGCTTGTTGGAACGTCAAAGTAGCAACTTTCGTCTCAACATTGATTGGATCTGTAGCGAGCGAATGTATTTTGAGGGGGACATCGCAACCTGAATTCCAGGCTTTCCCCACCAGCTGAGAGATATCTTGCGGAGATGTTGGCTCTCCAGAGATAGACGGAGGAACTCCCTGCAAACGAAAGGTGGTGGTAGGGGGAAACGATCTGACGGCATTGCTTGCCGTTCCCGATGCCTGAGCGGAGGGGGTTCGCCAAATTTTGGGCAACCATTGAGTGAACATGGTCGACAACAACTGAACCGAGGTGCTTCTTGGGCGAAAGGAGCGTAACGATACTAGAGAAGCTTTCCTGAACTTTCTCGCGGCGTATCTGGGTATTTGAGGCCGAGAGTAAGCGCCTTGCGACGTGTACAGACTGGGAGCCTGGCTTATCACGCTGCATACGCGAAGGCAGCAGCGTTGCGTATGCAGCGTGATAAGCCGGGCTCCCAGCCTCGTCCGTGGATACTACAGCTGATTGGTAGCAGCTCGTCGCATGCGCGCGGCTGGCCCACAAATCGCAACCGCGCCGCACATTTCAGCCCCCACGAACCTTGAAATCTGGCGCAGGTGTTGTCTCAGCGGGCAGATCAATATGTTTACCTTCCACAATCAGCTGGGTGGAAACTCAGATCCAGGTCTCGAAGTGAGGACAATCATCCATTATGCTGGTACAAAATACCTATTCGGAATTGGAAAAAGGATACGCGGGCCCAAAGACGACTTGTTTGGTTTACGCGCTGAGACGAGTCATGCGTAGATCAATGACCACAATGTCAGAATGTTCCTATTCGTCAGTCTCCTCCGAATACTGGCTACGGCAACGGTTAGGCATCAGTGACGGAACGAATACAAGAAACAGTTGCGTATGACGCTAAAAACCACGACTAAAAATGATAACCGTGATCTTGGGACGGAGAGTAGAACAAAAGACGCTCAAAAACACTACAACAATCCGAAATCTCACAGAGAAGCTGCTATCCTTTCGTCATTGCTCCCTTCGCTCAAGGAGTTCATGACGTTGACAGCGTGATCCCAGGCGTTGTGCGAGACGCAGCGCTCCAGCGCGTCAGCAAACGCTTCGGCTACACCTTGTCAGACAATCACCCACGGAAATGGAGAGTGCACTTACGAGTCTGCGGTGGGCCCTGTTTCCCGTTGGGATCCCGTCCCCGAACCCTCGTTACTTCCTGAACCCAGTCCGCCCTCTCCTTCCGGCATTGCTCCCAGATGCGAAGTCTCTGGGGAATCTCTGCGGCAGGCGTGCCGGCTGGGAGGCAGGCACCCAAAGCGGCGGCGTCTTCCACGGCTTGAGCGGCGCCCTGGCCCATGTCTGTGTTGTACGTGAGCGTTTGCAAACTTGGACGGGATGAAGGTCTCCTTACAGGGAAGGAATGGATGTGCGGCATCCCCGAGAAGGAGCGTACGGCCCTTGATAAAGCTGGGCAGGACCTCCATGTCCAACAAATCCCAGAGCATGACGTCCTCTTTCGGAGCCTTCTCCAGCATGCGGATGACGGGCGAGGAGAAGCCGTCGAAGTGGTCAATCAGCTTGCCCCTGTTGGCCGACTGGTTGTATCCCGACAGCCCTGCAGCAAAGGATGAGTACCTTCCCACCACCGAAATCACGGTCGTCGCAACACCACGGACGCACCTTTCTGCACCACCCCCACCTCCCCCGTCGGCACGAACGCAATCGCATTCATCACCCTCCCCTCGGAGCACGGATAAAACACGATCCGCCTGAACTCGTCGTTCTTCCCCTCGCCGCCCACCTGCACGACCTGCCCCGGCTCCTCGGCGAAGATCCTCGTCTCCCCGTCCGCCAGCAGCGCCGCCGTCGGCGTCAGCCACCGGTACCCGCACTTGCCCGACGTGAACAGCGGGACGTCCCGCCCGCCCGTCACGGCTTCCCGCGCCCGCGAGTGGATCCCGTCGGCCGCGACCACGACGTCGCCCGTCGCGGAGGTGCCGTCGGCGAAGGCGACGGTCCCGGCGTCGCAGTCGACGGCGGTCACCGGGCGCGCGGTGTGCAGCGTGGCGGGCGTACCGGGGCCGGTGGGGGAGAGGGCTTTTTCTTTGAGCGCGGTGTGCAGGTCGACGCGGTGCACGAGGTAGTATTCCTGGTGGGTTGGTGCTTTAGCGTGGTGTGGTGCGAGGAGGAACGTGCTGGGGGTTGGTCTCACGGCTTGCCAGTGCTTGCGCTCGTCGGCGTAGGCTTTTTTGAAGAGGGTGTTGGCGTTCTTGTCCCGGAAGTTGATCTGGGTGTTTGTTCCGTCAGTGTGAGGATGCAGGCATGGGATGGAGACTGACGCTCTCGTTCACTGTGGCGCCGAAAGTCTCCGGGTAGATTCCCATCCGGTTGAGCAGGGCGGTGCAGTTGGGGGCGCAGTGCACGGCGGCGCCCACCTCGCTGGCCAGCCGGGACTTTTCGAAGATCTTGAGGGGAGAAGAAGCGGGGTCAGTCAGATTGGTTTTTTGGCGGGTTGTCAGCGTACACACGTCGACGTGGTGGCCCTGCTGCCGGAGAGCGATGGCTGCCGAGAGCCCGCCGATGCCCGCCCCGACGATGAGCACCTTCAACTTTGCGGCTTCAGTCATGATGTTTTTTGCTATTTCCGTCCCGTTCCGGGCAGAGAGAGTAGGAGAAAAAAAAGTGATCCGTCATGTCAGGGTCCGTTACTGTTTATATCTGGGGAACCGGGCTGGATGCATGTCAGCTTCGACTGAACGCTAGCCAGACGGCCGGTTCGGAGCTCCCCACACGCCGACAGAAACGGCTCCAGGTGGTCCCGTCCTCGGGCTGTATCGTCATTGGTCATCAATTGGCGGACAATAATAGTAAGAGCGTGCTGAGACGAGACGGAAATAGGCATTCGAAATGATTGTGATTGGTCCGAAGGAAAGGCGCGATAGCGGATAGGCGGCTAGGTAGATCCAATAATGATGATTGCGTCGGAAAGCTTGGCGGGGTGGGTCTGACAGCGAATGCGTATAGATGCGTATAGATGCACTCAACTCCACAACCTCTGGGATAGAGAGATCGAGGGGGCGTACGGTAGGTACGGAGAAAGAAACGGCTAACTGGCTGACAAGACAGCAAAACAGGTTAAGAAACACGGTGAGGACGAAAGCAAGAAAAGTAGTGGGCCGTGAGATCGGATCGGTAGGATGGGCAAAGGGAGGCAACGAGAGCATCGGCGATGGTGGAGGCCTCGGACCACTGGCGCGCGCTCGGAAGGAATTCCGATGGTGGGCCTGAGTTGAGGCTCATCGCGATGAGAGAAGAGTCTCTTTCCTCTCGCAATCGAAACACCACCGCCGCCGCCTGACTATGCTCGGCCGGCTTGTCGACACGCTACGAACCCACACCCGGCGCGCAGGATGAAGCGCATGTCGCGCGACGGAGACGGAGACGCAGGAGTTGACGTGCTGAAGCGCCGCCGCCAGACGTCACCGCCGAGAGAGAGGGGCAGCCCGGTGCCAGAGCCGTTGCGCGAGAAGTCGACCGAGAGGGTGTCGTCGTGGCTCAAAGCGTTGCCGCAGAGTCCGCGGTCGCTGGCCTCGCCCGACGCCGTTGGCTCCAAGGCCGACAATGCCTCGGCCCGCTCCAATAATAATGACGAAGGCTCCTTCCACGCTTCCGGCTACCTGCCGTCCGCCTGCCCCTCCAACCTCGCCTCCCGCGACTATCGCATCCAAGTCCTCCGCCGCCTGGACATCACCGTCGACGCCGATGCCGATGATGACACCCGCCAGCGCCTGCTGCCGCCACCGCCCGCCGAGGGATTGGACAACGCGCGCATGGTCGGAGCCGCCCGGGAGCTGTACGAGGGCGCCAGAGCGCTTTTGGAGCGCCCGACTGCCAGCGAGGACGAGTGGACCGCGCTGCTCAGCCAGGCCATGCACTCGCTGATGCGCGACGTGCCTGGCCGTCTCTGCTGCGTGCCCAACAGAGGTGCGCCCTTTTCCCTTTCCCTTTCCCTGCCGAGGCTGCTGCTGACCGACGACGACGACGACGACGACGAGCAGGTTGGCAAGCGTCGCTCAAGCCCGTCACTCACATCCACCACCTCGGCCCCCCAAGCCCCCAGAAACGCAACAGCGCCCCGGCCCTCACCCGCGAGCCCGCCCCCCTGCAGAGCTATCCCACCCCCGACCACACCAATTCGCCTGCTCAAAGCCACCCACCCCCGGCTCTGTTGGCCCATCGCACAGAACCGCTGCCCCCCTCCGCCCCCGTCCTCCGCCTGGAGCCCGCTCCGCCCCGCCTGCAGCCAAAGACACCCCGTCCCGATCTCTCCATAGGTCTCAGCGATAGTGATGCAGCTTGGAAACAGGACGAGGAAGCCTGGACGCGCCCGGGCCTGCGAGGTAGAGACGTGAAGGAGATACTCGCGGACATGCAGCATGCCGCACGCCCAGATTCCGTGACGCTCATCACAGACCCCTGCACCGTTTCCCCCAGCGGTTTGCGCTTTCCCTTTCTCGTGGTTGAAGCCAAATCCAGCGCCAGCGCCAGCATCGTCGAGGCCGAGAACCGCTCCGCCGTGTCCGCCGCCTGCGCCTTGGGCATCCTCGGAGGGCTGTCGAAACCGCTGTCTGAGCATGAAGCGTTGAAGCTGCGCACCTTTTCCTTGACCACCGAAGGCCCGGCCCATGTGCTGTGGGCACACATTCCCGTTGGCAAGGGCTCGCACATGATCTGGCTCGGCGCCTTCCGCATCACCCACCATGCATCCGCCCTGGACCTGGTCCGCAAGCTTGCCCTCATCCTGCATTGGGGAGCCGGGGACTTCTCCGACTGGGTGAAACGCCAGTGCATACTGTACATTGACCAAATATTGAATACTTGAATGTGCCATCCCGTCTCCTGCCCGGACTCCGGCCTCGCAACGTGAACAATCAAACTCACCTCGACCCCACGTGCTCACGAAGAAGGCTGCGACGGGGTTCAATCACGTAATGCATGCCAAGATTAGCAAACCAATCCATCAGTGGCTTATACCAAAGTGCTGCTCTTCCACCGTGAAGCTCCCCAAATCGCCCGGATTCAACTTCCATCGGCACTTCCGTTTCCCGCCGACCTGAAACACGTTGGCTGTGTTCTTTTCCAAGCTGATGAAGTGGGCAGACACCACCGTCACCGCAATCTGCCCAGGGCATCATTCGATCGTCGATCGAGTGATTCCCGCTTGGCAACGGGCCCGTGAAAGCGCCATGTACCGCATGTCCAATGGTATCATATTACATAAGTGCACGTGGGTATGTTACTCGGTCTTGTTTTACACGACTCCTGTCAGCTACTCACTACTACTGCGCAGTTGGCGCCAACGCCTCCCACTCCTTCACGCCAATCCCACCAAACTGGCTGCCGCTCCCCGAAGCAGTCAGCACCGCACGGATGGACGTCGTGCTGACCTCGTCGAACGGCACCTCGTCGGGATCGTCCGTCACCTCCAACGGGTAGGCCGAAGTGTTGGCCACCTTCTCCCACGACCCCGATGCCGCGTCCTTGTACTCGACATGCCAGCCCGCCGGCGGCGGCACGCCCTCGCTGGCCCCCGCCGCCTGGTCCGCAAAGAAGGCCATCCGCACCCCGTTCAGCGCCACCGACGCGTTCCACGTGTACACCAGCGTGCTCTCCCGCGGCGACGCGTCGCCGTCGTACGAACTCCAGTAGTCCGGCGGCAGCGGCGTCGACGGGATCTTGCCGTCGTGCAGCGACTCGACCCAGTACTGGATCGGCGTCCCGTTGACCGAGCTGGCCGCGGCCTTCGGCGCGATGTTCCTGGTGGGCTCGGCGTCCGCCTGCGGCCGCTTCGTCTGCACCACCTTGTTGATGGCTGGCGGCGTCGCGCTGTCGTCCCACGTCATCTTGTCGAAGGCCACGCTCCGCCGGAAGTGCCCGCCCCCCTCGGCGTCGGCGGTGTGGTAGGTCAGGTACCACTCCCCGTCCAGCTCGACGGCGCCGGAGTGCGAGGTGGTGGAAGACACGATGCCGAGGATCACGTCCTGGAATGTCCACGGACCCAGCGGCGACGACGCCGTCCCGTACGCAATGCACGCGTGGTACGACGTCGGCGTGCAGGGGGACTCCGGCCCGGCGTTGTTGGCCGCGTACAGCATGTAGTAGGTGTCGTTCCGCTTCATCAACCACGGCGCCTCGAAGAAACCCGTCAGCGTGTCCACCGTCGTCACGTCGCCCACCGCCGTCGCCATGTCCGACGCGTCCAGCTCGTAGCCCCGCAGCGCGCCGAAGGTGCCGTAGTAGGCGTACACGCGCCCGTCGTCGTCGACCAGCACCGTGGGATCGATGTTCTGGATGTCGTTGCCCGGCGCCGGCACCGACTGTGAGAATATTGGGCCCGCCGGGTGCGCGTCCGCCCACGGTCCTAGCGGGCTGGAAGACACGGCCACCCCGATGGCGAACGGGTCCGCCGCGGTCGTGTCGGCCTGCGTCACGGGCGCGTAGAGATAAAACTTGCCGTCCGGTCCTTGCACGATCTGCGCCGCGTAGGCCGTCCCCTCGGCCGCCCAGGCGAAGATGTCGTGCGGCTTGCCCACGCCGGGATGCAAGGTCCACTCCGAACCGCCGGACGGGTCGGGGCGGCTGGCGGAGAGCATCTCCCACTCGTTGATGACGAAGGCGTTTTGGTCGGCGGGCGCGGCGTCGTGGCCCGCGATTATGTAGAGCGTGTCGTTGACGACCAGCGGCGCCGGGTCGGCCGAGTAGTAGGAGCCGTCGGCGAGGATGGGGTTGCCGGTCGATTGGAAGGTGATGGGGCTGCTGTCCTGGGCGAGCGCCGCTGCTCCCACGAGTCCGTGGATGAGGAGCAGGGATAGATGGACGGCCGCTGACATTTCTGTTTTTTTCCTTTGGCGAATCGAACGAACGTGGGGTGCTGTCAAGGGAGGGACTGACTGAGTGGTTGTTTCGCCTTTTTTAACCTTTTGACTCGCTCGGTAAATGGCGATGGATGTTTCACGGTCGATCCACCCTCCCGCAATGTCCCTGACTCCGTGTGGACGGAACAATGGTGCCACACCCTTTTCTCGTATTTTGCGTTTCTCGGCCCGCTGCCGTGTCTCACCTTAATTGTTCCTCCCACGCACGCAACCCATCCGCTTGGAGGGGTGATCGACCGCGCCGGCCAGGGGGAAGCTTTGCGGTTCGCTTCGGCTGCGGGTGGGGTTGGTTGGTAAACGCATACTACCTTCTCCATCGGGACAAGAAGAAGCGCCAATGACCGGCAACGCTTTGGTGGAATTGGTGTTCTCCGAAGTGGTGAGTGCATCAACTACAAAGCAATGCTCACCTACAGATGCAGGCGGGCTTGTATCTAGTCATTCATTTGTTTAGCAAATTCAATTCTCAAGGGTGCCTGAGATATGCATCTTAGTACCACGCTCACTTCGGATCTTCAAGACCCCATCTTCGTGCAACCGAGCGCACACTTCCCCGCGAACTCTCGGTCCGTTCCGCGTGGGCGCCACGATGGGAAGCCTGAGAAAACACCCTCCGCGCCTGCAAGTCCGAGAACCCTGTGTCGTGGGAAGACGAAGAAGCCAGCCCTACATCCACCCCAAGCCCGTCCCTCCAAGCAGCATCGCCACACCCGTAAACACGATCAACGACCCGTACTCGGACCCGTACCCGAACGCGCCAGCACGACCTCCCCCCTTCGCCAGCGTCGTCCTCGGCAACGCCTCGCTCAGCGGTCCCGACACGATACTCCCTATCCCGCGGCCCGCACTCAACAACCCAAACGCCGGCCCCGTCTCCACCAGCACCCCCGCCGCCGCACCACCAT
Source organism: Diplodia mutila (assembly GCA_022560015.1). NCBI lineage: Eukaryota > Fungi > Ascomycota > Dothideomycetes > Botryosphaeriales > Botryosphaeriaceae > Diplodia > Diplodia mutila. The sequence continues at coordinate 11,720 of JAFISB010000103.1, read as the reverse complement.
CCCGTCCCTCTTCCTCCTCTTCCTCCTCCTCCGCCGCCCTCCCGAACTCCCGCACGATCCCCGGCCACGTCGACGCGAAGCTCCCCGCCGACAACCCGTACGCCACCGCGAACACGTACACCAGCGGCACCGCCAGCGTTCCCGACCCGGACAGCCCCCACAGCAAGAAGCTCGCCGCGGCAGCCGCGACGCTGACGCTGACGCCGAACACGACTTTGCTCACCTCGAACACGTCGCTCAGCGCCCCCGCCGCGACGCCACGGTGCCGATGACGGCGGAATGGACCGAGTCCGACGCGAACGGCTCATGCGTGGAATAGTACTCTTGGAGTACTCCAAACGCGAACGGGAACCCTGCTGCATGTCAATGACACACGGTCAGAAAGACTGCACACGCCGCACCTCGCACGCACCCCAGACGAAGCCTTCGGTCAGGAAAGCACTGGCCAACATCAGCCACGCCTCCCTCCCTCCATCGACCGGTGGGAGAGAGAACTCGTAAGCGGGCGGAGGCTCCGCTGGTTGATCGCCATCATCGCCGGGCCTCGCGTGCTCATGGGGGCTCCCAATCTCGGTCAATTGTATTGCTGTCTCTGCCGTAATCATGGTGAGATGGAGTTTCCGGCGCCGATGGACAACTGATGTTGTTTGGTGAGCAAGGAAGGGAGGAAGTGCTGCGTTGCGGGGTTGCAGGTGTGGGGCAGGCTCACCCAGCTGCTTGGCGGTGAACACAACATGCAGCAGCCAAGGTTGCTCACGAAACCATCGAAGAGTCAGCACTTGATTTTTTTCCCTTTCCGGAGGCGCCTATTCCGTAATTATATACAGGTGGGTAATACCCTACAATGGAAGCCATACTGTCGTGTGGTCCGACCCGACTGATCCACCGATGTGTGAATTATCCCATTCTTTTCCCAAGCGGCTCAGCCATTCTCTAGCAACAACCGGAGTCGACGGACTGAAGTAGAAAGCTTTCTGCTTATCCCCGCGATCGGCAATTGGATTGCTGGACAGGAAGCAAAGTGCGTGTTTTTATATTGGATTACAATTCACGGCTCTGACATGTGCTTCTTCTTACAGTTCTTCAAACATGAGAGAGTAGAGAGCTGGCGACCGTTCTTAACTGTAAGCTCTGCTTGAATAACTTTGTTGGGACGGCAATGAGAGGACTAAGGCAAGGTGATTACTGCTGCACGATCTTCCCACTGGTGCATAGGATGCTATGCAAAAAGCGCATCGGTAGCGGCTGTTGATAGATTAATTTCCCGAAGAGGGAGATGGGAAGGGGCGTACTTATGCATACTCCCGATTTTAGTTGATGCCTCGCTTGGACTTGAAGCCTTTCACCGGAGATGTCACTTGTGGAGGAAGCGGGCGGCAGTGGCGTCAACTAAAATCCCTCCGGATTCAGCCCTGCCAAATGCGTTCGACAGCCCCTTATGCATTTTTCGAGTCGACGATGCTTTGTATGTTAGAGAAAACTCGAAGTCCGGTGAAAATTCTGCTCATTATTGTTCTGTATCGTTGTGTGTCGCTCCATACCTTTCCTTTTCTATATTAAGTCTTCATAGTTTTGTTTATACAACACAGACGCCCGCAAAATGCCATTCTTAGCCAATGGATGCGCCCTGCGCCACTTGAACTTTGTAGAGTTTAGAACGATAGGCGATACGGGTAGGCGTTGTGATGGCGGAGTGCAGGAGATCCTCTGGCGTTGGAAATCTCCGCAACAAGTCCGGGACTAAATATACAGTATGTATCTAGCCCCTGTTTAGCGCACCCGGCGGTTGTTCCCCAACTCAGGGCTCAACCCACTAACAACTTTCATGAACATCTTCAAAGCCTTCATCGTCGACAACTATGTTCGGGTGAGCTCAGGATCGGATCGTACACGACTGATGCATGCTCGCTTCTGACTCACGGGCCGAATGCCACGGTCCCGACTTGAGCCTGTAATCACTCTGCTCCGCCGACCAGTAAGTAGCCACAGAACCGCCCACTCCGCTGCCAAGGATTGCCAAGAGTCCATAGTGATACTGCGTAGAGTCCGACGCTTAGGCTGCGGAAACTACCGCATGCCTGCTAGACCCCAGCCCATCTCCCGTTCTACAAACAGTTTTCTTATCCCGCAATGGCTTGTTTTTGATCAGAGGCTTGGGCGGGGCTGAGTAGCCAGGAGGCACAACGGACTCATACAGCCAGCCATGGGCATGTATTTGCAGATAGTTTCGGCGATTCCGTGCCCATAGTCAGCGTTGGTGGAGTTGTGGAAATATCAACTTCAGCCCCATGACTGGTATATAGAAACACTCACAAGCCTCTCTCTTTACCGACCAGGATACTCTTCTAGTTCCCCTCCACACATTCGTTCGTTCACTGCCTTTGAGCATCAACTCTGCCAGAACCGACATGGCGCCCGCTCTCTCGAAACCCACTCTCTTTTTGGGCCTTCTGGCCGTGCGCTCTTTTGCCGCCCCCGCGCCTGTTCCGACAGGAAGCGCTTCCACTCTCTCTTGTTTGGACAACGCCAGCAACGGCTTGGTTTTCCAGGCCCACAACTCACAATGGGACATCCAGTGTGGCACCGACTATGCGTACGTATAAGTCGATACAAATCGAGAGACGCTTTTACTGACTTTTCTCAGTGGTGGAGACATGGGAACGAGCTGGGTAGACTCTTTCGAGGCTTGTGTCAATGACTGTGACACAACCCAGGGGTGTGTCGACGTCTCCTTCGTGTGGCCCAATGCCTGCTACAAGAAGAATGTTCTCACTACGGCCACCTCTAATTCGGCCGTGTGGACTGCGAAGAAGGCTGGCGTTACAGCAGCGACCACTTCCACCTCGCTTTCCTGCGAGAACAACCGGAGTAACGGGGCTCAGTACACAACCTCGAAGGGCACCTTCCAGGTTCAGTGTGGGGTTGACTATGCGTACGAGGCCCTTCTGATCTTTTCGCCTACTGTTATGAGCTAACAATGTCTTGTCACAGTGGCGGCGACTTGAGCGTTTCCGGCGTTGCCTCGTTTGAGGCCTGCATCGATGACTGCGCCTCTACCACTGGCTGCATCGATGTCAGCTACGTGTACGGCACATGCTACAAGAAGAGCGTCCTCAACAACAATCCCGTCTCGGTGGCCTCCGTGTGGACCGCGAAGCTCGTCTCTGCTGAGACTGCAACCATTTCTTGCCCCAACAGCAACGGTGCTTCCGCCTCGATCTCGACCGGTGGCACTTACGATATCCTCTGTGGAATGGACTATGCCGGTGGCGACCTTAGGGAGGTCGATACGACTTCGTTTGAGAAGTGTCTCGAGGCCTGCGACCAGGCGGACGGGTGCTTGGCCGTCTCCTACGTGGCTCCTTCGTGCTACCTTAAGAACGAGCTTAAGACTCCCGTCGCCGTCCCCTACGTCTGGGGCGCTCTTCGCCAGCAGCATGTCCCCACCGTTTGCCCCGCCGCGGACGGTCAAACTTTCACGGACCAGACCCACGCGAACACGTACTCCATCAAGTGCAACTACGACAGCCCCGGCATGGACATCTACAGCATTGTTCTTCCCAGCTTCGATGACTGCATGAACCATTGCAGCACGCTCGACGGTTGCGTTGGTGTCTCTTGGGTGCCCCACCTGAACCTTTGCTGGCCCAAGTACTACATGCCTCCGCAGGCTATGTTCCAGGACTGGCGTCTGGGCTTCCAGGTCTGGCTGGGAGCTAGGGATGGATATGCATCATTTGAACAGGAAGAGGAGATCCACGAGATCGAGCCCGAATACTACCCTATTGAATACAATGTAGAAGAGGAGTAAGGGGCCACCGCACATACTTCACAGGCCGGCCGAGCCACAAACTAATGCCAAACAACAATTGATATTGGTAGTTTCTAATACGCTTTTGATGTCCCACTTCGTCACTCAGCCTTTTGCTGAACTTCAATGTCTCTTGCCCTTGCCAATTGACATAGACCAGTCACTCCTTCCTCAACAAATCCAACCGGACTTGTGACAACGGTACCGGCCATGTTGCATCGTCAATGAAATAGCTCGGGCTCCAACACCAACGCTCCCTTCCGTGCGACGAGCTTAGCAGCCGCTGGTCGGGTCGTCAGGGACACACGCCTCCGGCTCCGGCTCCGGTGCCGCCTCCCGCTTTCCGGTGCCACTGCAGGGCGTCGGGTCGTCAACCACGCAGGGTTCCGCCTCCGGCTCGGGTTCGGGCTCAGGCTCCCTCTTGCCGACACCGCAGCCGCTGGTCGGGTCGTCGGGAACACACGGCTCGGCCTCCGGCTCCGGTTCGGGCTCGGCCTCCCTCTTGCCGACGCCGCAGCCGCTGGTCGGGTCGTCGGGGACGCAAGGCTCGGGCTCGGGCTCCCGCTTCACCGCCCCGATGTTGGTGCAGCTCGTCGGGTCGTCCGGTACGCAAGGCACCGGGTCACGCCTCGTCGGCGTCCCGAGAGGGGAGGCGATGGCGAGAGTCGCTGTGGGAGGACATGTCAGCTTTCGTCGTCCGTCTTCAAAGTTTCGGGCACGACGTACCGAAAAGGATAGCGGTGGCAGTGGTGAACTTCATGGTTGAGAGAGGGAGTCGGCTGTTGCTTCTCCGGCTGAGATTTGCTGGCTGTTGATGCTGGAGAAAAAAACAGACTCGGAAGGACTATGGGACGGCCTTTTATGGACGACAGAGGTTCAGTCTCCACATGCCGAGCCCGCCGACTTCGGTGGACATGGTTCTTTCTTGGCCAGGAACTTTCCATATCTCGAGGAAAGGGAAGGTGGACGTCTCCAATCAGATAACTTCCATCTGATAACTTAATGCCGCATAAGCTGTTAGGCCTTCAACCGGTGTGACCGCCCCACAACTTGTCCGCCGATCAGCATCTCACCGTTCCCCCGCCATCGTGGCTCACGTGGGTCAACGAGACGTGAAACGTTGACACGTTCGGCTTCGTGTTCCTCTTCGGGTTCGTATTCTCCTACCGTCATGTAGTGAACCCTCATAAGTGCAAATTGACGCTGGTCTGATTCCGTCAAATGACAAAGCTAAGAACGGCCGCAGCGCGAAGAGAGTCTTGTTGATATTATACTGGGCTACGGACAGCTTGATCCTTTGTCGAATTGCCGAGACCCCAGACCGAGGCTTGATTCTCTGTCCGAGCATTCTCCCGTCTTCCGTCTTTACGAGTCGCTGTTATTCTTGGCGAACGAAAGCGTCCATGTTCTTGCTCATCAATCCATCATTCGCCGGAGCAGTTAACTCTATAGGCTAGAGGCGCCCAAGCGCTTGCCACAGCGAATGCGATCTGCATGGGGCAGTCCAACACACGATCGGAGATTGACAAATAGGACAGTGCAGGCTTTGACGCTATATCACATCAGATACATATGCGTTTGTTTGAATTTTTAGGTTTCGCGATAGGCTTGAATATAGTCTACCCGTTTGCACAAAGCTTTACACAAACGAGCTTCAGCGTCCTTCGCGTACGACACCTCCCCGCGCTTCCATCGTATCAGACCCACTTGGCCTTAACCGTGACGTCATAAAAAGAAAGAAAGCGAAGCTAAGGCCTCCCGCGCAAGGGCTTGTTACTTTAAGCATCTCCGTTGTAGGGCTTGAAATAGCTTGATCGACTCCTCGGCTAATTCCAAAGATATTGTACCTGCTACACGCTGACTCAATCCCTCGTGTCCTGCAGCTGGTACTCATCGTGAACAATCACCGATATGCAAGGCGTCCACCGGTTCGCCGTCGTTCATTGGTTGTGAAGTCATTCGAGATGAGAACTGTGATTATATGGCATTGAAGCCGCGAGTAATAAGCCAGCATGCAGATGTAGACGAATTTGGGCCCGGGGGGACTGGTGGAGCGGCGTGGTACCGGAAGTCAGTGCTCTGGACAGAGAAGCTTACCGGTGCCTTATGAATAAATGGAGGGGGCAGGGGACAGGGTTTCATAACGAAAACACATATGGTGTAAAGGCTGGGCCATTACCCACTCCACCACGCATATGCAGGTCAATTAATATGTCATGTTCGTGACATATGGTACCAGAACATTCGGAGCCACGGCGAGATACACCTTCACAAAGACAGAAGTTCCATTAGCGTACTGACATCACAGCTTGGCAACCCAGGTAGGCCGAGTAAGATGAAAGCATGACTAACGCTTCACGGCAAATTTGAACTGGTCCTTCCTGTCCAGATACACCACTCTGTTGCCCAAACCAGCTTCGTCGACAGCTTTCTTGAAGTCGGAAAGAGGGGAGAGAAAGACGTCGTAGTCGCTTTTGTCATCAGTCAGCAGGAGCAGCAATGACAGAGTGCAGGAACGTACTCGTAGTGGATGGGGATCGTTAGGTCCGGGTTGATCAATTGCACGAGCTCAATGCCCTGTTTCGCGTCCATGGTCACCATCAACAGCGGTACCTTTGGTCCGGGAACTGTGGTGCCACCCAGGTGGATGAGCATCAAATCGATGTTCTCGCCCTTGTACCGCTCTGGGATTTCTTTCAGCTCGTCCACCATGAGGGTGTCACCCGAAATGTAGATTCTGCGTGCAGATCAGCACATGCCGCCATTCGCCGACCGTGACAACCTACCGGTATCCGCAACCGAATGACGCTTCGTCCTCAGCAGTATCCTTGTATCCAAGGTCAATCATCCAGCCATTCGTCGGTGGCACCGCCTGGAGGAATTCATTGGCCGCCTTCAACGCCCCCGCAGGACCAGGAGGAACATGCTTGCCGGGCATGCCGGTGACCTTGATGGTGGGTACGCGACTGTGTTCAGCAGAGAGCTTGATATCGAGGAACATGGCCTCGAAGAAATCCAGGTCGAACACCTCGGTAAAGCTCTCACCCGCCGCTTTGGTGGTCAGATGACGTTGTGCGTGCGGGGTGGTAATGATGGGCAGGGACCTCCGCAGGGAGGCTTCGACTTCCTGGTCGAAGTGGTCTGCGTGGTAGTGCGATAGCAAGACTGCATCAATGCGGGGCAGCTGGGCCAGGTCAATTGCTGGATTCGTCTGCCGCGTCCCTTGAACTCCGGGTCCCAGGTGGACATGGCCGCCGGCGTGCAGGAAGTTCGGGTCCGTCATGATCCGAATACCTTCCCATTCCAGAATTGTCGTGGCGGTGCCGACGAAGTAGATGCTCGCGTTCTCGCCTCCGGCACCAGTGGGAGCTACTTTGACCTCATTTGGAGGAGGGAGGGATTTCGGTACGGAAGCACCAGCTGCAGCATTTCTTGTCGGAGGCTGCGTCTCCAAAGGGTCGAGCACGAGGCTGGAGTGTTTCATCTTGAGGTAAGGCCGACAAGGGTGAGGAAGAAATGCAGAAAGAAGGCTGGACGTCGAAAGAGTGGTTGAAGATATGGATTTTGACCATCATGACGTCATCATGAATGGGCGGCTGTCCTGAGCCCGTCACCATCTTCATACTCCGGCAATCCAATCCTTTCGTCCTCATCTGCTTCAAGCACCTCGTCAAAGACGTGGTCCCCGTAAAGAGGCGGTGTCGTTGTCCCGTCTGAACCGCTACACTGCCCCGACATTGTTTCCATGCTGTCAACGGAGACGCAGAACCTCGGATGGAAGTCTACCATGAGCTGGCGCAAGTCAACATGTCTTTCGTGGACGTTGCAGCAGAAAGAGAGGAAACCAATGGAGCCAAAGACCAACCTTGCTTAGGTGACCCTCTGGGTTAAGTAGATCCACGCACACCTTGAGCACGTGTCGAATTTTGATCTTATCATCCTCCACGCTCTGCACGCGTCGACGGCCAGCCAGATCAATGGGAAGCTTCAAGGTGAATCTCAGCGACTCGTCCCGCATCTCCGCCTCGTTGAACCGGCCCCCGCGGTCAATTGCAAACCCGTCTTTGCAGTGCGGAGGGACAGGCTGCACAGCAGATGCGAGTGTTGTAGAAGATCTATCTGCGCGCCACGGCCGCCCACCTTTGGTCGCGATGAGCAGTTCCGTCTGGACGAGATCAAGATGGATATTGTCGATATCCATGCCGTGCTTCAGTGGGGTCAATTGGAAGTGAACGGCCATCTCCTTCTCGTGGACTTGGTGCAATTGCTGCGAAGAAATCTGGTAGCTAATCTTATTCGGCCAGATATCCGTGCTCTATGATTTCATCCTGTCAGTAGAAAGACGTCGCTTGGGGGTGATGCGGGGAATATCACCAGCTCTTGGAAAACGGTATCCTCAGCCCAAAAGCTTGGAGCCTTGATGATCCGAACCGTTCGAACCGCACGGTGGACTCTTCTCCAGAAACCAGTGCATATTTCCGCCGTGAGGAAGTACCGGATGTATGAAGATGGAAGACTGTCAATTGTCTCGGGCATGTGTGCATCGAGAGCCATGCGGAACGGCCAACAGCGGACACCGCATTCATTCTCTTGATTGGACTCGGTCTGAAGTTGGACCTCTCTGGAGAACACGCGGTCTTTCTGCTGTACCCACTGTCCCTGAACGGTATCGGTTACCCAGCTGGTTTGAACGTCAGTACATAGCAGTTGCAGTACTGGTAGACGGACAACTCACGCTACTTTGCGGAAACCTTGAAGGATGATTTTCACGTCCCTCACCATGGTTGATGCAGGTGCTGTAACTTCTACAAATCCGGCAAAATTGTATGGCTGATCATCACGATGGCTTGCTTGAAGTAAGACAGTGGAGCTTTCAAGACTAACATGTTGTTTTCTGCGTTGGTGGAGGCCGGCAATGTAGGGAAATGCATACTTGATCTTCACACTTGGCTTTTGGCCCAGCAGCATTACGAAGCCCTGTTCCGTTTTCTTGGCTATGCTGTAGGGATGGAGTTTTTGGGTTTGGAATTCAATCATTGCATCTATTTCTTGTGTATGGGGGCGGCTTTCGAAGAAAAAAGTCCTCGGGGTTTTCCCGGTGACAGGCTTTCCGGCGGATAGATTTCTGCATTGGGAAACTCCGCTCGTCGGGCGGAAGCACCCCATGGCCCGCCCATGTCTACTCATCCCTTTCCCTTATCGCCCGTAGGCTGTAGATGGCGTGTCCCATCAATCAAAGCTTGCGCAAAGACTGCCCTTGTGGCCGCTTTTTCGACGGTGAGCAAGGATTGGATGGTGCACCCCCGGGGCGACGAGATGCCCTCCCGCAAGACGGCCGGGTGGATTCCATCAGCCAATATGGCCCCCAACCCGTTTATCCCCTGGACAGCTATGTCCATGGCATCTGCCCTTCGCAGACCCTCGGCTACAGATCCGTCCAACAAACCCTCGAGAGGAATCGACAACGCTGCCAAGCAGGCCGTCATGAGCATGGATCCGGCGTTGACCAAACCTGACGCAAGCCACTTGACGCTCCCGACTTGGCTGAACATCCACTCGGTCAGCTCGGCCTCCCGTGGCGGTATGGAACCCGACTCCGGCAGTTCCAGAATTGTCATGGATTGACGGCATCGCGCGGCCATGTTGGGTACGGCTTTGGTGACAATGGGCCCTGTGGTCGTCTCAAGGTCGGGTACGCAGAGTGTCCGGACTTCATCTGAACTCAGACCAGCCAGCATGCTGATCACCAACTTGCCCCTCAATGCTCCTTGGACTTCCGGATCCCCAAGCACACCCTGCGCCATGTATGGCTTGAAGCCCAGCACCACCACGTCCGCTTGTCGTATGGCCTCCACGATTCGAGAATGCAGGACGAGCACTCGAGATGCATGTCTGCCGCTGTATTTCTCTTGGAGCCTTTGAGCTGAGCGCGCACTCTGCGTATACGCGATGAATTTGGATATCCTCGTGTTCGGTTTCGGCTGGGAAGCGGGTACATCTGCTGCTTCGGCCGGGAAAACCGAGTCAAGCAGCCCATCCAGAACGGCGCCTCCCATGTTTCCTTGACACGATCAGTTTTCTTTTGACCGCATCTGGGCAAAGGTGGAACTCACCGCAGCCGATGAATGCTGCTGTCAGATTAGAGTCTTCCATGTTTTTCGAACGATCTCCGGGTAGGCGAAAAAGAGGATTAAGCAAGATCTGCGGTGTTCTTCACGCGGACGAAATAGATAACTTAACGGGAATATTCCGAAGGTTTCTTTCTACGCTCTAGATATTTAAGCTAGTAGCGGAAGGTATCCCGCTATTTAATTAAATCTTATAGTTTTAATACTTCTAATCTTAGTTCTATTTCTAAAAGGGCGATCCGACTACTAGCTCCCGTATAGCCGATATATACTAAGTTATTAGTTATTAGCTTATATAAAGAGGAAACACTATAATAAAATAGTATACTAGAATAATCTAAATCTTATCTAGATTCTAAATACTATAAATAGCGTAAGCGTCGCTTTTAATAACCTTTTATACTTTATCCGCGCTCTCTACTTTATAAATAATTATACTTTCTATCTAGTAGGTAGGTTTTCCTTCTATAGGATACTCTTTATACGTTTCTTCTAGATATATTATTAGAACTAATAGAGGAGGTATATAAAACGTATAATACTTATTATTTTTTAAATAGCTTACCTTCTACTATAAGAGTATTAGATGCTATCTAGAGCTTAATTTATTTATAATATAGCCTACTAGAGAGTTAGAAATACGTATAAATATATATATTTAGATTAAATTTAGAAAAACGTACGGTCTAGCTATCTTACGTTATTCTAAAATACTTAGTCTATTTAGAAGTAAGTAGAGAAACTCTTTCTTTAGTATCTTCGCTATAGAAAAGTTATAGATATAGATAAAAAAAGAATTATATTATAATATAAGTTATTTTAATACTAGTAAATAGCTTAGTTATTTATATTAGGTTATAAAGATATCTTCGGGTAATTCTTTTCTCTACTTCTTATATTACTTCTTAGTAGAAGTCTAATATAATTATTCTTTATCGTTTATTATAATAGTTATAAGCCTAGCCGTATTATAAATTTAGGGTTAACTATAGATAGATACGCGAGGTAAGAAAATCTAATAAGTAATAAGAGTCTAACTCTTACTAGTACTAGGTATAATAATAGAGTTTCGCCTTAAAGGCTTATTAGAGACTAAGTTCTTATTTAAATATATACTAACGACCGGGCGAAAATTCGCCCGGCTATAAGCGCTAGATTAGACTTATTTAAATAAGCTAGAATAATCTTTTATCTAATATTATCTTTTAAAGAAATAGAAGGTATATTAGTATAAAGTTTATATCTTTTAGTAGCCGCCTACGGCGCTAGCTACGCCGTATATTTACGCCCTCTTTTTTTTCTAAATAGATAATTATCTATTTACTATAGTCTTTAGGTCTCGCCGGCTAGTATAACTATACTACTAGGTTTTTATAACTTACTAAGGAGTTCTTACTAGCTTAGAGTTTAGATAGTATTATAGAGTAGCTCTATAGCTCGTTTTTAATCTATTTCTATTTAAAGACTATACTTTAGAGTCTTTTAGCCCGAGGGGATACTTTCTTTAACTATAAACTACTAGTTCTACTTACGTACTTTACTAGGCTAAGCTTAGGTACTAGACGTAGGAGGTACTAAGGTAAATAGGCTTTAGTGTTTTACGGGACTAAGCCCGATCCGGACTGAAGACACTTGTCCGTTCCGGTTTGTAACCCGTTAGGGTTAGGGTTAGGGTTAGGGTTAGGTTAGGGTTAGGGTTAGGGTTAGGGTTAGGGTTAGGGTTAGGGTTAGGGTTAGGGTTAGGGTTAGGGTTAGGGTTAGGGTTAGGGTTAGGGTTAGGG
>JAFISB010000102.1:0-139731 GCA_022560015.1 Diplodia mutila | reverse complement strand
AAATAACCTGTTGAATACACATGAATAAGCGAGGATTCTGCGATTGGGACCCCCACTTAATATCTATGTGTAAACCCAACCTCGCTTGGTACCCTAGTGCCGGCCCTCGCGCGGCTTGCACACGGCTAGGCCTGGGCGATCGCATGCCTACCCCACAGCCTTTGCTGCTTGCGGTTTGACGCCTGCGAAAAGTGGAGGGTGTCTTCACGCGCATCCGGTCAACCCAGTTGCCAGCTCTGCCGCACACACCTGACGCCCATGATGCCTGTGTCATTGCTGCGCACCAGCCAACTGCTCCAGCCATCTGCCACTATGCGTACAAATAGCTCTGCCCCCTCCCATGCATTCCAGCGCCTCCCCAAATCAACACTCCGCCATTTGCAACTGTCGCTCTAGTTGTTCAAAATCCTTCGCTCTGCTGGACCTTCAACCCTCGACCATCGTTAATTCAATTAATACCTACCTAATCGGTCGACAATGAAGTTCGCTCTCGCTCTCGCTGCCGTTGCCGGCACCGCCCTGGCTCTGCCCAAGGCCCAGGGTGTGACCGAGGACCTGTCCCCCACTGCTTCCGCTCCTGCCGGTTGCGAGCCAACTTGTAAGCCTCAGTACAACCCACAGCACACTTTGATTGGTGCCTAACTGTCCCAGACGCCGGCAAGTTCAGCATTACCATCGTCAACGCGACCACCTCCGGCGCCTCCAAGCGCGGTCTGCTGCCTCGCCAGGAGGAATCCGGTGGCCCTGCCAACAACTTGCTGGAGTTGACCCTGGCCGACGGCAAGTTGACGGACCAGCAAGGCCGTACTGGCTACATCGCCAGCAACTACCAGCTTCAGTTCGACAAGCCCCCGCAGGCCGGCACCATCTACGACGATGGCTTCAGCGCTTGCTCCAACGGCTCCCTCGCTCTCGGTGGCTCAGCTGTCTTCTACGGCTGCACTAGCGGCGAGGGCGCGACCCAGTTCTACAACTTCTACGATCGCAACTGGGGCTCCCACTGCTCGCCCATCTACATCGAGATCATCAAGGGCTCATCATCCAGCGGTGCTGCTACCCAGGCGTCTGACGGCCAGCCCGCCGCTACCTCCGCCGTGAGCATCCGCTCTGACGGTCAGCCCATTGCTACCTCTGCCGTCTCCGTCCGTAGCGACGGCCAGCCCATTGTTACCTCCATTGCGACTGGTGTTCCCGTTCGCAGCGACGGCCAGCCTATTGCCTCCTCCATCGCCAACGCGGCTTCTTCTGCATCTGGTGTTCCCGTTCGCAGTGATGGCCAGCCCATCGCCTCCTCCATCGCCAGCGCGGCTTCTTCCGCGTCTGGTGTTCCCGTTCGCAGTGACGGCCAGCCCATCGCCTCCACCATTGGCACCCCCAGCTCTGCTGCTGGTACTCCCGTTCCTGTCCGCTCCGACGGCCAGCCCATCGCGACCTCCATCGGCACCCCGGCGGCCTCCACCCCGACCCCCGTTTCGATCCGCTCGGACGGTCAGCCCATCGCCACCGGCGCCGCTACCCCCAGCTCTGCTGCCGGTACTCCGGGCTCCACGCCTACTCCTACTCCCTCGCAGTACACTGGTGACGCTGACCGTTACTCGGTCCGCAGCGGCTTCGCCCTCATGGGTGCTGCGGCCGTCGCTGTCGCCATGTTCTAAGCGCACAGAGGTCATTGTGCAGTAGAGAGCTGGATATTTCGCTTCTTCTTAGCGATCCTGTTGGAACCACGGCCGCTTTTCCCTTAACCGTCGAAAACGCCTACTACAGGACCGCACTGTCCATATTTTTTTTTTTTGCATTTTACAATTTGGGCTTCCAGGTTTGAACAAAAGGTTACCCTGGTCGGTGGGATTATTTTACTTTCTGAGCATGACGATTATGACGATCATTTTATGTGGAAACAATGGGATCACTGGTGGATGAGCAAGCATAGCATTGGCATGCATTAGTCACTAGTAACTGCTCGCATTTAGTAGTTCGGAAGACAGCAGTGGAGAGTAGTAGTTCAGGTGCCTCCGTCAAACGGAGGCGTAATCCTAATACCAGAAAGCTTTACCTTTCAAGATATGTTCCTTCCATGCATGCTTGTGACTGTTTCGCTTAGTGTTGGGCTCGAAGACTCGTCTTCACACGACCGATTTGTATAACGAGACGGTCCCCTTGGCAGCGGCAACTTCCTTGTCTTAAGGCAACGAGGAAACCCAGCCTCGGTCTGTCACTTTTGACCTGGTGAGAATGTCTCGGCTACGCCCGACAAGAGATGATTGTGCAACGGTATGTAAGAGTTCGATAGATGGACGCAACGAAATTCATTGATACAGAGTCAAAGTTTCAGATGGTACAGTACAATTCACCTTTGATTCTCCCGTCTATCGCTGCAGTGTAACGGCTTTCCTTCTTTTCTTTTCCCGCACCTCTCTTTGTTTCGATGCCAAGAGAGTGGCTACTTGTCCTTACGCGGAGTCCATTGATGTTCGCCCTATAAGGCTGCATGCCACGTTCCATAACAAGCAACGAATGTGCATGAACGCCACACTCACTTCTGCCCGTATGCAATGATCTGCGCCGGGGAGTTATGCGCAAGCCGAAATTACTGCACTTCGTCTGGAATGAGGTTTCTTTTTTTTTTTGGATTAACAAATACCATCTTTCAGAATGCTCTTCCATGCATGAGTTGCCCTAATTTAAGCTTACACATTAAACTCGACCTGATTCATCTTCCATCCCGCGGTTGTGTTGACTATGTGGGTGAGTGCTGCCGAGCGGGACAAGAGGAATGTACATCCTCGTGGATCTGAACAATTGAAAACAAGCTTAACCCACCCAGCCGTACCCATGGACATCGACTCCGCATTCCGCACCGATGTTGCACGGAGATGTTGACGATGGAAAAGCCCCGCCGCTGCCTGGAGTAGCGGATGGAAAGTTCATCTCCCGGTCAGCTTACAATTTGTTTTCAGTTGCACAAGCGAGATGTCTCAACGCAAGCGGATGCCGGGAGCTCTAGTCAATGACACGTCGCCGAAGCGCGTGCATGTCAGATTAACATGGTCCGTGTTTCACGGTAGCACAATCAAGTGTGGTGTTTTGGAATTGTGTGCCATACTTCTCGTTAATCATACTCATTAAGTCATGTAAATGTTCAATCCAACCGCCACCGTCCCTTCCCCACGCCATTGAAGATTAATCATTAAACCCCACCGTCCTCGATTCAGTATTAGTTGAGAACCGTCCATCATTAGCCAATCTTCCGTCTAATTTTTTCTTTTGCCCAGGCTGGCCGCCATCATTAAGCAATGGCTTCCTTTTCAAAAGACATTTCCAAAACTCCAAAAGAAGAAGAAGAAGGAGAGGAAAAAGGCTCGGGGAGAGGCGAAGTCGGTTAGAAAGGACCAATGACCGGGCCGGAGGTGACGGCGACCGGGATGGGAGACTTTTGCTTGCTCATGATGCCGTCAAGGTCGCAGTGGATTCCGGTGGTGGGAGCGCCGGCGATGCAGGTGAGCCAAGAGTTGTCAGAAGAGAAGTTGTTGGCCTCGACAAAGACGGAGCCGGTGTCGGCAGTACTGTAAACGGAAGTGATCAGCATCAAGTTGTATCAGAGAGTGGATAAAGACTTACGTCTCGCCGGTGATGCGGCCGACCTCGATGGTGAACTTGGCCTCGGTGGTGAAGTCGGTGAACTTCCAGCCGACGTCCTTGTTCTCGCACGCGTTCCACTCGACGGGGTGGGTGCCGTTGGGCCAGCTGGCAGTGCAGGACGTAGACTCGGAGCTGGCGTTGGCGCCTGGGTACCGGACGGTGAGGTCGATGGTGCTGTTGAACACGGAGCCCGGGGGCCAGGAGCCGTCGGCGATGCCGCTGTTTTTGCCCATGAAGTGCGTCTTCAGCGTCGAGATCTCATACTGCGTGGCCGAGACGGTGCGGTGCATGAGGGTCGGGGCGGCAGAGGCAAGGCCGCCGAGGCCGAGGAGAGCGAGAGAGAGGAACTGCATACTGTTTCTTGGTAGGTGTTGTGTCGGAAGGTTGGATGGGTAATTGAAGAAGGGAAAAGAAGGAAGATCGAGGTATTTAAGGCGCAGGAGAAGAAGGGCATCCAGGTTCAGACGTGGTCTGCTGATGGGGAGCGGCGACGATGTCGAGTGGGCCCAAAGAGGGAGCAATGGCCAGCAAGAGCTACCGCAAGCGCAATCCACGTCACCTAATCGCGCACTCGGATCCTGCACCGACCCAAAAATAAGAATGGCGGGAGCCGTGTGCGCCACTGCCGCAAGTTTCCGGAGAACACGGACAGCCCGATACAACGGCCATTGGTAGCGTTGATGGCCCGGAGCAGTGACACGGCACCTGCAGCTCCTTCCCGAGAGCCGGTGGGCGCGTGCGCTGGGGATGGGACTGTATCGTGCAGGTTAAGCCATGTAGCTTGCCACGGTGGAGACACCAACACGAGGGATACGGGGTACAGAGCTCACTGAGCAAGTGAGAGAGAAGCGGGGCTGCAACGGAGACTTGGACGCCGTGGTGTCAATCTCCTGCAGTATTGTAAGCTTCAACAACAATCAATCTGGATCGACGAGGAAAAGCGAAGCGTTGAGCGCCGATTGGAAAGAACGGCCCCGAAGCGGAAAGGATGGGCGACCTCGTATCACACCAAACAAGCTTCCCAGGTAACAACGGCCCTTTAGCTGGAAGTATACGCCGGAGGATCCGACCGTCCAGCGCAGAGCTCAGCCACGTTATCCCCAGCCTCATGATTTTCCTGACGATCTCCCGACAAGCTTGTGGGTCGTCCCCAACCGCTTGTCTTTTCTCTCCAAATGCATGTAGGTAACAGGGTTCGTCCGGAAAATCTCCGACGCGTAGGAACATGTTCCGGCCGCTTCCAGAACGTGGAGAGGCTGCTTTGTTTGCACCACCAGCATCGCGACTGGAAGAATTGCTGCGCCCCCCTTGCTTCGTGGCATGGACGTAACGTCGCAGCGAAACACCGCTGCACTTCGAGAACGGAGGAAGCGGCGAGTGAGTTGCGCAGGGCGAATGACGATGGGTTTGCTGCAAGAGAGAAGGATGGGCTGCACCGCAGGGTAGCTTTATCGGTGCTTGGGCCAAGAAGTAGGACGAACGCTTGTTCGACTAGGTAAGCTGAGGCACACTCGCGTGCGTGGGCTGATCCGATTGCCGGCAGGGATGGTGGTTGGCGGGCCCTGTGAGCATTGTGCCATGCTTTCCGAAAAGAGACGGGAAGGACCTACTTGGGCAATCACACCACCACCACCAGCAGCGCCCGGCTGTGCGCGACGTTTCAAGAAGAAAGACGTTGGAACGCCTCGTGCCGAACCGGTTTTGTGTCTACTGCCCCTGCTTGCAGCCGGTGAGCTACATAGCACGAATGACATGGATCCTTAAGCCAGTCCATTCGATGCACAAGACATTGCTGCTTTCGGCAATGGACGAGGTCCTGGAACATTGGAAAGTCAGTTCAAGTTAGCTACGGGCTGCACCTCTACGAGTACTTCACCCCAAATCCTCCAGACGCAAGGGCGGTTGCAGTGTGACCTCACGTCAGCATGTTAATCAAACCCGTTCATCTGGAAGCTGGAGCCCTAGGTTTCAGACGCACGGCCACTTTGTTTCATTTATGGAGCTCTGAATTCAAATCATCGTCTCCTTCCAGACATCCCGCCGAGAGACACGGTGCGAAGCACGCCTAATGCCTTCGAGAATTATCCCTACCTATTCAGCAACACCACCAAGAGTTATCATCCATCATCTTCACAAAATCAGGAGGGAAAAAAAAGACCATGACAACAAGCAAAACGCCCATCAAACCCCAACATATTTTATCATCCCATTCAAGCAACCGGACTCTCCTGCCCACCCTCACACGTCAATCCGGTACTCGAGCACGCGACTCCCAGCGCGCCCGAGCTCTCGCCAACCCAGAACTTGTACTCGCCCTCGACGTCCGGCACGATCCAGTTCTGGCTCACCGTATCCCAAACGCTGACGTCCTTGCGCGTCAGCGTCAGCGCGACCGTCTCGCTCTCGCCGGGCTGCAGCGTCGCCGTCTTGCCGAAGTCCCTTAGCTGGATGATCGGAGTGTCGTACGAAGTGCCTTCTGGGTACTGCACGTATAGCTGCGCGACGGCCTTGCCGGGGGCGGAGCCAGTGTTGGCGACGGTGACGGAGACGTTGAACGCCGCGTCCCAGAGCGCCGGGTTGCCGCCCTGCGCGCCGCCGGCCGGCACGCCGGCCTTCTGCTCCGTCGAGTAGCCCTCCGGGTAGGGATAGTCGGACGAGTTGCGCTTCTCGTATGCCGAGTTCGCCTCGGACTCGGACAGCCACGAGTAGAGGTAGCGCCACACTTTGTCGAAGCCCTCGGGAGCGACGGCCTCGCTCGGCTGCGGGATCTCGGTCGAGTACGACGGCGTGCTGCCCTTGGCGGGGCGGGCGGGTGGCGTGGATGTGAGCTCGACACCGGCGGCGATGGTGGCCGAGTAGTTGAAGCTGGTATAGCTGAGGCCGTGGCCGAACGGGTAACGCGGCGCAATCTTCTGCTTATTCAAGTAGCGGTAGTCGATGTAGAGACCCTCGGAGAAAGTGTCCTGCGGCTGACCGAGCTCGAAGCCGACAATGCCAACGCTATCAGGGAGATCGTCTTCCTTCTTGACGATGCTGTACGGGAGATGGCCGCTGGGGGACTCATCACCGTACAAGACGGTGGTAAGAGATTCACCGGCTTCTTGACCGGGTAGGTGCTGGAAGAGGACGGCCTTGACCGAGGGTAGATCAATCCATTCTTCGACCAGGATGGGCCCAACGGTCTGGACGATGACGATGACAGTGTCGTACTTCTCGGCAGCATTCTGAACGAGCTCATCACCATTGTGCCATGCGTTCAAGCCGGATGAGGTGCGGTCTCCAGGGTTGCCTTCAACAGCGATGTAGTTCTCGCCGGAGTCTGAAGTGATGAAAACCAAGGCGACGTCTCCGTCGTTGACAACAGCGTTGGACGGGAAGCTGTCAGTGTTGTAGAAAGTGACATTGTTCGCTCTCGAGTTCAATGCATCCATCGGCGAGTCCAGATAAGGGAAGTCGGCGGTACCAGAGCCCCAGCCCATGCCGAGTGTACCCTTGTTACAGGCCTTGTCGGAGCACGAGTTGATTCCATCAGAATTCTTCTCGGCAGCAGTTCCAAAGACCTTCAACGACGTGCTCTCCTTGAGAGGCAATGTGCCGTTGCTGTTCTTGAGCATGGTGACGGCTTCCGTGGAGATGTTCCTGACAACAGCAGCGTGGTCGTCCTGGACGTCGACAAACTCATTCACAACTCTGGACGGCGAGATCAAAGCTCCAGGGTAAAGGAGGCCTTCAGCATCTTCGGTCCAAGTAGAGAAGTTAATGTCCGGATAATCCTGGTCTTGGCCCACTTGGTACCAGGCGGCCACGATACGGGTCGCCATGTCGTTCAATCTGTCGACGGGAACCGAGCCGTTAAGAACAGCCTCGGTGAGGTGGAAAGCCCACCAGGAGTTACCGAACAAGGGAATGGTCGGATCGCCGGGCATACTCATGTCGAGGCCGGCCAAGGCAGCGCCAGCACCCGAGATCTGGGCAAACCAATCGCTCATGATGAAACCCTGGAAACCAAGCTCATCTTTCAAAAGGTTGTTGATGAGGTAGCTGTTTTGAGTGGATGCTGACCCATTGACGGCGTTGTAGGCACCCATGACGGAGACGACACCGGCACGAACACCCTCAGCAAAAGGCCAGAGGTATATCTCGTGCATCGTGCGGTCGTCAATGTTAGCACTGATGCCGGGCTGGAAAGGGTTGTACCTGCGACATGTCAGCAAGGTCGGTGCTGCGAGAGGATGGGAATGGCCTCCGTCTCACATGCGGTACGACTCCTGCTCGTTTCCAATCAAGTGCTTGATGGTAGCCATAACACCTTGCGCCTGCACGCCCTTGATCGTCTGAGAACCACCAACGGCTTGCAGGACGGGATCCGCACCAAAGCCTTCCCAGTTGCGACCACCTCGGGGCTTACGACCCAAGGGTCCAACGGTCGGTCCAAGGTGCACATTGACACCTTTGCCGCGGAACTCCTCGCCGATGGCCTCTCCACGAGCATACATCAAATCCTTGTTCCAAGTGGCACCAACAGTGATACCAGGCGTGAACGCGGTGTTGTTCTCGGTACCCTTGACTCCAAGGGCCGAATCCTGCAGGCAAAGCTGCGGGAATCCCAAACGGGGAGCGCTGCCGGTGTTTCCAACGCAGCGGCCTATTACTTGGTGAGCACCGAACCCTGCACAGGACGCGCTTCGACCTACCCATGAAATAGCCAGTTCCAACCGTGACTGTTCATACAGTATTAATTAGTACAGAGGCAATTCGTCAGAGGAAGAGTGGTGGCTGACGCACTGTTCGTCTTCTCGGCGAGCGTCATGTTGGAGACAAGCTCGGCAGCTTTCGCATAGCTCGCGCTCCAATCCTCGGACCAACCTCCGTAGGGCGTGGGGTACCAGGGAGCGGCCACATAGCCATCGGGCACGGCGGCATTGGTGGAAACGGTCTGGTTTGCAGCCTGGAAAATGGAAAGGAAATAGTCGTAGCGCGGGTCGCTAGGCAGACTCTGAGCGGTAGCTGAGAAAGGAAGGGAGAGCAGAGAGGCGAGAACGAGAGGCTGGGCAGAAGCTGCGCCGATCAAGAGAGAGACGGACATGGCTACGAGCACGCTGGCATGTGAAGGGTACCGCTGCGCTGGAGAAGAAAACCAAACTGGGAGCAGACCGGGCAAGGGATTCCTTATAGCAGGCACAGACTCGGCAATCGGAAGCAGGTGGTCCTAGCCAAGCTCGCCAGTATAAAGAACGGGCGGCTTGGGGGCTTGGAGCACGAGTCCTTAGCGCTGCGGTCGGAAGGTCGATGGCTCGGCTGGAGCGTCTCCTGTAGATCTGGGAGCAGGGAGCCAATGCCATGCGTTTGCAGAGCGTAAGCGATAGGAGCCGGGGTGCTGTATACGGGAGTAGGTCGGACGGGTGTTCGGAGATGCTGCCATAACGGCGCATGGCGAGCGGGAAGCAATCTCGCTATGCACATCGTCCATGCTATTTACGTGGGTGGGCACGGCGCGCGCTGGGGCTCGTCGGCCACGCGACCATGCCGAAGCTGCTGACGGGCGCCGTTTGGGAAAGGGTGTCGCGAGAGCTGGGCAATGGTCAGCGCAGAACCCACCCTGGCGGTTGATTGGGCCGCGGTGCCGTTGCCGGAAAGCCGTTGATGCATGGCTGCAGGAATAGGGGAGAGGCGAGAGGCGAGAGAAGAAACGCGGTGAAGGCGCCCCCGCATTGAGTCAAGGCCATCACACGTCGTGGCACGCGCCCGTGCTCGACCTCCCCATGGCGATGAGGGGAGAAGTTGAGATGAAAGGCGGAAGCAATAATGGATGGAAGGGAGCTAGGGAGCAGGAGCGCATGGATTACCTAGCCGAGCTGCTCGCATGACGTCACGCGCTGTGCTGGGGCCTAGGTACGAACACAGAAAACACACAGCGGCCCGTCGTGTACAGTCTTGACAAACATTTCCGTGGTCGTTTCCCCGCCGGACGAGAGAGCTCGCATGGCCGTTGACAAGGCGATCAACCCTACCCTTCCATCCGCGCTACCGGATCGATCGACATTCGAGAAATGAGGTTGCCAGGATGAAGATCTAACCGACATCTGATCGCTCCGGCTGAGCACTGCTTTGGGCTGCAGCACACGTGTCGACCTCCATGCTGTGTTTCAGTCCTTTTCTTTTTTAGGCTCTCATTGCGAATCCAGTTTCTCACCAGTTTCCATTGCCTCGCTACTTGACTGCTACTTCTAGCATTCACCGGTCCGGTGTTCGGGAATCAAGAACCAACAACCTGCCCTTGCAACTTGTTCCTTGCCACACTCTGTCCTTGCCTGTCTTTGCAGCTGCCTCCCAATCCCAGAGTGCAACAAGGAAACCCGTACCTCTACTCCGTCTTGCGCTGGCATGACCTGGCCCTCATCTTACCACGTTGAAGCGTGATAGTTATGGCGTCGTCGTCGCCCCGGTCGAAGAGTCCCCTCTTACCCACCACCTTCTCCTCGCTCTGTCCATCACTGTGCTCATCAGCCGTGCCAGAGCCCTTGGCAGCCTTCTTCTTCTCAGCACCAGCAGAAGCCTTGCCAAGCTTCTTGTTTCCAGCAGATGCGGTAGCCGACCTCCTGCTTGGATGCACGACTGCCACGATCTTCTCCCTCTCAAACGCCCTAAGAGCAAGGAGCTTCTTGATGAACGCCGCACGGTTCGTGTCGTTGTTCCTGTCCTCGTCCGAGTAAGGGTACGGCGCATTGCCAAACCACAGCTTCCCGAGCGCCATCAGTTCAGCACTCTTGGCCTTGTCTCGGGTGCCGTCTGACTCGATGTCGTTCTTCTTGAACGTATCAAGAATTTTCTCCCTCTCAATCTCCTTCAGGATCCTCATGTGCCAATCAGACGGGTTGCGCATTAGTGCCTCGTAACTCGGTGGCTCGGCCATTTTGCTCTCCAGCCACTTCTGCCACCCTGAAACCGCCGCAGGCAGCACATCCTTGGTCTTAGGAGCAGAGGGGGCTTCGCTGGTGGAGATGACACTAACAGGGCGCTGGCCGGTCATACCAGTACCCGGCTTGTGACAGTCGTTTTCAATCTCAGCGTTGAGGGAGGCCGTGTGGTGGGAAGCGTCCTGAGCGGGAAGGACGGGTGCGTCGGAAGACTCGTCCGGCTTGATGGCGAGATTGTCCAATTTCTTTTGCATCTTCTCCAACTCTGCCACTGCCATCTCAGGGTCGCGCCAGTCGATCTCGCTGCCCAGGCGGCTCTTCAGATCCTCGATAAGCCTGTCTGCCGAGGCCTTGGAAGCCTCTACTTTCTTGATCGTTTGCATGATGACCGAATCAACATCGAGCTCCTTGTTCTCATAAATCTCAACCCACGCTTCATCCCAGATCTTATCCCAGATCTCATCCGGGCGCTCAATCAGGTTCTGATACTTGGCCACTGCGAAACGTGACTTAATCATGTCATTCTGCTGGGCCTTGATCTCCGCCCCCAGCGTGCTGAGTCTCTCCGTCAGCGCCTGGATCACTGGCAAGCAGCCTGGGTTGGAAGAGCAGCTGTGCGCGGTCTTCAGTCCCTCCGGCTGATTGAGATGATTCTTTTCCGGAGCGTTGGCCATCGTGGGACGTGACTCAGCCAGCTCATCCTCCAGTGTCTTCAGCTTCGCCCTCAGCGGCTTGACTGTCACCTCCTGCTGCTTGAGTGTCGCCTCTTGCGTGTTGATCGTCGCCTGCTGCGCCTTGAGCTTCGCATCTAGTGTCTCAAGCTTCGCCATCATCTGACGCAGCTCCGACGAATAGCCCGCGGTGGAGGAGCGGCTGTCCATAGGGGTCGTTCCACCATACTGATTGAGGTACATCTTCTCTGGAACCTTGGCCGTCGTGGGACGTGATTTAGCCAGACCATGGTCCTGCATATTGAGCCTCGCCATCTGCGCCATGAGCGTCTCCTCTTGCATGTTGTTTGTCTCCTGCAGCATCTTCTCAATCTTGGAGAAGAAGCGGCCATCCATAGTGGATGGTCCACCCAGCTGGTTGGGATGCTTCTTCTCCTCCTTCGGATGCTCGGCGCTCGCAGAAAGCGTTTTGGCCAGCTCAGACTCGATCTGCAGCTCCAGATGATGGAGCCCCGAAAGAGCCGCCTTCGTCGAATCGAGGAGGATCTCGGATGACTGGCGAGCCGACGAGCTGCTGGACGGATCACCAGAACTGAGGTAGATGGACGGCACCTTCTCGATGATACTCACGGCCCGGTGCTCGCAGTCATCGTCCTCCTTGTCAGCGTTGTTGGGAGTGATGCGGACCTTGGGAACCTCGGGCTTCGCGCTCGAAGGAGAGGAGCCATTTTTAGCAATGTCGGGGATGTCAGGAAGCAGGGAGCTGGCCTTGAATCTATCGGTGTCCCAGTGGTAAAGGCGATTGTGGAGACCGCGCTCGCCGATGAAATTGTCGAGCTCATCATCGCGGCAGCCGTCGGACTGATAGCGGGGCTTGGGCGGGAGACGGGAGTCGGTGGCTGCCATGAAGCCGTGCGGGCGCGAGGTGCTGCTGCTGTGGGGGGTGCTCAACGGGTACATACTCGTAGCGCGGCGCGGCATGGAGGTGACGCGGCGGTAGCCATCCAAGCCCTTGTAGAATTCATACAAGTCTTTGAAGTAGTCGTCTGACTTCTTGACATCAAAGTCAAGGCGATCGCTAGCCACGGGCGCCAGCTCTGAACTCCGATGGTGGCGCAGGCGAGGCGGCGGCGATGGCGACAGGTTCGGGTCACTGACCTGCTCGCGGAGGTGGGTACGAGGGCCACCACCATGCTCGAGTTGACGGGAGATGGTGTTCATGGCATGGGTGGAAGTGCGGATGTCCTGAACGGTGGTATTAGCAAGATTGGGCTGTTCTTGTATGCTGAGAGAAAAAGGGCGTCGACGATCTCCCCGACACCCTTGAAGCAACTGAGCCGCACTGCAGCAAGGCTCCTCTTGAGTAGCTACAAACTCAGCGGTGTGGGCTTTGCGAGTCAAGGGGGCGCAAGACGAGTTGTGGCGATTCAAAGCTTCTTCGGTAATGCGTGGGCAGCACTCGGGCTTGCTTGCCTTCTGTTCAGCCTTGTCGAGGCGCTGAGCGTAGGTCAGGTCGGCACTGCAGCAGGTGCTGCTGATTAGCAGGTGGCATTCAATTGTTTGCGGTTTGTTCATCATACCCGTGGCCCTTCGGCTTCTCGCGCGTCATGGTAGTTTTTCACGAGTGAGGTTGGGGCTTGCTTGAGTGCGCAAGTTGGATGAAGTTGGCTGAAGAGAGTCTGGGGTTGCAAGGTTGAGGTCGGGCGAGGAGGAAGAGGAAGCGGTGGCTGCAAGAAGAGATGCGTTTAAGTAGGCGGGCGAAGCAGTGTAAGAAGCGGGCGAGAAGCGGCGCAAACGAAGCTGGAGAGAGACAGTAATCAAATGCGATGTCACGTGTCGACGGGAAGCTGCAGTAGCCTGTTCAGCAGCTGGGACGCAGTTTCCCTGTTTCCTTGAATTTCTGCACCAGAGTCAGAGACTGAAACGGGCGAAGCCACAGCGCCGGGGAATAGCGGCTGCATCGTCACTTCCAAACTGGTCTGCAACAAGCTCACCGCCAAAGCCTGCCTGATCCATCTTTTACCTGTATCAATAATTCACACTTCCGGAATCCAATTTGTCAGGTTCTGCGTGCCCCAAAAAGTGAAATTCCGGCATCCAACCTAGTACAATCTACCAACAGTTCCAGGCAAACGCAGCCTCCGTCTCTACTAACCGCCGGCCTTCTCCGCATCGCTCGGATCTTTCTTGACCTCAGATCTGTCCCAGTCATCGGGGGTCTGAACGTTCGACTTGCTACCTGTGTCCTCCCAGCTGTAATCAGCAACAACGGAAGGGCCAGGAAACGGACTGCCATAGGAGCCGCCACCGCGGATACCGCGAGGAACGTGACCACTTCTGCCGCTACCAAGGCCACTCCCGCTGCCACTGCTGCTGCCGCGGTCACGCCCGCCAGCCAAGGCGTTCCTCGCATCCTGTTTCGGGTTGGCGCGGTATTTGTAGATAGGATCGATGCGGGTGTTTTTGAAGAAGAATCTGCTGCTCGGATCGATGGGGCCATTGCCGGAGAAGAAAATGCTGCGCGGGTTGCCGGTGCGCTGCCTGAAGTCTTCATGACCGCCACCGCTATCAGCACCGGTCCTACCAGCACCAATAGCGCCGGCAGCGGCAGCCTCGTTCTTGGTGGCATTGCTGGAGACGAGCGCAGCGACCTCGGCCGGCGCATGACTGAGCCAGCGCTTGGCGGCGGCGAGCTCCTTCTCCAGCGCGGCGGTCCTGCGCCTCTCAGCCTCCAGCTCCTCCTCGAGCCGGCGCACCTCCTCAAACAGAGGGTAGGTTGAGTGGGTGGGAAGGGACGGGAAGTCGTAAGTGGTGAAGCCGCTATTGGTGTCATCGCCGTCTGGACGGTCTCGCGGGTTGCCCGGACTGGCGCGGGTGTCGCCGGAGGAGTCATCGCTGACCATGGCGTGGCTGTGGGAAATAGTGCTGTTCTTTGTTTCGGGAAGGTTTGAGTGGGTGTCGCCTCCAACGTCGTCGCGGCGACGGGTCAAGTTGTGGCGGGTGTTGTCGGGCCCGCCGCTGCACCGGAAATTGCGACATTAGCACCTGTGGGAAAGGAGGCGGGGGGCTGTAGTTACGGGCCAGAGGTGTGGTTATCGGACATGTTGAGTAAACTTGCGAGAAGGGCGGTCAGAGGTTGAGCTGGTTTCGGGTGCTTTGCGGAAAGAGGGAGGTGGTGATGCGTGCTCATATCCACGCCCACTGGCCATGAAGCAAGCGGCGCTAGTGTTAGTGCCGCGTCGCTGCATTCACCAGCTCCACGACCTAGACCGGTCAGAGGTTTGCTTCTTCTGTGCACTTGCTCAAGAAGTGTCCAATCATTCTGCCCCAGCATTCACCTGGTCTTTCTAGAACAGCTGCTAACCGCGTGTGCAGTGTCCATGCAGATAGGAAGAGGAACATGGTGGAAATGGATTTGGACGAAAACATTGCAAGGAAAAAATATTGTGTTGAGAACTATGTAAGTCAAGCCCATGGTATCCTCTTCTCTACGACAAAGCCGAAGTAAAAACATATTTCATGAAACGGGGGATGTTTAACCCTGGACTTCCAAACCTCCGGTACCGTGGATAGTTTCGCCTGTGGAAGCTCGTTAATTCTGGATTGATTGTGAAATAACTCCTTGGGGAAATACCTGTGAAGTACGATCCGTATGGGCTGGCAAGGAAGACGTAAGCGGTCGCAATCTCCACTGGCATGCCTGGTCTGTTAAGAGGGGCTTCGCCAACTCCAAGACCCTTCATGACCTCTGGGGGGTTGCCCTTCGTGGCTGGTTGAAGCGGTGTCCAGCTTTGGGGCATTAGCAAGACGGACTATTTGTAGAAAATTGACAGCTGCACTTACATAATTCCCGGTGCGACCGCGTTGACTCTAATGCCGTGCTTGGCCTGCTGCTGCGCCAGAGAACGGGTAAAGGTGGTGATGGCACCCTTAGTAGAAGAGTAGTCAACGAGCTGAGGGTTGCCCATGTAGGCAGCGACGGAGCTGGAGTTTACGATGCAATCGCCGCGCTTCATGTGTTGAAGAGCAAACTTGGTCATGGCGAAAATGGAGAGGATGTTTGTCCGGTAGGTCTTCTCCACGGATTGCAAGTCGATGTCGCGGAACTCGTTGGAGATCTCCTGCATTGCGCCTGTGCAAACACATTAGAGGATTAATTGGCGACGAATTTGATTCGAGGAACATACTGTTGTTGACCAGCACATTCAGCTTGCCGAAAGCCTTGATGTGACCATCGACCACCTTCTTACACTCGTCCTCTTCGCGCACATTCGAGGCCATGAGGTTGGCTCGCCTGCCGGCCTTTTCGATTTGGGCCTTGGTCCATTGTGCGTCCTTCTCTTCTTCAGGCAGGTAGACGATGGAGACGTCGGCACCCTCACGAGCCATGAGGACTGCTACGGAACGGCCGATGCCGGAGTCACCGCCAGTGATCAGAACAGCTTTGTCGTTCAGCAGGGCGCGGCCTTCGTACTCCTTCAGATAAGGCTTGCCATCGTCACCCCAGAACTCAAGCTGGGTGAAGTTGGCGGCAGGTTTGAGCTCAGCGTCGAGGCCGGGGCCGCCTTCCTGGTTCTGCTCCTGAAGCTCGACGCTTGGGTAGGCGGTGATGGGCTTCTCTTGCTGCGACATTATTGTTGGGGTGTTAGGACAGGTAGATTCGGAAACTGAGCTGTTTCTGACGAGAAGACGGAGGGGCGATATATGTACGGAGCCTACCTACCTACTTGCGCAGTGCAAACGTCATAGGCGGGTAAGAAGCTGCAGGTGGTGACGCGACCGGCCGCATCCTAGGTTACCTACTGAATGACAAGCGGCGCCATTCCCCTGAAGCCGCCCTGGCCGCGGCGAGACAAGCCAGAGAAAGGCAGCCGCCAGCTACCGAAGGCAGCGACGTCCGATGTACGACATGCTCGATGGCAGACGGGAAGGAGCGAATGGCCGGGGAACAATTGTGGTTGACGTCATGCGACGGGGCACGGACTTCAACTCTAATTGCACCCGCAGCCGCAGCCGCAGCCGCAGCCGCGCCCGCGCCGTCCTTTCCCTCTGCGCCGAGCCTCATGCTCTGCTCGAATGGCCCCCGTCACACGCTCGAAAGCCGCGACTGGCCACCGCGCCACCAAGCGCCGCCGCCTGGATGCCGATCCACAGCCACAGCCACAGCCACAGCCACAGCCACAGACCAAACCGACCGCCACCATTGATGACCTTCCGGAAGAGCTCCTTGAGCCCATTGCCAGATATCTGAACCTTGTCCCCCCCAAGGATTTCCCCCCACCTGAGGACCCTAAAGAGCCCCCCCGGAAACAATGGAGGCCTCGCCATCTGCATCCCCTGAGCTTGGTCTCCAAAAAGTTCAACCGCATAGCAAACCCGTTGCTGTATTCCAGTTTTGTCAACGATCAGCAGCCGATTGCTCTTTATCGGTTCCTCCGCACAGTAATGCATAATCCGCATTTGGCTGCCCATGTCCGCTCCGTTGCCATTGGCGCCTTTGACCAAGACGAACTTGAAACCCAATATCGCAATGATGTTTCCGAGCGCGACTTCTTCCGCTTCGAAGCAGCGAGGCCCCAAATCATCAAGTGCGCCAAGAAGGTCGATTTTGGAACCCAAAAGCTCGCCCGCAAGGCTTGGCTCGAACAGCTAGAAGCCAGAAACTTCGGGGCTGACGTGTCCTTCCTTCTCACCCAAACCCCCAATCTGGAGGTCCTGGACCTGGAGACTTTCGAGTTTCCCCTGCAACACCTCTACGCTTGCACCTTCAACCTGGTCTCGCTGGCGGTCCCTCATGGAAACCGAGACGGCATCCAGGGCCTTTTCGCCAACCTTCGACATGTCATACTGACGGATCAGTCTGCGGGCGACTACACTACGGAACACTCTTTCCTGGAAATATTGCACTTTCCTTCGTTGCAAAACTTGGAGGTACGCTTCATCTTGGAGACGACTCTGGGATTCGATAAACTGGAAAACCGATCATCAAGTGTCGAGGCGCTTTTAATTGAGGAAGTGCTCGCCTCCGAATGGTTGCCCCCCAAGCTCGTCCATGCTTGTCGGAGACTTAAACAACTGGTCTACAAGTTCGGAGATGGTGTCCTTGGTGCCACTGACAATGGCGAAGTAACAGACTTTGAAGAGCTGCGTTCTGCTGTCTTGGTTCACAAGGAATCGCTGGAGACGCTCGTACTCCAGACCAAATTTTCCGACTTAGACGAAGATATATCGGCTATAGGCCCCTTGAAAGACCTTCAGCATCTGCGTCATCTCACCATTAGTGGAGTCCTTCTGTTCGATAACCTCGGGTTGGACGGACCGGCCCCCACACTCGACAGTGTTCGTGAACTCCTCGAACGCGGAGGCTCACCATGCCAGGATTTCTTCCCGCAGTCCCTACAAAGTCTCGAGATCGAGATCTACAGCGTGCCGACGATAAGGGCCCCGTTGATTCTTTTCTTGCTTGTGAACATCAGGGAGGGCCGCAAGCATGGTTTACTTCCGGAGCTGCGCCGCTTACAGGTCAACGCACGTGCAGCAGACGAAACTGGCGATTATTGGCGTGACGTCCTTGGGGAAGCTGGCAATGCTATTGGGCTTGAGGATTTCTCAATTGTGACCCTATGGAAAGTGCCTGATGAAGTAGATTCCGAATATTGAGCCAACGTTCAAGACGCAGGCAGCAGCTGAAATAAGAGATAATCGAGAAGGTTTAATCTACGTGAGGGTGCTGCGTGGTGCTCGGGATATGGAATCAGGGTCCACCAGTCGCGAAGAAGATCTACACGGCGCGCTCCAAGACCAACCTTCCCCTCTTCTTCTCGCGACAACCAACCCATACCTACCCCTCCAACTGCTTTTCGCATCCAACGAACACTCACCCCACAAACATGCCGTTTTGGAGCCGCCGTCGCCGCCGTATGCGCAACCTTGAGCTTGACATCGCCATAGCTGCCGAGGCCGACCCGAGCTTGCTGGCGCCCTACCAGACCATCATGAGCAGCGAATTCGGCGCCGCCATCAGAGCTGCCAACGCCGCGAGCGCAGATGCCCGTCCCACCACCGGAGCTACCAACGACGCCCACGCAGATGCTCGTCCCGCCCCTGTCAGGCAAAGCCGCCCGGCTTCCGTCCGGATCCCAGGGCAATTCAATCAATTGTACAGCGACATCATCCACCAACTCAACACCATGGCCGGGCACAGGCGGTCCACCAGGGCCAGCAGCGCCGACCACGACAGCGAAGCCCGGCAGATCACCACCATGAGCGGCAGGTTCGGCGCCACCCGCGACCAGCAACCCGCTCCCTCCCAGCCGGAAGATCTGGACAGGGCTGGCAACTCTGCCAACGCGCCGCAGCCCACCACCGCCAACCCCCCCGTCGAGCAGCAGACCATGATGTCTAGCGTCTTCGGCGCCACCGCCAAGTGAGCAGCACTTCCACTCGCATCACTGCGTCGAACTGACCAACCGCATAGTGCACGTGCAGCTGGCCGCAAGAGGTCGTTGAGCGCCGCCAACAGCAGCAGCAACGCAACGAGCAGCGGTTGTCCTCGCGTCTCCGTCGCCTGCAGCGGCGCCTCTCTCAGGCGCTGCTCAGGCGCCACTGAGCTGAACCGGTCCGCCGCCCTCGGTCAGCCGTCCGTCGACGAGAACGTCTGCATGACGAAGACCGGCCCTGGGTCCACGGCCTCCTCCGTGTCCTCGGACGGTGGCGTGTGGATCGCTGGTCAGGCGCCTCGCAGTCACGACGAGCGCGTCTGCCTGCGCGCCGCCGTTCGGGACATGGAGGACAGGTTCGACAACCCAAGTCGGGGTCCGGAGTTTGTGGTGATCGGGGGAACGATTGGAAGCGCGGTGAGGATCAGGTTTGATGACCTCGAGTAGAAAAAAGGGAATTTCGAGACGTGACTGCACAAGAGAGAATATGGACGAAGATTCGGGACGAGCTCTTCAATTCCCCCCGTTGCCGTGATTTGGAAACGTCTATGATAACAACTCCCTCAACACCTCATGCGTGTTGATGTACGCGATCCCCTCCTTCCTCCACGTATCATCCTCGACAAAACTCCCATTGGCGGTCAACACCATGTTCACCGGCGCCGCCAGATCATATTTTGGCCAATACGGCAGCGCCGCAACAACCGTCCCATTCCCCTTCCCGTTCGGATCCCCCGTCGCCACGAAATCGGCATACGCCCTCCCGATGGCCAAGCTCAATTCCTTGTACTCTGGATAGGGACCCAAGGCGCCGCTGATGTTCTGGAAGGAAAAGACGACGTTGGTGAAGTGATTGGCGCCCGTCGTCGCGCTCGCGTTCCACAGCGGCGTGTCGAAGCGGTAGCTCCACACATGCTGACCGGCGTCGGTATAGGCCTCGGCCATGGCGCGCCGCTGGGCGACCATGACCAGATCGCCACCGATGGCGCCCGAGCGCCGCCACTGGGTGCCGTACTGGGCGAACGGCTCGGACGGATCGACGTGAAACGGGGGTTTCGGGGTTGTGGTGTCGTCCGGGTAGAGCGCGAGCAGGCGGCGGATGGTCGGCGGCGAGAGGGCGTAGTTGCGCCAGGATAGCAGCGAGTTGGCGAGGGCGGTCTCGTTGTTGAGGTTGTACTTGAGCGAGAACGACGTCCCTTCGTCCGTGTTGGCGCCGGTCAGGACGGGCACCTTGACGAACTTGCCTTGCTCCCGCAGGTCCGACGGGTACGCCGTCAAGAAATCGCCGTCGACGACCGGATTCCACACCTGGCTGGGCCGGGCGGCGTGCAGCGCGGCGGCGGGGAGGTCGCGCAGGCACGACAGCGGGTCCGACGCGCCCCAGCAGCCCACGGTCCGCGTGAGGTTCTCCACGGCCGCGTTGTAGTGCGGCAGCGTGTTGAGGGAGGCGCCGGTAGGGCCGCCGGACTCCAGGATGGCGCGCGCGAACAGGCCGTCGTCGCGCCCGCCGTACGCGTGCATCTGCAAGGCGATGCTCTGCGCGCCCGCGCTCTCGCCCCACGCCGTCACCCGCCCCGGGTCGCCCCCGAAGCCGGCGACGTTCTCCCGCACCCAGCGCAGCGCCAGCCGCTGGTCGAGCAGCCCCGCGTTGGCGCTGCCCTCGGCGAGGAGCTGCGCGGACTGCAGGAAGCCCCAGACGCTCAGCCGGTAGTTGATGCTGATGGCGATGAGCGGCTGGCCCGCTTCCGACGCCGTCTTGACGATGCCTGACAGGTTGTATTGCGGGTCGGCGCCGGAGCCGGCGGAGAGGCCGCCGCCGTAGATCCAGACCAGGACGGGGAGGCCGGGGCTGGTGGTGTTGGTGTATTGGCCGCTTGGGCGGACGACTGTGAGGAGCTTTGTCAGCAATTTACATTTTCTTATTTCTATTTTCGATCTTGGAAAGCTTTCGTACTGTTGAGGTTGAGACAGTCCTCATCGTTGTTGTCCGTGATGCCCAGGGTGCTCTTTTGCTGGATGCAAGTGTGCCCGTACTCGGTCGCGTCTCTGACTTCGGAAAAGGAGGTGTTTAGAGATT
The DNA here is from genome assembly GCA_022560015.1 of Diplodia mutila. Classification (NCBI taxonomy): domain Eukaryota; kingdom Fungi; phylum Ascomycota; class Dothideomycetes; order Botryosphaeriales; family Botryosphaeriaceae; genus Diplodia; species Diplodia mutila. The sequence goes on along the minus strand of JAFISB010000102.1, from coordinate 118,988 downwards.
GCGGCCACTTAAAACGCAGGCGGCCAACGGGTGGCTGGGCGAAGGGAATGCCGAGGAATACGTCTTGATCCCAGCCGGCCAGGTGACGGCCCGCGTACGTGCCGTTGATCGTCTTGGCCGTGGGCATGGAGAGAGCGGACGCCGCGCCGGCGAACACCACCGCCGCGTTGAAATACCTCATGCTGGAACAAAGACTCGCGGCGGGACGACGAATAAGGGAAAGAGGAGGGATGGGAGAGATAAGTACCCTTCAATGGCCATGGCGTTTGGACCGTTCACCCATCGTGCAGTGCGGCTAAATCAGTTGGCGAGTGCGAGGAGTGGATGGATTAATTCCTCCAGCCGATATGGCTCGCAGCATAGCATTTTGCCCGGCCGCCACAAGCGCACAGCCCACGGAAACACAGCTGGCGTATTTTTGCGGGGGAGAGAGATGGAACATATTGTGGGGATGAGGGATGCGGGGAAAGTAGCCGCATGTGGTCAAGGAGCCGTTGCCGACCGTGCGAGCTTCCGCTTTCTTGTATTCTCTTAATCTTGTTGTCCCGCCTAAAGCCTTGGCGGCACCGCTATCGTGCTCGTATCTGTACCGGGTGAAGCGAGTGGTTTGGCGAGCTGTGGGTATGGGTTCTGTGAGGAGACTCGGAGTGGGCATGAAGTGGAGGCGGAGCTTTCTTGGCATCAGTTCGATAAGTTTTGCGGGTCGCTGTTCTCTTTTCCTTCCCGTTTCGGTCGTGTCAGGAGGTAGTATTGGCTCCACCTCCTCGGCAGCCGTGAGATAAAGCCTTTTTTTTCTCTTCTTCTTTTCTTTTGGCGCAGCGGATTGACTCATGGCTGGACGACTGATTTGGTCAAGTATGACAGCAAAGGAGAGAACATTTCTGTAATTGCTGTCAATCTACTCGAAACCACACACCTGGTTTGGAAAGAGAGAAGGGAGATATCTTCTGGAAAGTGCATGAAGACTCTGACAAAGACATCGTATCACATATGCTGCATTGCAATGTAAACAAGTCGCTGTTTTCTACATGTACCTTCCTGCTGTAGCAAATGGGGTTGGTTGGCTTGTGTTTGCGGGAATGAGTCGGGGGGAGCCGCCATTCAAGTGACAGTGCTAACTTTGATCACTTCCATGATGGAGAGGTCCTGATGCTTGAATCGAGGGTGGATGTGAGCCAGAGTTGAGGACCGCTTCTTCTCTCATTGCATGTGAAGATTGTATCAGCAAATAGGCCCAGGTGGTCAATATCAGCAATGCCATGTTCTGTTCGAGGATGCAAAAGTAAAGTGATCCGACTGCACTTTCCCATTGACTTTCGCCAGTTCTTCCTCGAGTGCCCACACATGTGAGTTTGCTCAACGAAAAACTGCTGAGTAGCAATCAAGCCAAAAGGTTGGAGTCGCGTCAGCCGGCGGCAGTGCAATACCGGCGACACTATGGTCGGCGACGATTAAGCGGAGCTCAGCGCACCGCTCGACCGCTCTCCAAAAACTAGTTTAATCAAAAGAAGTGCCCCCGTATGGGCGTTCTAGAGATTAAACTAAAAAGAACAGCTACTACACTTGATCTAAGCCAAAAGGCAAAGAGAGCTGGAGAAGGAAAAGAGGTGTTTGGTCGAGGAGGCCGAGGTTTTAAGTAGGTAGGACGGAGAGGATGTGGAGGTGGCACATGAGCAAGGTCGGGCCCGTCCGTGCAGGGTTCCCGTGGCGACGCGGGTCGGGTAGGCATGTCCGGTTTTCGTTGCACCTGTGATGGGTTGTTTTGGCAGTGGTTGTGATACAGGAAGGGTCAACACCGTGCCCGGGACCTCGATATTGCAGGGATGGGTGATAGACACCGTTAGGGGGAGAGGTGCTTTGGGGGGTGTGCCTACTCAACTCCACGCGCATCACCTCATGATAACGCAGCAGTCGCTGGGACCCTGTTGGCTATTACACCCTCCTGCTACACCGAGCGGCCAAGTAAAACATGTTAGGCGCCTCCAATTGTTCGCAAGCAGTTAGAAGCTACTTTCTCAAAGAAGGAAATCCGCCCTATGCGTGTAGATCAGGGATGGTCCGCTACGGAGTACACTCCTTGCCGGTAGCACGGCGCGCTCGAGCCGGGGTTCCGAAACAACGGCAACATCGTGGCGTATTCATAGAACATGTGCCCGCCCAAGCAGTCTAGACCTGAACCTAAATGATGCTTGAATGCAGGTGTGGAGGCATGGAGGATGGACCAATAAACTATTTGCTCAAGCCACTGCAACATATAGTTAGCCGTTGAAAAGAGCATTGCTTTCAGCGAATCAATCATCTTTAACTGTCCAGTTCCACCGTCCATTGTCTGACAGTGGCGGCACGGTACTTCCCGTGAACGCTTGGTCGAACCAATAATCCAGGAGTTCAGCTGACGATCCCGGTTCCGTAATCCGCGAGCATAGCACTTCTCTTGCACGGATTCCTTGTCTAGAACGGGCTTGTTGAGTATGTCCAGAACGACCAATGAGGCTGACGTGCGGCCGAAGTTAGGGTCTGGACCAGCACAACAGCATGGCGGCGGGGATCCAGATCGCATAGAAGGTACCGTTAAAATGCTCGCTCATTAAGGCCTAGATTCTGGTGGGTCCAATCCTGGGGGAAGCGGCTGCATCAAATGCACTACTTCGAAAAACCGCCGATGATAACCGAAGAGCCGGTTGTGGCGCGGATCCATCAGTCGGTCCGGTGGGATCAAGAACACGCAGGGTTGTCCGGTTGACTAGACCGTGGGGTTGCAGGTTTAGCCACGGCACTACAGTTCCTTTATAGGAGGGGGCTGAACCATCACTGATTGGCAGCGTGGCAGGGAAACAATGAAAGCCAGGTCTCGAAAGGGCAAGTACCCGTTGATAAAGCTAGCATGAAGACAACACATGAAAACATAATATGGTATCGAAAACCTTGTTGACAAGAGAACTACGGAGGTTCCAGCGAGAGCCATCGCGAGAAACAGACGACTTTAGAGAAGTAGCAACAAAAAGGCAGGATAAGGAAGAAAGGAAGGGAAACCACACAGGCCCACATGGAGTTTGGTCATGTCAAGTTTATAGCCGTTCCCAAAGGAAGCCGTGTTCTGTGATGATGATGGTTCGGCAATCCCAAGCCGCTGCTAGAAGATGCTTGAGGATCAGCTTGGACGATGACATCAGGGGCTGTAGTTGTGCAATGAGATAGCCGCGTTTTTCATGAGTAGCATTGTTTAGAGAGATCAGTTATGACGGGAAATTGGGAGAGTTCGAATTGCTTGTTTGGGTAACTGTGCGCATCAATGTCATATTTGTGGGCCCACGATCTTCGTGGTCATGGCTTTCGCACACAATGCGCGTCATAAGCACCAAATAGCGGTCGCACAGAGCAAAACCGAGTGCTGAGGCGGAGCGGTGGGGCTGGAACCGGGTCGATGCGAGTCGGACAGACGGCAGCGGGCGCACAGGGCGGCTGGACATACTGGCAGTGTTGGAAGCCGGAGTGACGTTTGCCAATGGATTGAGCAAAGTGTGGAGGAGCCGTGAAGCTTGGATCACTTCGCTTGTCGTGGATCACGCGGGTGTGTCCGGCGTGGTGACGACGGAGAGAGCTGGCGGAAGCGTCGCACAGCGAGGCGAGTGGGAAACGCGAGACATATGCGCTGTGTTGTGAGCAACGTGTCTTGCCTCGACGGGCGACGCGGGCAGTGGTGGAATTTATCGGGCGCGGTCTGAGGCGCCGGGGCAGGGCGGGAAGGTGAGAGAGGTGGCTGGGAGAGCCGCTAGTGCAGCCGCCGCGAGCCAATCACAGCTGCCGTTGCTAGGCCAGCAGAGCAGGCTGCCAGCCCTGGAAGCTGCAACGCAGGGAACCGGCACCGCGTTGCAGCTGCTTTCTCTCGCGCTCTCCCAAGTGTACCGGCTTACGACACGTCCGCGACATCTTCTCGAAAGCTTTCCCCAGACAAGCGCAACCTCCCCTCACTCCTCGCGACAGCGCTGCCAGAGCCCCACCAGCAGTGCCGCCGTCGGGCATGCTCCGCAACTCCGCCCTCCACACCTCTGTCGTCAGCACTGCCCTCCCCACCGCGCTCACCACCGCGCCTCCCTCCGCGGTCTCCGCTCGTGTTTGAGCCTCTTTCGCCCTTCGCCCTCGCTCACGTTTTGCACGACCGTTACGGCCTCTCTTTGCGCATTCGTTTTGTACATTGTTCCTTGCCGCCTAGTTCCAGTCGACGCCGATTCCCGACGGCATTGCACATACAACCAGCACACTACCAGCTTTCATGCTATAGACTTCTCCCGTTTGCGCGCATATACTATCGACCCATCCGCCCAACTTCCGATTTGATACGCCCCTCTCGTGCACCCACTTCTTACCAGAAGCCGCTACCAACAATCCACAATGTCCACGGACGGGCTTGCGCCTCCGGGCAGCAGCCAATATTCGTCCGGCACCATGTATGTCGGCGACGGGACTTGGGATTCAGAGAGGAATACCTTTCTGTTACCCAACCTCATGGGCTTGAACTTTGACACCATGCGCTACAACGGTAAGCTAATTCCTGATCCAACCCAGCATTTGCACAAGACTGACTAGCTTGCAGGCATGGGGAACCGTTTCAAGGAGCTGGCAGGTTACAAACCACTCATAGTCGGCCATGGAGTTGTTGCCGTCATCACCTTTCTTGCCATCGTTCCCGCCGCTATTTTCATGGCCCGATTCTATCACCGCAATCCCCGTCTAGCTTTGCGCATGCATATATGGCTGCAGATCTTGACTGTGCTGTTGACCACAGTGATCTTCATACTTGGATGGTTCGCTGTCGGTCCGGAGAGGAGTCTGACCAACCCGCATCATGGAATCGGTTTGGCTATCTTCGTCCTCGTTCTCGTACAGGCCATCGGCGGCGGTCTCATTCACCATAGAGAGAAGGGTAGGGAGCGCTTCAAGATTCCCCTAAAGCTGATGGTGAGTTGTTTCCTTCCTGTCTGTGAAATCCTCGGTCGACTGAAACTTGTCAGATGCATCAATGGCTGGGACGCGCAATTGCCATTCTTGGATTTGTTCAAATCCCACTTGGGCTCACGCTTTGGGGTTCCCCAAAGGTTCTTTTCATACTGTACGCCCTTTGGGGATTCGGCCTCCTTGTCTGCTACTTTTACCTGTCGTGGAAGAACTTGCCAGTCGGCGCGTTCGATGAAACCGGAACGTACATCTCCGATTACACAGCCGTGACCGACGATAGACAGAGCCACCGAAGTCACCGACGTGGCCTTGGTGCCTTGGCTGCTGCTGGTGCCGCAGGAGCCGGACTGGCAGAAATGCGCAGAAGATCGCAGAGCAGAAGACGCTCTGAAGTGACCGAACAGCATACCGTCCTCAGCTCGCGACCCCCAACATCACATCGCCGGCCTGGTTCCCGCCACGATCATGACGAATCTTATCTAGACGAGAAATATTCCGAGGATGGCGGCCGCCGCGGCCATACGTGGCGCGATCGACTGTTTGGTGCTACCGCGGGCCTCGGTGCGTTTGCGGTTGTCAAAGGTCTTTTCAATCGCAGAAAACGGGAGGAAGAGAGTGTCGTCAGCAGCTACGTACCGCCGCCTGGAGGAGCAACTTCTGTCACACAGACGGATTTGAGTAGACTCGAGGAGGGCAGAGCTCCCGCTTCTCCTGGAAATGCTGCAGACCGCTATAGACGCACCCAAGAGAGCGAGGTAGCAGAGGATGCTGCTCTCTCAGGGAGCCCAGTGCGCAGAACTGGACCCCACACAAGGAGGAGCGGCGATTCTATCGACTCCTGGGATGATCGGGAGAGTTTCGAAAGCATTCGCGATGGGCCGCACGGTGATGGCCACGGCGCCCGAAACGGCCTCATGGCACTGGGCCTGGTTGGGTTCATCAAGCACAAGCTGGGCCAACGAAAGAAGGACAAGGAACAGACGCGGGTGGAGGACATGCGACAGCAGGATATCGAAAACGAGCGGCTTGCGCGGATGGACAGCAATCGGCGGAGGTACACAGGGGATGGAACGCCTCTGACAACACCTGGCAGACGGTACTCCGATGGCACTGAAAGTACCTTTGACTTCAGGGGAAACAACCCCGAGCTTTCCCGCCACTCGCTCCCTCGCCCTGGTCCGATCACACCCACACGACCCACAATGGGAAGCAGAATCGAGACGGTCGGTGAGGGCACACACCACCTGACGGGCGTACCTCCACCACCGCACGATCCGTTGCCCGTGCCCGCCGGCGGAATGTACGCAGACTCGGATTCTGAGCTCTATGCGGCGCCAAGCAGGCATTCTCACCGCCGTCACTCCAAGCGTGATGCAGCATTGGCTGGCACTGGCGCTGCAGTAGCCGGAGCAGCGGCATCGCGGCGAGGTCATAGCCGACGACGACCACACAGCAGTGACACTAACCTTACGTCGCCGCCTGTGTCAGTCAAGGTCAAGATGCACAAAGATGGTCGCCACGTCACCTTGCGCCGTCTGGGCGAAGCGGAAGCAGCAGCCGAACGAGAGGCGAGGCGGCGCGAGCGCAAGCGCGCGGGCAGTCTGAGCTCTGTGAGCGGTGACGAGCGCTGGCGACGCACAGAAATGATGGAGGCACAGCAGGCAGCAGACATGGAGAAGGAGAGAAGTCGGTTCTCAGCTACAACTCAAGCCGAGTCAACTGTACCTCCTCTCCCAGTGATGGATCACCCACTTTCGCCGGGTCCTCCACCCGTACCGAAACACCAGTCGTCTCCACAATCGGCAACGAATCTGCCACCGCCGCCAGGCACCATGAGCGGGCTTGGCAGCGGGTTGGGCAGCGGAGGTGACCCCTTCAGCCCAGCCGGCACGGAGCAGAGCAGAGCCGACAGCAATCGGCGGCGACGCAGGGCGGAGCGGGCGCAGGCGAGGCTAGCAAGAGGCGGCGGAACAGGGAGCAGGGTGGAGTTCACGTAGGCGGCGAAGGCGTCATTCCTAACAAAGCTTGGCGTGGAGATTGCTTCTGGGGTGGAGTTCGCCTGACGAACGCCTTGCCCTGCAGAGATCTCGAAGGCCGACAGTGGCCAAGACGCTCTCGCAATGAGCGCGGTCTTGGGCAGCGTCACGAGCGCAGTCGAACGAACGAGCGGGGAAAATAACAGTTGGACCCGGATCAGGGAGGCCCGGGGCGGAATTGGCAGCGGTATGCGAGGGTGGTCTGACCTTTTGATTCTGTTCTTTCATTCTGCGTATTTCTGGAAGGCATTGGGCGAGCATGGCGTTGGCGCATGGTCTGCACGTGGAGGTGCTTGAGCTTGTCATGTTGATTCGATGCATGGTTCTAATTCCCCAACCAGGCACTCGGGAGCGCGGTGGCCTTGGTTGTAGCTCATGGTTTCTTGCGGAGGCGGGTCAATTTCCTTATTGGGGGCATGGGGCTGAGGGGTTGTGGCTGGTGGCATCCTGTACAAGTAATCGCGCCGAATCCAACGGTGATTCGCCTTTACGAAGTGGACGTCATCGTCAGTGCAGCTGTTGTGTAACGAGCGCTGCCCTGTTCCCGCAGGCCGTTAGCGAGCGGCACAGCAGTCAGCAAATGCGGGCGTGAGGTTCTGTTGTCGCACACGGCGGCGTCGCTTAGGCGGTATATAGGCAGGGGCTGCGTCTGATCCGGACGTGGTGTTGTCTCGCGTCCTCACCACTGCTCGTCATCAGCCGCTCAACGCGCAACGCACGACCTCGATACCCGCCCACCCTGGCTCCGGCGTTCTCTCGCGCCGTTGCACTCGGGATGGGCTGGGCGCGCGGCAGCCCGAGCTCTCCTCTGCCTTGGTGTCTCAGGCAGGCCCATTTTCCATCGCGTAAGCGCACGTCCGCGGCGGGCGCTCAACTGACAGCCAGCACACTTCGTTGACCGACTCGTGGAACGCATCCTGCGGCGTGGGCAGATGTCATCAGCGGCGCGAGCCCCAAGGGCGACTGTGGCAAGAGTGGCAGACGGGAGACAAGGGGGCTTCACGATGCGGACGACTCTGGCCGGATTCTGCTTCAGCAAGCGACATGGCCGCTCGGTCTGCTCCGCCGGCTTCCCGCTCTCGAGTCATGGGGCAACATCATCGTCAGCTCCCCGGCGACGGGCCATCAATGCCGCGAACGGCGAGCACCCGCTTGCCCGGTGCAGGGCGCAAGGCAGGCCAGAAGCGCACCGCAGAAGGGCCTTTTGGGGCGTCTTGCGCGTATATAGAGGGCGCTGCGCTGCTCTCTCGCGCCCTCGAGTACCCTGAGGCAAAGGTTGTCTTCTCGTACGCATCATGGCAGCATGGCCCCCTCCGGACCCAGGAAACGCAACCCCCAAGGCGAAAGCGGGCGGCCTGTCCCGGGCCTCGATACGCGCGATTCATTCGGCAGCATATGCCGCAGCCAGGTCAAGCTCGACTGCCCGCAGCGCGCTCTTCCCACTCCTGCGCGCGCGACACGACATGCGCCCGGCCCGCGCACGCTGGGCTGGGCTGGCGGGCGAGGCGGCAGTCGGGCAGCGCGCGAGAGCGAGGGCGAGGGTGAGAGCAGGGCAGAGCAGGGCAGGCAGGGCAGGCGTGTGGCGGTGGCCGGCAGGCGCGGGCGCAGCGTGGGCTCTGCGGCGGCAGGCAAGGCGAGAGAGGGCGCTGGCGGACAGCTGGCCGGCAACGCGTTGACGCCATAGTGGGCATGGACATGGACACCGCATGTCGCAGTGTGTCGCGCTCGCACTGACACGCGCTGCTGCCGTCGACAAGTGGGGTCAGCGATCAAATTTTGATATCGCCCTCGGACGCAATTGGGATTGGCGTTGGGAGCCGCCGCCAGGCCCCCACCACGGGCCAGATGCGCGCGCAGAGCTGTCCGGCGGCGTGAAGCGCACGAGGAGGCTTGGGTGCGGCGTGCCTGGGAGTGGGCTGGCGGGCGCCGCCTTGACGCTGCAAGCATCGCCCCTGCTCGCGCTTTCCGCGGCCAAGGGCGCGCGTGCTGTAGCTCGTTCCTGACTTCTGGGCATGTTCGGTTCCAAAGTGCGCTAGTTTAAGGCTGGCCGGCCGCGCTAAGAGGATGTGCAGGACAAGCACAATGAGGTAAGTCGTGCTGTGCGGTGCGCGTGCAGAACGTCCTGTTCGACCAACTTTATTATTTCACGCCGCCCGCCCAGGCTCGCCCGCCAGCCCTCGCAGTCAATGGCAAAGGCTCTCGCCAACCAGTCCACCATGTCCTCCACCCCCTCGAGCACGCCGGTCAAGCGCGCCTGCGACAGGTGAGTGCCCCGCCGCCGCCGCCGCCTACACCCGTCTGACCACAGCAGCTGCCACCGCCGCAAGGTCAAGTGCATTGGCGAAGGCCACAAGCCCTGCAAGAACTGCGTCTCCGCCGGCCTCAACTGCACCTACAATGCCATCCCCCAGAAGAAGGGCCCCAAGGGCAGCCGCGCCAAGGTGCTCTCCGAACTGCGCGAGACGCAGCGCCAGTCGCAGCTGGCCGCCTCAGGCTTCCCGGACCTTTACAACGCCCACAACATCGCCCTGCAGCGCCAGCCCGGCCTGATGTCTCTGGATCTGATCCACACCTGCGTCGACTTCTTCTTCCAGAACCTCTACCCCTCCCAGCCCATCCTGCACCACCAGCGCATTCAGGAGGCCATCCTCAGCATGGACCAGAACGTCGAGGCCTACTGCATGGTCGCCGCCCTCTGCGCCTACATGCTCATCCAGCCGAACATGTCCCTGCCGCCGAACATCGTGCCGCGGGGTCCAGAAGGCCCGATCCCCAACCTCAGCTTCGGTCACGTCTTGCTCGAGGAAGCCGTGCGCGTGAGAAAGAGCTACAACCACGTGGAGAACCCCACCCGCTACTCAGTCATCACCTCATTCTTCTTCTTCAGCAGCTACCAGTGCTTGGACAAGCACAACACCGCATGGTACTACCTGCGCGAGGCGACGACGCACGCCCAGCTGCTGGGCATGCACGATGAGGAGACGTACAAGACCGGCGACTTCATTGAGTCGTCGCGCCGCCGGCGGTTATACTGGCTGCTCTTCATCCAAGAGAGGTCGGTCCATTTCCCGTGGCGTGGAGGATTCGCCAAAGCTGACCTGTCTGCAGAGCATACGCCCTCCACAAGCACCGCCCGATCACGCTCGATGCCACCATTGAAATCCCGACGCAGGACGAGGATCCCACAGAGCGCATGCAAATCTCCGGGTTCATCCATCTCATCAATCTCTACAAGCCGTTCGACCACACCTTCATGGGCCTTTGGAACAAGGTCCGCACCGGTTGTCTCCCGTCGTGGCTTGCCCAGATGCAGAATCAGCTCTCGGATGCGCTGCCTGGCTATCTCGAGGGGACCGAAGTGCAAGCCGTGGACCTGCGCACCTCGCAACAGTGGCTGCGCACAATGGTCTGGCAACTCGCCATCAGCCACGGCTTCATTTCTTCGATGGCCGCGGACAACACAATGAGCTTCAAGTACCCCATCGAAATCGCGCGGGACCTCATTACCATGTCGAGCCAGTTCTCGCAACAGGCGATGGAGGTGCACGGAGTTGGCCTGGTGAGTGTCTGAAACAGGCGTGCCGCGCCGCTTGCAGATTGGAAAAAAATTGCGGGCAGCTAACTTCGACATTTTTGACCCTGCAGATTGAGAAGCTCTTCGACGTGGCATGTACGCTGACCGACGTCATGGCCTGCGTGCCGATGGAGGCACACTCGTTTGAGCTTGGGCCGCGCGATTACCTCGGGCGCTTTCTAAACCTCATTTCGACGCTTCGCGGCGGCCAGTCGCGCTATCTCGCCCTGCTCCTTCAGAAGATCAACGAGGTGCTACCCAACATGGCAGTGCCCATGCCACGTGGTCTGAGCGCGACATCAACGCCTGCCAACGCACGTCTCGAGGAGCTGTACGAAAGCCCGGCTTCAGCGTCAGCACAGGGGTCGCACGTGGGATCGCACGAGCCGACGCCGTTCGAATCCCCGCCACCGATGAGCATGCCGGTGCCAGTTAGACAGGCCAGCCACGGAAACATGCCCTACCCTGACATGCAGGTCTCACCGCCGTTAGTGCCTCAGAGCCAAGCCTTCCCGACGTTTTCGACAGCCATGGGGTTTGCGCAGAGTACGACGACAGCACCACCGCAGGGTGCATACCAGTCGCACCCGCAGCACGGCGGCTTCCCCGGCTGACGAACCACAATCGACGCGCGAGTCAAGATACACGAGGTGTGTGCGAGGCCGGAATTCAAGCCTTGCACTATCTTGTCTTGGTTTCCTTTTCCATTGTGATGAGCGGCCAGGGTCTGGCGGCCTTGCCGCGAATCATACGGGGAAGCCTCCGCCGCCGCACCGAGATTGCCCGACCTCGAGCGTTGGGCAAGGAGCCCCGGCAAGTAAGCGGCATCCCGATCTGGACCTCCGTGAGCAAAGCCTCACGACCGCGGTACGAGGGAATTTGCCACGCCGCCGTATGCATCGTCTTCCTCTTCGTCGTGTTTCTGTTAGTTGCTTTTTGCACCTGTTGCTTTCCACAAGCGTGGCGTTGGCTTGGAGTGCGGTTTCATGGAAAAAGGTTTACGGATAGCGAATCAGGGTTCTTCCTCCCGCGGCGACGGTACGCCGTTTCGCTTAAGTTTTCATCACGTTGACGTTAGCGCCGCATCATGGGATTTTAGGGTACCGTGTTTTTCAGGCATGTCAAGACGGGGCGGATGGCCGGGATAGTGTATCGGATATCGGAAAAACGGGCTGTTTGGATCGGAGAACGATGTTCTTGGGGTGTCGGGTTGTGCAAGAAATAAGGCAGGCATGTCAAGGAATCTTCATCTACCGGAAAGCACACAAAAAAATGGAAGCCAGACTTTTGTCGCGACAACCGCTCTGCCCTTCGTCCTTGGCGCCGCCGCACGTTTTGGAGGACCAAATTGCCGACCCGCCATTTGTCTTACGACTTACATACGACACATGCATCTTCCGATCACGCATCCTTCTTCCGCACGTGGGCGCAAAAGTTTCCGGGCCAGGGGGGTTTGCTGTGAGTGTTCAGGGTTAGCCCTAGTCGATCGCGAACGAGAGCGCAGAACGTTTGACTGTGCATAGGGTGGTAACGGGCTGACAGCCATGACAATTACGGCTACCGCTAAGAGGGGGGACACCGCTATTTTTTGGCTTTTGCGCGTTTCATCATCATCGTCGTCGTCATAAGCATCATCGCCCCCTAGCCTCTCACGCACGCGGCCGCACCAACGCTTGTTACGCTTATTATGCTCCTAAGACTGGGGTTTGCTTACCCACGCGGCTGACGATTGCCGGCAGTCTGTCCTATTATCATGGTAGATGCCCGGGCAGAACAAGTGCTGGTTAATGGGTACATGGTGACCCCGCTCAATGGAGGACTTTACAGAAGGACAGGAAAAGGAGGACACCGGCGACGGGCTTATGACGAGGATGGAGAAGGCAATGGCAACACCCTAAGGGAGCAGGACCAATTGAAAGAGCCCAGAAACACATCCCACACACAACGCCTCTGGCTTTTGCGTCTCCGTTTCCTGTCATCGAAACGGGAAGGAATCCTTATCGGCCGTTCTCTTGCTTGGTTCACTACTACCACCACTACTACTTCCCAAGCTACAGAAACGCCCCCATCCACCTCCCCCGCTTCCCGGTCTCCGCAATAAACATCGTGACTTTATAGGACGACTGGCCGCCGTATTCTCCCCCACCACCGTCATAAATCACCGCCACCTAGCTCACGCGGTGGTCACAGGGCGTCGGGCTAAAGGAAGGAATTCTCCATTATTATTTCTTCACGGTGGATGCAATTGGGGGCACGGCAGAAAGATGAGCCCCACACGGCAGAGTTTGGTTGATGGATGCATGCGGGCGTTGCGGCGACAATAGCTATAGCTAATGATTGCAGCGGCGGCGGCGGCGGGAAGGAACCCATTTGATGGCTAGGCGAAGAGGGGGTGTGAGGGGGTTGGTCGCAAGGACGAAAGGAGGATGAGGTACAGTTACGATTCCATCGGACGCACGGACCCGGTCTCGACCAATTCACCTACCTACTACGTACCTAGCGAGAGAAAAAGCGTGTGGTGTGCTGTTCACGAGGCTGCAATCAAAGTTGGAAGCGAGAGACAAGAGGGAAAAAAGAAAAAAGAAAAAAAAAGGCAAACGACTGGATTGGAGACCTCACCGAAACTCCGGACGACGCAGAGATTCATTTCTCGATAAATTGCGCAGCACACCCTGCAGGTCCCCGCTCTACCTAGTTTGCTCCCCCCTGACGTAGGGCCACACGAAGAAGGGGCGGCGGTGCGGTGTGGCGCATTCTAGGCATTCCGGAACGTGCGAGGCCACTATGGAAGAATTGGGGCGAGGCTGAATGAGAATTGTGATGGAAGAACGGGGGACTTCCGTGTGGGCTGCAAGGCAAAGGGGTGGAAATAGGGTGGAAATAGGTTGGGAATAGCTGCGCTGGCCGTTTCGAAGGGGGGCCGCGCCACAAAGCCAAGAAGGTGCTACGACATCGCGGGACGAACCACGAGTTGCCTATCGAGATATGCGCCCGCGCGCGTGCGCATGGTCCGGGGGAGTTACACCGTAGATACATCGAGATGCCAAGGATTAGGGCCGGGGGTTGAGCAAAGAAGACGAGGCGGGTTGAAGCTTGAGCGGCTGCACCGGCTCGGTCCTGGCCCGAGGCGCATTGTGCTACTACACGGAGGCGCAGGAGGGGTGTGTGTCGGGTGGCAGCGCAGCGCAGCGCACAGATTCCTTGCCTCGTCCCGCCTTGATGCCTGCTTTGCGTTTGGCTGAGGATTTGCCTGCTGCCGCCACTACTGAGGCACTATTTGCTGAGCACGCACCTCCCCAGAGGCCAATGCGCTTCATCCACTCCAGTCCGTTGTCCCACCCGGATGTGGCAACTTTTGAGGGCTCAACCAGAGGACGCGAGGGCCGGAACACCGTCGACATCACGGCAGCTTGGGAGGAAGCGGAAAACTTGAGCGCTGCATCTACCTAGCGCATGTACAAGGCGAAGCGAGAATTGCTGGCGCCAGGCGCGGTTAGGGCCCCGCGGGACGAGCAGCAGCATGCCCACATGGCATTTGCTGGCATTGCATGGTTCCACAGTCGTGATTGGGCCAAGGCCGAGGGACGTTTGGGCGAACAGTCCCTCGCCTTGCCCGTCTTGCAAGCCTCGTTTTCTCGCACATTGAATAGGCAATTTCCCCCTTCATCCTTCAACAACGAATGTGAGATCGTAGAGCATGACTCGACGCGTGCCGGATCCCGGATTGCCTTCGACTAATGGCCATGTTCATCGCATGGACTCCGACGCACGGTTACGACGACAATGAGCAATTGCGAGCCGGGCGTCAAAGAAGGGCTGACTAGTGAAGCTCAAACTCTTGAGCTGCCGCCAATACTCTCGCTTGAGGGCCTCGTTCCGGCAGCTGCAGGGCAGCTATACATTATTATTGCGCGTGTGACGAGAGGAGCTTGGGTGCACAGTCCGCTAGCGTGAGTCGGTGTTGCCATTTACCTCAGGTTCGGCAGCGCGCGCAGATCTACTCCAAACCATCGCCAGAGTCGTTGGCGTTAGCTCGGAGACGGTTTGGTGTTAAGCAAGACGCGGATTGTCGTCAAGCGCGGCGGCAGCGGCCGCATGGAAGAGTGCGGGCAAGGCGCAGTCGGGGCAGATGCTGTTTGCGGAAGCTTGAGGGTCTGAGCAGACGGAAGTGACGACGACTGGAGTACGGCAGGCCAATTGACAGGCCAATGGACAGGCGATCGCACGGAGCCGCGGGCTCTGGATTGGCGGCCGAGGCACAACGAGCTAGACAGCGTTGTTGCGGATCCGCAGTGTCTTAGATGTGAAGAAGAGGCGGGACGGCGCTGGGTGAAGCAAGCGCGGCTGCGGCTGCTGCTGCTGCTGTGAGATGCGGAAGGTGGGGTAAGCACAGGCGCGCTTGCTTTCTTCAGCCCTCGCTTCCAACGCGCCTTGGCCTTGGGCAGAACCATCACCACCACGCCCAAGCCTCGTGACGCGGACGGGACCCGGCGGTGAAGACGACGTGTTGTTTCGATGCCATGCTGCCTGACGCATGCGCGACAGACCACTTTCTACGGCGAAGCACTGACCGGTCACGCAGTGGGGTGCGCCGCACCACTGCCAACAGGACACCAGCTCCGAGCAGCAGCACGGGATGACGCGAGGAAGGTGTTGCGATGCCAACAAACGCTTTGCTAAGGGCGGCATGGATGGCCCTGGTAGCTTCCACCACCCTCTTCTCATCAACGCGACGCTCACCGGCAAACTGCGTGAAGGCCAGGGTCCAACCGCGCACCCACCGCACTGCAGCCCCAAGCATCACCAACGCCCTATTGTGAAGCCCACCTCATCAGATCCTTCCGCGACCCAGATGCGCGACACCAGACGGCCCACGGCCCCAGTGCTGTCGGCGCTGACGTACAGAAGCAGCATGGCCGAAATCCAGCAGGCCAAGGGGATCGACCGGAATGGTTCGCAATGATCCGTCCATAGCGCCTTTTATTGCTCGCATCAAGTTCGGGGCGTTGCATCATCATGGAAAAGAGTTCAGCTTCCAGCGCAGCAGACGGTGAAGGGGTTCGACGGGAGTCAAGCCACGCTCGATCGGATCGGGGAGGCGGTTGGGCGCGGCGGCGGAGAGAACGACGACAAATAGCAACGACAGCCTGACGACGCAGTTCCATCCACCGTTGAGCGTGACCGGCCCCATCCCCACCCCGGCCGAGCCTGCTGAGAGGGTCTGCCAGTCGGTTTCAGGCGCAAGCGGCCGTGCGCGCCAGCGGAACCACAGTGAGCGCGGTGGTGGGTGGGTCACTGGCCAGGCGGGCTCGCCTCCACTTTCGTCTCGTCTCGTCCCTTGCGCTCAGCTGCAGCTGGGCTTGCGCCGCGCGCACGATCCAGATTCTCGAAGCCGGCAGAAGGCGGCGCGCGGTTGGTCCTCTGGCGGGCGGCGCGCTAGCTGCGCATCATCCTCTCTGCCCGGGCGCGGAGTCTGCGACCGTTTCGAGGCCGACTTCCGCGCGCGGCGCCTGCCTGGTGTCCGGCGGCTCGTTGGCGCAAGCTGTTTGACTTGCTTCTCCCACGTGCGTTGCGCGTGCCGTCTAAACTTTGTTTCGCGTCCCCTTGTCGCCTCTCTTGCCACGCGGGCGGTGCATGCTAGGGCGCTGACAGGCTGCGTGGCAGCGGGCAGGAACGAGGTTGGGAGCCGGAGCCAGCATCGCAGCCGTCGCTGCGCCCGCCTGGCCCGTGTGCGCTGTGAGCGGCGTTTAGCGGGTGAGCTCTGCACGGCGCCAGTTTGCGCGCGATCGTCGCCTGACAGGATGTTTGTGTGGAGTCTGGAGGAGCATTGACGGACGCAGGGCAGCGCCCCACTCTGCCTTCCTGCGCGCTGGCTGGCCTGCTGCCCCAGCGTGGTGACGTTTTGACGCAGCGGCGCGACTCATGGCCCTCGCAACTCTCCTGCGTCTAACGATACCCGCTCCTCGTGCCAGCGGCAAGGAAGAAGCGGCATGCCAGCGGCTCGTCTGCCACGAGGCGAGGACGGGACGGGCTGCAACGTGAGCGAGCGCGCAATAATTGACGCGCAGAAGCGTGCCACGCCGAGCCACAAGGGCTTGTTCCCGCGTGCTGAGGCAAGGCTAATTAAGGTTTGCCTGCGTCTAGAATCTGTCATGGCAATAACCGCGTACCGCCAAAAGAACAAGGGAAAGAGCAAACCCCGTCTGCGGCTGGCAAGGGGCATCTCCTTCCGTGGGTCTCCGCCCGCCACTTGCGATACAGTCCAGGGATCAGGAGCAGGGGTTCTGTATTACATACTGTTCCTTTTTCTGGCCCGCCACTCTTCCTGGAACGTCTTGCTCTCCGATGGTCGCGAACATTAAGATCCGTATTGCGACTCTCATCCCGTCAGTTGAGTTGTGCAACTGGCTACCTTTTCTCCTTCTTCAGCATCCGTTCTGTCGCATTCTTGGCTTTCTCTTACATGGGCCAGCATCGCATATGCGGCCCCGCTCCACATGCTACTGTTCCATCTGCACGCGCGCGAGCACCTAATCGACGCAGGGGCAGAAACCGTTTGTTGAAACAATGCAAGCCAATATGACGCCAACCGACAGACCATGGATCGAAAAGCTCATTACGGAGAGCCAATATTGTATTACCAAGACCAAGAATAATGGAAGAGAGAAAAAAAAAGACGTATGAGAGCAAAGGCCGCTTTTGCCCGCTCCTGTGGCTGCCGATACCGCAATCATGCATGATGGATGCTCCCGCTCAACGGAAACGGCACGGCAGACGGGGTTCGGCTTTCATCATCGGCATGCTGGCAACGTGGCCGGCAGATTCCATCTCACTTGCATTGTCAGATTTTCGATGATGAATCTGGTCCAATTTTTGTCAGCGCTACTCACCAACTTTTTGCGTGCGTGTACTGTGTAGCAACCGGAACTATCCCCCCCCTTTTTTTGCCATCATTTGATATTCGGCAGATCCTAAAGGGCTGTTAGTGCCTGTGCGTCGTCATTGGACTATCAGCCCTAAGAGTAAAACGGTCAATTGCCCTAGCCGGCGGACCGGGACTTGCTCGCTTTCGCTATGTGGGACCGGTTCGCTCTCGCGCCGTCAATCACGAATCGTGAGCCCTTTTTGGCGTAAGGCGGAGCGTTCTTCTCAAAACGCACGCTCCTGGAGCTCAAACGTCGGTTGAGCCTACCCTGTGGCTGTGGCCGACGGTTTTGCCTTATCCATCACTATCATCAGGTAGGAAGTGAGGAGCCAACCACAGCCGACCTTGCAGTGGCTGTACGCAGTGTGTGATAGCAATAGCGTCCCTGCACTGCACTACATGTGTTGACCACATGAAATCTTCTCGACTACTGTTTAGTTCCATCGACAATGAACTAGATCAACTGGGAGCCATTCCGCGAGATGCGTACACACACATACACACACACTTAGGGCATGTGCCGCAACGGCTGGGATAGATCCGTAGGCAGACGCCTAAGCGCGTGATGAAGTCATGGCGGATCAACAATCAATCAATCATGCACGAACATGAGGAAAGGTGATCGCTAGCGCCGCGCAGGCTTGCTTGACGGTATGTTGTAGATGCGAGAGTCTGTGCACCGCCTCTTTTCATTTTTCCTCTCAACTTCTGCGGTTCCTCCCGTATGAGACAATTCTTAGCGCTCTCGTCGTATAGCCTTGTAAATGAAGGGGCCCATGTGCAATGACTCCGGTGCACTTGCGCATTGATACCGTGTGCAGTGTTGCCCTGTACTAGCTCTCATCATTTTCCAGCAGGCGCAGCGCCAAAGGACAACAGGATCCGATATTTGGAAAAGTCTGGGCGCCATGGCGGGTATGGGATGGGGCGGGAGGCGGTAAGCGGCAGCAAAGCCGAGCGTGGCACCCCTTCCACCAACCTCTTCTCCCCACTGCCAGATCTTGAGAGCTTCGTTCTTAGACTCGCGCGTGGCCTCAGTCATCTTGTGGATATTTTGCTTTTTGCTTTTTTGCTCTTTTTTTCTAGCGACGTTCTAGCGTTCCGACTTTTGACATAGGCTTGTCCCGGCTCGGGACAGGAAGATTTCCGGATGAGATGGGGTTTTGTGCATAACGATACGCCTTCTCTGATAGGGTCTCAGGAAGGGCTAGGATCCTGCCTTCGCTCTAAAATTGCCCACGTCCCGTGCGTAGCATCAGCGAATAGCTACGTTGTTGGCATGGAAGAGGGGACGGAAAATTTCAGGAAACAAGGTTGCGGGCATGGATCATGCCGGGTACTTGCGATTCAGCACACCTGGTCGATTTGGCGGTCGATCTCGCGGAAAACGATACGCGGAAGCTAATGGCTCAACTAACCACACAAGAGCGGAGCGGGGAGCTTGTGGAGCGATGGAGCTGCGGCAGGGTTCCTGACTCTTGTGCAAGCGTGCCATTGTGTCATTCTTCTGGCGGTTGCTTTAGTCTCCTTCCAGAGAGATGGTCTGGAAAGCTGCATCTACCCTGGCCCTGACTACTCGCTCTCTCATTTTCTTGCCTCCTTGGGTTAGTCCGGCCAGATCCTTGCAGATTCTCTACTTTCTCGTGCGCGGATCTCTGTCATTGTCACGCCCGTGGCGCGTGAGATATTGCATGCTGTGTACGCGTAGTTGTTCCATGTTACCTGTTTCACTTGACTCTGTGACATGGCGTTCCAGACTCCCCATAATGAAGCAGAGACGTTTCATCATGGATGGATACGAGCATACGAGCCCCTCGTTACTACTTGCACTCACCTCTTGCTATCGCGATTGTCAGCCTCAATCGACGATCCGGGCAGCTACGCAACGACCACCAACACCGATGACTTACACCCATTCCCATATTACTACCACTGCTATCCCGACCGCAACACCAACAAGTTGCGCGGACCGGCGCGCGCCATCAATAACGCCCACGCCAACGCGCCCCATCGCGGCCTGTGCCTTTATCTCCCGCCTTGACCTGACGCAGCGGCGCCTCAGCCATCGCTCGATGGCGCCCTGTTGTTTGGTCTGAGGGACGCCTTACGACTTGCTAGCTTGATCGGTCATCGTCATTAGCGCCCTTCCTTCGCCGGGTTCTCCACCGAGCGTTCTCTCTTCGAGGGCGGATAATCGTTTTCGCTGAATATATCAAGGGAAAGAGGGGGGGGGGGGGGGGGGGGGAAGAAAGTAAGCAGGCACGGCAGGCAAGCGGACTCTGGGCACATGTCGCAGCGTGGTACGGGATGGGCGGGCGCCAGAAAGTTTGTTGTGCAGATGCTCTAAAAACGTGGGAAGACCTGGGGTTCAGCTCAACTTCTTCGGCCTAGTGGGCAGGACGAGGCGGCAGGTGGGGTAAGCAGCACGACATGATGGTTAACGTCCTATGAGGATGTGTCAAAGGGGAGAGAATAGAGGAATGGAGGGGCTGGTCGTCGCGAGGCAAGGGTCCACTAAGGAGAGAAATGATGAGGTTTCCCCCCACCAGCAACCGGCTAAAGGCTTACAATACTACAAGGTGAGACGGCCATCATGGACTCGGCTGCTTTGGCAAGCGAGCGCTCCGTCCGCGGAAACCCTGCACGAACCATCATGTCCGTGTTTCTGAAGAAGGTTAAACCTCGCCGCTTTCCCGCACGCTTCGATGGCGTAGCAGTTTTCCGCCTTGACTGTAGTCATGGGTCGTCGAGCGTTAGTCATGGCGCTACGCGGCGCCAGGATGGAGAGGACCCTTCGATCGTGCGGCGGGTGATTTGCTTGCCTCAGGGCATTATCCGGCGTCTGGAACCTGCCTTTGCAGCATGATACATCAGGCGCGCTAGAGGGAGGGCGTCTTGCTAAGCCCTGGCCCTGGCCCCAGTCTGACGCCAGGGCCTGCGCGGTGAGGGAGGGCGACGCGCAGGTTGGTGTGATGAGGCGGTGGCTGGGGTGGTCTGGCGGCAGCCCTACGCTGACCGGGAGACGGCGCGGAAATAGCTCGAGGGCGGGCTCGCATGAGGCTCTGGGAATAGCGGGATGGGGACAGAGCGACGGAAATAGGGCGCGACTGTGACGCAGTTGGAGGGCGGAGTTGCGGAGCCCGAGGTTTCTGCGCGTGCTGGCTGAGAGGCCGTCGCGCGCCGGGCTCTTGCTCATCACTCGCGTAGCTCCCGCTGCCGGAGGGGAATAAGCAGCAGGAAATAGGTAGTCGGCCGTCGGGGGCGCGGATTTTGGTGCGGCGGCTAGCGGGCGGAGAAATCCCGCTCGCGCCCTGGTGCTCCGCCCAGTCCCGCTGACGCCGCGCTGTGATGCCGAGGATGCTGGCAGCGAACACGGCAGGGGCACATCCTCCACTCACTCTCAGATCCTTCGAGACGTAGTTATTGCCGCTGCGTCGTCGTGGTTCTCTCCGCGCGCGCAACGCCCCTTCACCCGCCACTCGTTTCCGTCACGTGGTCGCACATGCGCCGAATCCGGGAGCGGGAGGAGTCTCGAGTCCGCGTCACCTCCAACCAAAAGGAAGACGGGTTGCGGAGCGCAGGCGCAGGTGCAGGCGCAGGTGCAGGGCGCGCGGTGTGCTGTCTATACGGCGGCGGCAGCAGCGGCAGCAAGCGGGTCGGCAAGCAGGCAGGCAGGCAGGCGGGTAGGCGGGCAGGCAGGAGGGACAAAAGAAAGTCGACGTGTTGCTCGTTCCGAGGCGCAGCTCCCTTATAGATGAGCAGGCTGCAGGTCGCCGTGTCACGTCGCTCTCCCTGCATCGGCTCTCAACGCAGCCACGAAGCAATGCGGCATGTCGCCCGCTGCAGCATGCGTGTTCGGGCGGGAGAGGGAGATGAGGTGCAGCCGCATCTGTGGTCGCGCGATCGCATGTGCTGACGGTTTCATCGGGCGGCGGGCCTGCTGACATCTGGCTCCAGGTCACGAAGCTGCTGCAGGCGTCATCCACCATGGCATTTGATCGCACATCCACCCCGCGACCTGGCCACTGGAGGCGACAAGGGCGCGCAACGTTGGGCAGATGAGGCCGTGTTTCACTGGCCTTGCGACGTCACGGCGCCTCGACGCATGCGATAGGTTGCGTTTCGACAAAAGCAACGCCCGCATCTGCTTTTGCGACAGCTGAGCGCTCCCATGGTAGCGGGATCCCAGGCACGCGTTCTCGCCCACGAAAAAGATGAGACTTAAGAAGCGCGGTGGCAGTCGTCCCGCCCGGCATCGTGCAGTCCCCTCCAGCCATGCATCGCGAGCCACAGCAGGTACGTTTTGAGAGATAAAGCCTGGCGAGCACCGTGATGGATGCGACGACCACCCCCGGCTGATGCTCTCCTCAGAAATCCTTCTCGAACAAACCTCACTCAGCAACATAGGGCTCCTCATTCACCGACACGCGCCTGCCTCCTGCCCCAGAGATAAATCCCCCGCGCCGACGAGCATTAGGCCTTGCTGCTGTAGCACACCATGGCGCACCTCACCTCCTTGCCGTCCGAGCTCCTACTCCATATCCTTAGCTTCCTGCCCATCCGCTCTCTGCTCGCCTTTTCCTTAGCTAGTCGATCCGCATACATTCTTGCTTCCTCGAGTCTGCAAACACTCTCCCTGGGCGTCTATCCCACCCGTGTGTCCTCCTTGATCAGCCAGCTCTCGAGCACCAGTCCCACCGCGTCCCCGTACTCCCGTAGCACTAGAAGCCTCAGCAGCAGCGCCGGCTCTCTCCCTGCTTCGTCGTTGCGCAGCTCCAAATCGTCCGCCTCTGATCTCTTCAACGAGGCGTGCACCGTCGCACATGTCATCCCGCAGGCGTCGGATCTGCGGCCTCATACGCTGCTGGCCTTCCACACCGCCCTCACCTCGTCCATCTTGAACCGCTACTGCATGTCGATGCGCCACCTGGAGCTCAGCATCTGGACGCTTACCCCGCCCGTGGCCGACGCCCTGGCCGGGCTGAAGAACCTGCGCACCCTGTGCCTGCGCGTCGAGGACCCCTTCGGCCGTGGCTTCCTGCGCCGCTGGATCATCAATTGGGGCTCGACGGTGGACGATGACGACCAGGAGGACGGCCGGGCTCCGTCGCTGTACCGCGCCCTGCCCGAGGCCGGCAACGGCACCGAGTGGAACAAGTTCGCCGACGCGTGGAGCCGGTTGGAGACGCTGCGGCTCGTCGGCGCCGAGATCAGTGACTGGCAGCTGTGCCAGATCCTGAAGAGGAACCCCGGCCTGAAGGAGCTGTGGCTGAAGAAGTGTCCGGAGGTCGGTGCCGACCTGCTGAAGTTTTTGGACGAGGAGTGGGAGGGGAGGGCCAGCCTGCAGACGCTGGGCTTGGTTGATTGCGATCTCGCGGGCGAGATCAACGCAGAGACGGTGACGCACATCGGGAATTTGCCGAGCTTGCAAGTAAGTGGAAGCCAATTTCTACCGTTCGACGGCCGCGGCTAACATGGTTTCCGCAGTTCCTGTCGGTGCTTGGCTGCAAGGGCCTCACGAACAATACCGTCGAGCGCTGGAACGACGAGTCTTGGCACATCCCGCATGTTGAGCTGCCGGGAGCCCACACCGAGGAGCTTGGGCCGATGCCAGCTGTGATTGAAGTTGATCCCGCCTATGTAGATGACGAAGCATGATTGGATGGCTTTCTTTCGTGTATTATGAGCATTCGTCGATGGTTTGGCTGGGCCGCCACTTCGTTTGAGCTTTTCGCTGCCCGTATATTTCTACCCTGTATAAAAGCGGGATCAAGATACTAGAGGGGATTCTTCGTTGCTAGATATGGCTTTGGGCTGTGTTCGTTCGTGCACCTTATCTCTTTGTGGAGGAGTGTCCTGCTTCACGTAACGGCTTCACCAAGTATTTTAGTGCTCAGGCAAGACAATGCATCAACTTCCTTCTTATGAAATGCGGCAACCTCGTAGCGTCTTGGAACGTGCCGTCTCTTAATAATGCGGCTTCAACCCTGGGCAACGATTGTGTCGGATGATCAGGTGTCCTCCAACATCTCGCACTCGCCAAACCGGGCCCGCATCGCAACCTATCCGCAGAGCACATTCCTGCCAGCGACGTCCATTCTAAGCTATTCACTGTCATGATAACAATGTATTTCGGTCTATGCAGCAGTGCCTGGGGGTTTTGGGGTTTTTGGTGGGGGTCCCTACCATGGCACCTCACCTTGGCTCCCTCAACACCATACATTCACTTCGCGGTGCTTTCACAGCGCTCGGACCCGGGCCACGCTCAGCATCCAGCCAACCAGAGCAACGGTTTCGCTCGCTTAGCTAGGGCTAAGGCTCCGGCAACCCATACGACTTTCGCTCGATTGCTCTTCGCCTTTGCCTTTCTTCTTCCTCCAGTCTTCCTCGTTCAGCTCTCTCTGCCGTGTCTTGAATCAAGCCCAGCTCCCAAGACGAAACCCGACCTTCAAAGAGCTCTTCTTGCCTCAGGAAAGACTGTGCTCCCTCCTCAGCTCCCTCCTTCTCCCTTACCACGACCATCCTCATTCGAGTCGGGCTTTAAGCTCAGCTCAAACCAAAGTTCCGTCTCGCTCAACACCAATTTCGACCTCACGTCGTTGTCGTACGGTAGGAGCTGCAAGTTTCCATCTCACCATCGCGACCTTCACCTCACTTCACCCATCAGTCAGCCAAGCGTCGGACATTTGGACCCGACTCTTCATCAAGCGAACACCTCACTTCACTCCAGCTCAGCAGCCAGGACAAGCATTGGACATTGGACCCGGCCTTTCATCGAGCAGCTCACCTCAGCAAAGTTCGAATATTGGACTTGACTCTCCATCAGTTGAACACCTCACCTCAGTTCAGCGAAAGTTCAGCCAGGCCTAACATTGGACTTGACGCTTCATCATTCGGACATCTCACCTCACCTTGGACTTGCTCACGACTTGTCCAGTCTCATCGTCAAACCCAGTCTGCCCACCATGCCTCGTCATCTCGCCGTTCAGTGCACCACCCCTGGCTCTTACAGGAGGGTCAAGATGCCCATGCTCGCCCACATTCCCAGCATCAAGGAGATCCGTAGGGCTGACCGCATGCCTCTCGACTGCGCTCGCGACATCATCTACGCCACTACCAAGGAGATTCGTGAGCTCGAAAGCTCCGTCTCCTACTTCTCCGGACTCGACACCATCTCGTTCGATGAGGATGAACCTGACCTCGCCGGCCTCCACGACCATTTGCTCAAGGTCATCATGAGGTTGGTCATCGACATTGAGACTGGCCCTGAGGGCACCAAAGAGACTTCCCTGAACGAGCATCTCCACAACTACGAGAACCTCTATTACATCACCATCTACCACATATGCATGCTGTACCATGAGCTTCACAGGGACTTCTCCGCTGGCCGCCTGGACCCCCACGATCCATTCACCGAGAATCTCACTGCCGAGACGATGGTCGAGCACCTCCACTTCCACTGGTCCGCCCTCGTCGACCCAGTACTGATGGCCACTCTGGACTTCGCCATTCGCAAGGAGCAGCTCATGGACTTCAAGACGATGCACAACATGGCCGTCTTCATGGGCAGCGGCAGCTACGACCTGAACCGCGACTTTTGGTCCATCGAGAGCAGCATCCGCAGAGGTCTCAACGCCGTCCCCTTCGACGAGTCGCAGCTGGACTCGGGCAATTACAGAGGCCTGACTCCGGAACTCTTCGACAAGTGCGACTTCCCATCCGCCCTGCTCCACTATCTGCGCCACCACAACGCCTCGCACCTCGGCGCCTGGTGCAACGACAACAACATCATCCCCTCGTACAGGGTCTTCGACGACACGCAGAGGACCGAAGAGGCCAAGTTCTGGGAGTTCTTCCTCGAGAACAAGGCCAAGAAGAACTACTCGGAGAGCTCCATCATCGCGCCGGAGATCCTGATTCCCGAAGAGAACCTTCCCCGCCCCGTAGACTTCAACAAAGTCTGCAACTACCTGCCCTATCTGGAGGGAGCCGGGGAATATGCCACCGACTACGACGACAGCGACAGCGACGAGATGATGGAGGACCCCTTCTCCGAGGCGGTGCCGTTCTCGCAGAGCCCGCCAACCTCCATCGGCAGCGGCAGCGGCAGCAGCAGCAGCAACGGCAAGAAGCGCGGCCGCGCCCCCTGCCCCATCGACACCGCCCTCGCCAACAACACCGGCGCCGGCGCCGGCGCCGTCAAGCGCCCCCGCCACGCCTCTCCCGCTCCCCCGACCGTCTCCCCCCTCACCGGAGGAAGTGGCGGCCTCTTCGTCTCCCCCTGGCCGTGGTACGTCCCGCCCGCCGCCCGCACGGCCGTCTCGGTCCTGCCCAGCCCGGCTTCGGTCCCCATGTGTGGGGACGCCCTCATCACCCACCCGGCCGAGACCCGGGCCCAGCACGACCATGACATGGTCGTCAACGGGAAGACGATGCTGGAGGAGCGGGAGAGAGCGCTCCGCGCCCTGTGCGGCGAGGAGACGGTGGAGGATGAGAGGCGGAAGTGGGAGGAGGCTGCGGCCATCGACGAGGAGGTCGTGGTGTTTTGGGAGGTGCACTACGGCTATGGCAAGGCTTGGTAATGTGCCTCCTGGGGAGAGGGTGGGTGGGGCTTCGGTGGTGCTGATTCTGGTGGTGGTTTGATTTTGGGGTGGTCTTGGTGGTTCTCTGGGGTGGTTCTGGTCTTCGTGGGATTTTGGTGGATTCTGGTTCGGTTCGACTCTGGTCCCGGGTTTCCAGTCTTTTTGATTTGATTTGTTTTGCTTTGCTTTGCATTGCCTTTTCAGGGGTTCTCTCACTCTAGCCTGGTGTTGGACGGTCTCCCGGTCTCCAGGTTCGCGGGCTCTTAGTGCCCTGGTTCTTGTTTCTTTCTTTTTTTTTTGATACCAAAACGGGACAGCGTGCTCGGCTTGTTTGTGCTTTTACTTCTAGAGAGTCACCATCAAACCCCTCTACACAAGCGGAATCCGTACACTAGATGTCTCGATCTGTGCATATGCGATGAATTGAATCACTTCATTCCGTTTCTGTAATACACACTAGTATGGAAACTCTATGGTTGTACTGCACCGAATCATAACCTACAATGTCTACCAAGTGCGTGTTGTGGGGTTCTAAGGAGGTGGTATTGATATACATATATACAAAAGGAGGGTCGATTATGAGCGGCAAACCAATTCAAGCTATACGGAGCTAAAGCGGTGATCTGAATGCGAATTTCTGGCGAGAGGCTCCAGTGCGTCAACAGGACCGCTTCAACTACTCATGAGAGTCGTCCTTTAATGTGAACAAGACGTAAGGAGTTGAAGAGTTGAACCCGGACGCAAATCTCCTGAACGATACGTGCAATGAGTCTAGACAAACTCTTCATCTACTCATGAACAATGTTCGTCATCCGAACAAGACGTTCGGAGCTGAAGCGTGCATCCGGATACGAGTGTTCTCAGACACAACCTTCATCTATGTCCCGTCGGACTTTGACGGACCATGAGGTATGGACTTGGATTCATACAGAATGTCTGCAGTTTACGCATTGTCCCGGATGCAGGTGCTTCCACGCGGGCTGTTTACCTGTATGCTGACGAACTCCTCAACTGCCAACGAGCAACAAGTAGAGATAGCGGGGCTGAATGCCTGTGGAGCGTGCGCTGGCCCGGTGGCTCCAGCAACGGCAACTCCGCAACTCCGGCTTCCCCGACTCGCCCACTGTTCTTGAGCTTGACTCGTGTTCTGTTCAACAGAAATTTTGCGGCCACTTGACCGCTGTTTGTTATCCTACGCCGCACCAACGTGGCGCCTTACGTAGCTTCAACCATTTGGAACCGGTGGCTCTTCGCTCTCACCAGTGAGCGGAGAAGCACAAGACACGTATTTGGATTCTCAAGTGCCCGCATTGACCGTCTCAGGGGAACAGTCGTGTCAGTACACATAGGGGCTAATCGAGAGAAAGAGGTAGGATCGGAGGGCAGGCATTTTGGAATCTCACGACGAAGCCCAAAAGCGTCGTGATAGTTGCCTACAGTACCCAATTTGATTTGTACGGGATTTCAGCTCTCATGGGGCCAGTCGAAAGCAGGAGCCAGGTCGGGACGATCAAGCTTTCCGCTTTTGTGACATGTGTTTGCCACATCTTGGAGATCCCTCCACCATCCTACCAGCGCATTATTTACCTAATTACCGCATGCATCCGGTTATCTTTTGTTCCTTCTTATCATCTGTGGTGTGCTGCATGTCCCGCCAGTGTGGAAGTGAAACTACCGCGAACTGTCATCCTTCCGCTCGCTCCCGCAAAACAACACCAATTGTAGTGCATTGCGCCCAATGGACAATTAGGAATTCAAGGCCCGTAAGCTGCTAAGAGCCTTAACTTTCTTGAATTCTACGTAATAATCTCTAAACGTACGAAATGGTGCGATTATCTCATTCCTCTACCTTGGCATGATCAGCAATTACTCATGTCCCTGCTGGCTACAATTACTATAGCATTGTCTTATTAGACTCATCATCAGGCATACCGGAGCGCCGGTGGATACAACTAATCCCGACGCACTGCTGCGCCGCACCCCAAAACTAAGGCCCGCCGCTTCGTTTGCGTCGGATTAACCATCATTCATGTAAGTCTCTCTAATTCCGATGTATGCATGACAAAGCCCTTCTACCAAGTGCAATCTCCCCCCAACTGCCTAAGTATCACAGCCAAGAAAACCTAGACCTTTTACCGTTAACCGCGCTCGAACCAAGCCCTTGAGGCGTAGGATTGCAAGTTTGAAATGCATTCAACCCATCGGTGAATGCCGGGAGGAAGCCGTCCCCGACCCTTCCGCCCGCCGATCACGACGGGGATCTTCTCTTCGTTCCGAAACTCAAAGAAGCCAAGGGCCAGTCCTTGCTGTTACCCGTTTCTCTGTCTTGCCTGAGGAAACGGGACTGAGAAAAAGTGAGAGAACGCTAGTATGCTATAGCCGTAGATGTTGCACCTGATGATTCGAATCCCAATCTTTCTTATTCTCTGCCAAGGAAAGACAGACATGCCAAATTCCCTACGATGCCACGCTGATAAGAGAAGAAGAATTAATTGAAGGGGCATTTCTCGAATGCGAAATGATATGAAATGAAGAACGCTGGAAGACGAAAAAAAAAAGCTCAGCCCATGGGTATCACAGGGAGAAATAAGCCCAACATTTTATGTCCCTCTTATCCGTAGCACTTTTCCACCCCAAACATGCCTTGAGGTTTCATCTATCACCAATTGCTTCCACCGCCGCCTCTTTCATCTTTCTTCCCGCCTCGGCGACGGTCTGAGAGGCTTCTTCCATCCTGGCACCCTGATCGCAAATAGATCTGATGGCCGATTCGAGAGCATGCGTCCGAGAGCGCAGCTGGGCGACCTCGACTCGCAGCGCGGCAATTACTTGAGACGTAGCAGCAGTCGGGGCCGGCGGGACGCGCTGGTCGGGATCTCGACTGGGGGGCGGAAGGTTGGTGGCGTCGAGCAAGATTCCTCCTCTTGTAGGGTCTTCCATACTGGAGGCCATGCCGGCGGCGGCCGAGGGCGCTGGCTGTCTGAAGGTACCACCTATGTCCACCATCCCGGGCCCTCGCTCGCCTTCACCACTACCAGGACCAGAATCACCATCATCGTTCCATCCCAAAGCACTGAGCAGCCCCTCCCTCTCCTGCACCCACGTCCTCTTCTCCTCCGCTGCCATGCCCTGCAGCCTGCCCGCCATCTCCACGATGCTCCTGTACTGCTCGCCCGTCCGCACCTCCCGTCGCCGCGCATCGTCGCGCTGCTCCCTCAGCTCCTCGACCTGCTGCTCGAGCGCGGCGACCCGCGCCTCCAGCTCCTCCTTCTCCGTCGTCAACCCGTTGATCTCGACGTCGGTGACTTCGAACTTCTTCTCGAGCGTGGCGCACTTGGTGCGTTGCCGGTCGAGCTTTGCCAGCAGGGCGTCGTACTCCTGCCGGAGCGTTTGGAGCGCTAGCGTCTTGAGTGAGATTTGATGCTGAAGGTCTTGAAGGTGGGCGGTGTGCGCGGCGGTGGATGAGGACGATAATGAAGGTTGGGGGAGGAGGGAGGGTGAGGGCGAGGCGAGAGAGAGAATGGTCGACGGTGCCGGGATGTTCAGAGAGGATGGGGAGGGGAGCATTCGATGTGGTGGAGGGTGGTGGTAATTCTGAAGAGTAGCAGGTGACGGGGGTCGAGTGTGGTAGGCGTTTCCGCTATTGGGGATGGGGTGTGCTCCTGGAGGAGAGTGATGCGGCGACAAAGGATCCCTACTTCCTTGGAAGCTTCTCCGGACATCCTCGTAAGGACCGGGGCCGGGCGGAGGGATTGTGCGAGACGGGTCTCGGTCTCCACCGCTCGTCGGCCGGGGCAGAAAGGAGGGAACTTCTTGGTTCGTGATGGGGTCAAATCTGCGCTTCATGACATCGCGGATCTCGGCGGCAGCGGCGGCAGTGGAAGCTGAGTTGTGCTCTGCTCCGGCTCCCGGGGGAAGTGGAAGGGGGTTCGTCAGATCTCGGAGGCTGGCAACGTTCGCTCGCAGGAGGTCGGCGGCAAAGGCGAGGGCCTGGTCTGTTCCTAGTCTCGCAAGTCCTGAAGCATGCTTTGGAGGGTCAGTACTGGGCCAAGAGGCCCCGGTAACACGAACGAGGAGGGCGCCGCGGTCTCCTCACCGATCGTGGCTGACTGTTGCTCTGCAGGATGATGCGCCGGATGTCGGCATTCAGCGTGTCGATTTCGGCGACAATGTCGTTGATCAGGGCTCGACGTCTCGTGCAGGCCAAGCCGCGGCAGGAAGTATCGCAGCAAGCATTGTCGTCCTGGGGCAAGACAGCGGGCAGAAAGCCACGGGCGTCGAGATGGGCAGACGACATGCCGGGCGACGCGAGCGGCTGCTGACGGCCACGCTCGCCTGGCAGGACTCGTGTCAGCAGACGTAGCGGTCAATTACACAGGCTGGCTTATTCCGATGACAAAGAAGGGCAGGGACTGGGAGAAGAGGAATGTACCATTGTGGTCTTCCCCGCTTCCATGGAACCCGGCTGAGTCAGCGGTCGGAGGTGGTAAATGGGGGTCGAAGGGCGGGCCTGGGGGAGAGAGAAGGCGGCGTCTCTTGTTGTTCTGCGCTGCATCCGCCTGACTCTGGGCCGAAGGGGACTCGGCCAAATACAAGTGCCGCGCCGCGGCGTCACGGCGCGTCTCGGAGCGGAAGGGCCATGGCTGGGCGGATCCGGGGTCCTGGTGGAGGAGGTGCAGCGGCCTAGTGTCGACGGGCGGGCTGCAGCCGCAGCGGTCGTGGGAGTGGTGGTGATGGTCGTGCGGAGCATGCGTTTCTTCTTCCCACGGCCTTTTCCAGCGCGCAGCAGCAGAATCCATAGGTCCCGCCAGGCGAAGAGTGCAACGGCAGGCCTGTGCAGGCCGCCATTCGGTGCTCAGAGGAGGGGCTTGGGCACGGCGGCGCAGGGTATGGCCAGGCCGGAGCTATAAGGCGGTCGGAGTGGGTTCCGCCTCAGATTCGTGGAGCAGCGCGGGCACGGGGAAAACTGGAGAGCGGTGGGCCTGGCTGGCTGACTCTCCGGGGCTAACGTAACAGAATGGAGCAGACAAGAAGGGCGTGCGTGGTGGGCGAGGAAACGGGACGGCGCTACTGCGTATATGCTCACGGACGGTTATTTCCGCCGTCTGACGGGTTGCTTGGCGCCGACATTCCATGCTGCCACTACTCAGCCCGCGAGCAGGAACGCGACCCTGGCCCGGTAGGGGCCCGGTAGGGGCGCGGGAGCGGCCGGAAGAGCAAAGGAGATGGCCCCGCTGAGTAAGCCGCGCGAGATGCTCCAACTGCTTGGTAAGGAAGACGCGATCGTCACGCAAGCAACTTCTTCCTGTCACCTCTCCGCCGCCGCGACGTGGACGTGGCCCGCAGCGCCCTGGCAGCCCGCATGCACACCACGCAGATGCTTGGTGACGCCACGCAGATTCGCTTGCATTGCTTACACACTACACCTCCTGCCACACCATGCCCGTTCCCTGCGCCAGCTCCGCTTCTGCGTCCATTCCCTGCAGCGCCTGCTCGACAAACCACGCCTCGCTCTCCCCCACCTCCACCTCGATGCGCCTCATAAGCTGCAGTTCGTGCATGATGCCCGTCACCAGCGCCCGGCACCCGCCTACCACCGTGTTGATGCTGGATCCCGCCGCCGGCTCTACCAGCCGGTCCGCGTCGCGTGCCAGTGCCGTCACCTTACGGATGAGCGCGCCCACTTCCACCTTCCATCCGTCCCCGAGCCCCTCCACCACCTCCACCCTCTGCGCTTCCTCCCTGCGCCTCCACACCTCCTCCGCCCTGCCACTCCACCCCTCGAATTCTTGCACCACGCTCGTGTGTCGTCCGCTTGCGTCGGTGAGCGCCCGCAACTCGTTCAGGAGCGGCCCAAGGAGCTGGATATTCTCCGCGAGCCCCAACGTGGCGTTCCCACTGCTCCACTCCTGCAGCGCATGCAGGTTCACCAGCTCCTGCACCTCGCTCTCGTTCTTGCGCATGTTGTGATGCGCCGTCGCCACCTCGTAGAACTGAAGCCGCAGCGCGCGTTCAGCGCTGCGCTCCCACTGCGTCCGAACATCCGCCGCCGACTCGTGCAGGACATGTAGCTGAAGGAGTTCCGTTTGGAGCGCCAACACTTCGGCTGATAGCGCATCTGCGCCCCCAGTGCTTACTGATGATGCGTGGAAGAACGCCGACGTAGCCTTCTTCGGCTCCGACGTCTTCTTTGGCGAGTAGTGCTGCTGCAAGGTGGAAAAGGCGGGCTTGGCTACCAGTTTGGGCTCTTTCTCTGAACCCAACACGCTCCGGGAGGATGCAATGCTTGTCTGCGTCCGCGCTACCCCACCCGGTAGGTCTGACCTTGATCTTGTATGCTTCAGGGCCGTGCCGCCGATCTTCGAGCCGCTGCTGGGCGGGGGTTGGATCTTTTGTGACGCCGCCACCGGCCTTGTCCGCTCAGGCTGGGGAGAGGACATTGTGGCAGCTCTCGTTCGTTCCCTCAGACCCGGTTTCTGCAATGCGGCGTCTTTGGAAGATGCCCCTGACGATGAACCTGGTCTATTGGCCCGTCCGGGACCAGCAGGCTTTGGAGCGCCTGGGGGAGCACCGGTCTTGTTCGGCGCGCGCAGTCCTGACGCAGCATTTTGGCCAACTGTAGGTCTCCGGAGTGACTGCGTGCGAGTCACGCCCGAGGGTACCGGAGGAGGGGGCATTTCCTGTCTTGCAGCATCCCCGGTCTTTCTTGAGGCGGCCAGCTTTGCGCCGACGCTTTGCGTCCGATTCAGCGGTCTGCTCTGGGGCGCGGCGGGTTGGCCGGATTGTCCGGCGCTGCGTTCTTCCTGCGCCGCGGTACCGGCTGGCCTCGAGGCCGCGGGCTGAGGTAGTTGGTTCCGTCGCCTGGCTCCATTGTCTTTGTCTGCGGCGCCGACGGTCGGGCGTCTTGATAGCGTGGGTAGTCGCGACGGGGATGATTGCGCGGGGCTCCGGGTGGGTTCAGGGAGCTGCGAGTGCGAGTGAGCGGAAGACGAGATGCATATGGTGCGAGTCAGAAGCACATACGAAGGACATGGTGGAGTAGCAGTTGTTGAGCTCCGTTTCCCATTGCGATCGCGTTTTGCGACTGCGCGGAGCGAAAGGTAGGTGCGCAGGGGTGCGTGCGAACCTGCAGCAGTGGTGTTGATCTTAGCGGCCCGGCCTATTATTGTTTGGCGGCTCGGGCTGCAGTGCCCGCTCGTCCACAGGGAAACGGGCCGCGCGGTGCACGTGAGCGCCCGAATCGCCCTCTTTAGCCACCCCGTAAGCATTCCTAAGCTCTACACTCACAAAGGTCGTTCCAAACTGCCGGTCCCGATTCATAGAAGCATGTGGTGTATCCGCTCGTTGTGCGCAGGCAAGTATCGTGAAAGACCATGACATTGCAGATGTAGTGAACGGCCCGGCAGCATCCAAATCTATAGCCATGCGAGCACGTTTGGTATAGGGGGGACTATGTCAGGCTAACATCGACCGAGCCAACCGTCGCAAAAACAAGCTTGGATATCTCCATCGATAAGAAAAACGAGAGAAAAACCCGCCAGAAGACGCCCAGACATCACAACGTAGCTCGTGTAGCTTTCGGATCCGTCCTCAATTCACCACCAACCCGGCCTTGCACGCTTTACAAACTGCTTCTCCTGACCGGGAACTGCACGCCCTCCACCGCCGGATAATCTGTGAACCACGTAACCCTCTCCTGCGCCATCGCGTTGACGAGGCCGCAGGGCAGGGCGTGGCCTTCTTCCGTGTCGAAAATCTTCCGCAAAACCTCGCTCTTGCCCGCGCCGGTGCCGACGAAGCCGATCTTGATGCCGTGCGCGGCAACGGGGAGGGACAGGGTGATGCGCTTGGCCGGAGGCTTCGGCGAGTCTTCGATGGGCGCGACCCACGCATCGGTTTCGCGGAGCAGAGGGTGGCCGGGGAAGAGACTGCAGGTGTGGCCGTCGGGGCCGCAGCCGAGGAGGATGAGGTCAAACATGGGGATCTTGACGCTGTCGCGCGCGGCAAAGGCCTTGACGAGGGTCTGCTCGTACTGGTCCGCCAGCTCTTGAACGTCGTTGAGGAACTTGGTGTCGATGGGAAAGACGGCGGGCTTGCTCATTTCCGCGGGGATCTTGTCAAGCAGCTCGGCCTTCAGCAGGCAGTAGTTGCTGTCGGCGTGGTCGAGGGGAACGGCGCGCTCGTCGGCAAAGAAGATCTCCCATTTCGAGAAGTCGAACCTGCCCTCGCCCTGGGATAGCAGCGCTTTCGCCAGGACCTTGGGCAGCGAGCCACCGGAGACGGCGAGGCGAAAGACGCCGTGGCGCTCCAATGCGCTGCTCTGCGCGTCGAAGACATAGACGCGCAAGCTCTTGGCGAGCTCGTTGTCGTCGGGGAAGGAGTAAAGATTCGGTGGCTTGCCCATTGTGAGGTGTGTGCGGCGTGGAGGTGGTGGTGAGATGCAGGGAAAGAAGAGGCGCGGGGCAGCGGTGGGCAGCAGGGCGGCGGCAGCGAGAAGTAGGGCTGGCTAGGCTGCGGGCTCGGGCGCGCGAGTCGGCTAAGGGAATAATGTGGGTACACGATGTGTTTGGCAGAGGGCCAGCTGTGGGTGTGGCAGATAGAGCGTTCTGGAAAGTTGCGCTTGCTGTGGATTTTGTACCGGCCGAGCAGCTCATCAATGACGACGGCCTTGCACTGCGCGAAACGCCGCAAGTACTGGCGATAACGGGGGCCCCTGGCTTCACCCGCGCGGCATCTGGCACAATCAGCAGCGGGCTGGCGCCGCGCGCCTGGATCCACCGCCGCAGCGGCGGTGCAGCGCCATCGCGTGGTGGTGAGGCGCCCAGCTTTCCCTTCGCGATCCGTCGCCAGCTCAATGTCAATGCCCCAGCCCTACATACAGTTCACGTCGCACACGTTGCACCCACGATGGCGACCACCCCGCCCGCGCGCTGCGGATGAGGGGCAGCGGGCAGTCGCACCGGTATCTTGCGGCGCCTGCGTCGGGAGGGCCACCTTGGCCGACTGGACCCAGCAGGCGTTGGCGCGCGGCGATCCCTCGCAGAACAGTATGACGTTCCTGCTCCGCCAACATGTGCGCCCCAGTGAGCGCTAGTGGCCCTGCCTGCCCCGCGGCAGAAAAAAATAAAAAAAAAACAAAGGGAAGACGAGCCATGGCCAGCCTCTACATCAGACCGCATGTGTTGCGAGCCCGCGTCTCCACGCAGTGGCAGCAACACGCAGCTTCTCTGCCATTTTCTTTCCGCTCTCTACATAGTACCGCGCCGTTGCCAGTACCGCCCTGTCGGAAGCCCCATCGGAGCTATCCCCGTTCGGTCGCTGTATGTTTCCTGGAAGACTAACGCCCGCAGCTACCGCACCGTGGAATTTCCTCCAGCTATGCATCGCCCTGGGCGGTGAGACGTCATCCTATCAGTTACCGGAAATGGCATGCAATGATGTCCCGTTCCGAAAACCGCTGGTCGCCGGTCCAAGCTGCCCGCACGCCTTCATACCACTTCATGTCACTCCTCATCATCTGTTCGTCATCCGGCCTGCTCACCCGGGGATCCTTTCAAGGTCCGCGCTGGCGTCATCAGAGGCACGTTGCGCCTCAGGTGGCAAAGCTCGTGATGCTGGTTCATCGCGCATAACGAGTCATGTTCATCCTGTGCGAGCTCTGTTTAGCCAGTTCTCTTACCCTATACATGTAACTGCATGAATGTGATGGGTCACTTTGCGATGAAAACCGGTGTGCTATGTGGTGGTCAGCCTGGAGACACCGAAATACCGACACCACTTTGTAGCGAACTGGTTTATCTACTGCAGATCATGTGCTCTAGTAAATGCCGTCCTTTATGCCATCTCGGAGAGCGCTCGGAACCGTAGTTGTTTCGAAACGCTCGTCCAAGAAACAGCTGACAGGAAATCTTGAATTACGGCAGCACCGTTCGACGTTCCCTGTTCTTAGCGTGTACATACAGTCGGGGAATTCGAGATCTACGATCCAACTTACCACCTTGCGATATTGCCGGGGACGCGCGCTGCGTCACAGAAAGGGCATCACCGCAGCCCCCACTCAGTATCTTAAATCCGATGCGCCGGCGATAAGTCACTTCCGATAAGGCAGCATTAGGTACCTACGTGCGAGTGCATTTCTCGGCCCGTCTTCGGCACCGCTCGCGCCGCAGCTCAAGTATGGAGGTAACTTTCCCCGGTATCAACTTTCCCTGCGCAGCAACCACTTCGGACGAATCCAATGGCGCCCACCAACGCCCTTCTTGCTCGCGCGAGATGCGCATGGCGAAGCGCGCCATCCTCTCTCTCCCTACAATCATTCGCGCAAGCAGCAGCCGCAGCAGTGCGCCCGCAATGCCTCGTTTGCGCCACGACGGCTACCCGGCGCGCCTATGTCTCCGCCGCAGCCGTCATGCCCAAACGCCGCCAGCTGCCGCGCATCGTCCAGCCCAGCCTCTGGCAGAATCTGCTCCCCATGCACTTCCGCTCCAAACACAAGCGGCCCTTCACGTGGAACGAGTGGTGGGCGAAGCCGTGGAACCCGGCGTTCACGTGGATCGCACTCGGCCTGCTCGTCGGCTCCAACGCCGTCAACACGCTGGTGCTGCGGCACGACATTGCGGATTTCACGAGGAAGGCTGACGCCAAGATCGCCCTCCTGCGCGAGGTGTTGGAAAAGGTGCAGAGGGGGGAGGAGGTCGATGTCGAACATATCCTGGGTACGGGGCGGGAAGAGAGTGAGAGGGATTGGGAGGAGGGTAGGTGCACCAATTCATCTTTGGTTATTTTCTCTGGGAGGAGTCAATCTGAAGCAGTCGTCGTGGATCTTTGTTGTTCATTGGTTGCTCAATTCTTGCTTCGGACCAGATTGGGTCTGATCACACGTTGTTGAGGAAATGAGGCTAACAATTTGAACAGCATTGAAGGGGATTGAGGAAGAGGACCGTACATTGCAGTCTCGCAAGCGAAGAAAAGCTTCTGCGGCCGAGACCGCGCCACCTGCCGCGCCCGCAGCCGATTCAGCACCCGCAAACGATTCCAAAGATGCATCAACGAAGTTGGACTACGTAGTACCCCAGGATCGCAGAGGACCTGTTGGCTTTTACTGAGCTGATGGACGCGCTTTATTGACACTATTTCATCTACATGGGGCCGGAGTACTGGAGCACGTGGGAAGAGGAACGTCGATGACGCATTACTTGGCTACATTTATGACCACATCAGTTGCAACAAAATTTCTTGTTGTTACTTCAGGGGGAAAGCGTGAACAGGATTTAGGAATGTGTCTCAATTGAAAAAAGTCCTTGGTTTTCTGAATGGGGGCCAATCTAAGGGAAATGGTTCTTTGGTCAATGCTGATTGCTGACTGTTTGCTTTTTTTATTATTATTATTATTGTTACGCAGGACGTTTGTCGTTCCCTCTGATTCTGTTCTTCTCATTTATCTGGATTGCACCTCTAAACCATTCATGGCTTCGGCGTGTAGGGCATTCTTAACAGTAAGACACCGCATTTGTCTGCAGACTTGTGTCCTTGCTGTATATTTATTAGCTGAACAGTCACACACTAGGGTAGCATGCCATGTGAAGAACATGGGTGACGTAAGTTTGGAAATTCTACCGGGAAAGTTCATATTTGGGCAGGCTCGCGAAGCCATGGGCGGCGGAGGGATGGCACAGAGACAAGAACGTTCATTCCCTGGGCTGGAATACGATTCACTCCTTTTCGAGTTCGAAACAGACTCCGTAGGATCTACAAAGTCGGTACGCTCTGGATCTGTTTCCAGAAGCCGAACCCGTGAACTTTTGCCGACCGCGCCGCATCCAAGCGTGCATATCCAATATGGATGTAGACTGTTCCGGCAGCCAACGTCGGCACCAGATCTATACCCCGCGTATGCATCCCCTCCCGCTGATCTTCCCCATCTCACCGGCCAGCGACTGATGATCAGCAGGGAATCCCGTTTTACGGATTATCCGCGTGTGCCGCCTCCCAAACGCACCGCTCGCACATGCACATGCCACCGAGCGCGCCAGCGGCCCATTCGCGTCTATCCTTGACAGAAAGATCGATATCGCAGTAGTGGCTCAGGATCTCATCTCCCTTCCGCAGACCTGGCTGGCTCCTCTCGGAAACACCGTCTTCCGCCTTCCGGCCCTTCCAGGCCACCCTCTCCTTGCGGGCCCAGAACCGCATGTTCCCCTGCCACTCCCACGACACATTCGGGTCGCAGCTGTGGTTGGCGAGGCACCAGAGCGGATGCACCGCGCCCACGTCGGGCTTGCCGTCTCGGCCTTGGCGCGCGGATGCCGTGCCACGAAATTTGGCGTACAGTGTGTTGAACACCCAGAAGTCATATTTGTGGGAGTCAGCGAAGACGTTGACGTCCATCTTCTCCAACATGTGCAGCGGCGTTAGAACGTTGGCGCTGAAAGAGAACGGCAACGTTCGCGGGGCGCCGCCGAAGGCGTCCTTGGCCGGTCCTAGCGGCGACGGCGTAAGGGGTATACTGACGCCTGGAGACGGAATGTGATAGTCGCCCCAAATGTATTTTAACTCTTTAAGCTCGAGCGGGTGGAGGTCTTGGGTCTCGGCCATTGCCAAGGCACGGAGCAGCAGGAGCGAGTAGAGCGCATCGGCCGCCTCAGCCGCGGAGGCATCTTTGGCGATGGCCTCAACATCATTGCCGCAAAGGGCAGGATGATATGCTTCCTGGGCCAGATCATGGCAATCCTGGCTGCAGAATACAATATCATCGCAATCTTCGCAGAAGGCGCACTGACTGGCTTCCGAGCTGTTGCGCAGATCTGGCAGCGGAGCGCTGCAGGCATCGCAGTATGAATCGTGGAGTCGGGCATTTGCGGTGACCAGGGACTTTTCGTCGAGGATCATGTCGCCCGGAGCCACGTCCTCTCGTGCGAACACGCCAAGCTGTTTGATCGTCGCCGCCTCTGACTCGCCGGAAGGATCGCGGCGCCTGTTTCCATCGTCAGTCTTCTGAGTCGTGGTCGTTGTAGCACAGACTCGAATATTGATTGACAATGTGGATATGCTTTATTGAACGCGTAGGCAGGGATGGGGGATGCGAACTTACCCGGTGGCCGGATCAGCGTCGGGCGTCAGGAGCGGGAGTTCGGTGACCCGTGCTTCAAGCTTCGGTGCGATAGAACTGATCTGCTCGTTGAGCAGGGTGAGGGAGTCGGGGGAGTACCTATCCGGCTCGGAGGTATTCCAGGGATACAGCTCACGCCTCACAGAGGTGCGGTCGGGATAGTCATCGGGGGCTATGCCTTCGTCGTCAAGGCTGAAGCCACGAGAGGTGAAATGATTGCTCAATCGCTGGTCAAGAAGCTCGCGGAACTTAAGTAGATGAGGGTTCTTCGGGTTGGCCTTCAAGCCCCGCGAGCAGAAGTCGTGGGCGCTTTTGAGGCATCCGCATGCCAGCAAATTGCCCGTGACGAATGCATACCTGAATGTTCTCAGCAGATGGCTCGGTCGAAAGATAGCACAGGGACATACGCTACGTCAGTCCAAAGTGTCTGGGCCCACAGGAAAGCTTCATCTTCCTCGGCCGCGATGTCGCACTTTTCCTCTGGGCCCCTGAAGCCGCT
The DNA here is from genome assembly GCA_022560015.1 of Diplodia mutila. Taxonomy (NCBI): domain Eukaryota; kingdom Fungi; phylum Ascomycota; class Dothideomycetes; order Botryosphaeriales; family Botryosphaeriaceae; genus Diplodia; species Diplodia mutila. Next base: position 79,308 of record JAFISB010000102.1, on the reverse strand, counting down.
AAGACGCTGCGACACTTCAGGAAAGCTCTCGGCGTGCTTCTGTGCCAAATCAAACCTGAACGAGGCAGGCTTCGCAGCAATCTCCTCTTGGATTTCTTCCAAAGCCTGTTCATGATATTCTCCAGACTCGTCTAGCACTTCATCGACGAGTAAAAGCGCTCTGTAGGCTTCGCCGGCAGCGAGATCTGGAAAGGCAAGGGTGCGGTATAGCTCGGCGACCTGGAGGCGCAGCAAGATGCTGTAAGGTTGTTCGGTGATGCGGGTCTGAAAATCTTGAAGACGCTGGAGTAAGGTGGGGGTGGAGGGCGTGTCCTATGCGGCGACCTGAAGATTAATTTATTCCAGTGGCCTAGAGGTGCTGGGCGGGAGGGTTGCAGCCGAACCTTGAGGCTCAAGGAGGACAGAGCCTCTGCCGCCGCAGGAGGCCCGTGGCTCGAAGCATATGAGACGACGCTGAGGGTGAGATTCTGCAGGCAAAGGTCGACTTGTGAGGGAGAAGCGCTCAATGCGGCGTCCATGATGGCGGGGTAGCTGGGTTGGCCGAAGACGATTGACGCGGGCACGGCGGGGAACTTTTTTTTCTGGCGCGGCGGAATTGAGGCCGCAGCCTGCCCTCAACGTCATCGCTCTGGCGAGCCTCGGCTCGATTCATGTCTCCTGTCAATACTCGTCTTCGTCCCATTCTTCCTCGTCTCCGTCTCTCTCTTTGGTAATGCGGATGCGACAACCACACGCGGACGGAAATTCGAGTTCAACACCACGCTCTCGTCGCCATTGGTCCCAATCGGGTCCAGGCCTTGCCTTTGATCAATTGCATCATCTACGCCTCCGTGGACACGATGGCGCCCGGCCACGTCTTGTGTGGTCCCTGGTTCCCTTCCGCTTGGAGGTCGACGCGTCTATGGCCAAAGAAACCTGGTACAGGCCCAGCGTAGCAGCACGGATGATCCAGGAGCATTCAGGTCCCTGGTGAGGACTTCAGCCGGTGTTGTGACGGTCGTAAGCATCCTGCTTCCACGATATTCGGCCTCCAGGACATTGCGAAGGCCATGTTGCACGCAGTCTGTACCACAGGACATCTCGAATCCTTCTTCTAACCCGGTAAGAAAGGGATATGAAGTGTGGCTTGCGCCGAAGCACATGGATCATGAGTAAGTGATGCCCTGATACGGGCTGTCACCCCGCAGTATACAAAAAGAGTTCAGGAATGGGGTCTGTGTTGAAAGGGATATTTTATCCTAGCTCGCCCGTCGTAACGTCGCCGCGCCGCAACATTTGATTGGGCGCACTAATCGAAAATTCCGATCGGCAGTGGAGGCGGCCCACTCGCATGCCGACCGTTTTCTGTCAAGCTTTGATCAGACTGAGTGGTGTGCGGCAGCCACATGGAACCCTGCCGGTTGTACTGTACCTCCGCTTGTGCTTCCAATCCGGAGGAGGGATCCACAGCTACACCGCTCTGCCAGTCCTCTTCGATGCCCTGCAGGATTGCAGCAAAAATGTCCGAAGGGTTTGGCTTTCAAGACAACCCAAAGAGCGGCGACCGACCTCGATGCCGGTTCCTCCCTATATCTTGGAGATCCAGATCCGCCAACCCGGAACCCGGTACGAGGCTCACCGTCTGGATGGGTTCGGAACAAATTGATGCGGACGCCTAGATGCCCGGACGACATTCTGGAAAAACTAACAAGTGGGTCGCGTGCCAAGTCGCTGTGGAGATGCGTTTCTCAAAGGGACTGTGCCGATATTCAACATGGGATCGAGCATGTGCGTCTATGTGCCACAGCAGACGTTGAAGGCAATCAGGCCCCTAATTCGATTAAAGCAAATTCCGCCATACGAAGAACCGTAACTTCGTCCGAAGCCCTTGGATATCAAGAAAAGAGACATGGAAATGACTAAACACTCAGTGATACATCTCGGAGTTTGTATTCCCGCCTTTCCCATTCCACTTGTTGCCTCCACTCCCGTCATTCAGAATGGAGAAGTTCATGGGTGAAACCCGCGGCAGATCCAGATTTAGCCTTTCCTCGTGAAGGCTATTTTGGTCGTCCTTGAGATCCTTGCTGTCGTCTGCACTACAACAGAGCCCCTCGCAAGTCAGAAAGGAAAAGAAAAGGAGCGTATCGAAAACCAGGAGCTAGGTCCGTCCTACACTGCGTGGGGGCCGGCTCTGGTGGGCGGCAGACTTTGTCCGCCATGGATGGATGTGCCGGCTTGACTTTCGACGTCGACGAGTGGAATGAAGTCACCGTCATCTTCTCCCTTTGGTCGACTTGAGAGCTGGTTCCCTTTCGGCATGGCATTACTGCCGCCAAATTTGTTACTGAGCGCCGACGAGGTCGCACCGTAAGATTTGTCCTTGGTCGTTTGACCCATGACCTTGGGCATCCATTGCATGAGGAGTGCACGTATAGCCGGCATCTGGTGTCCACCGTCAACTTTGCCCTTTCTTTGGAAGGAGATCACTGATAAAACCTACGCATGCACATATCATCCCCACGTGGATCTCAATGGTCGACCAATAGCCAACGGCAGTATAATCCCCTTGGCTAGTAAGTATGCAGCGGCGGATGAAATGGCATGGCAGAACTTACACGTTAAATTTTGCGTGCTGCCGAACTGAATCAGGACCTGAAGACGGAGAATGCTGACGATGGTAACGCTGGACCGCCATCAGCCGTTTGACCTGGATTTCCCAGTGCATTTCAAACTCACAAAAACCCGACGGAGAACATGAGAAGCAGCAAGAACTTTTTGCGCTTATTCAGCTGCAATTGCCATAGCTGGGGCAATGGAAGGATGATGACAATAATGTCCAGGACAACGTTGATCGCCGCGCTGGACCATCCCTGAGCGTTGATGTTGTTGCACGTTCCTTGGTGTTCGTCATCCCACTGGAGCCAGGCGTACCGAATCGGGCGACATTGGAAGACGGAGACCAGTACGAAGGCGATGCAGTATCCAACGCAAAGTCCAATGACCACGTACACCACCCGGCGAAAACCTTTCTCAGGGAAGATTCGCAGGTAGAAGAGCAGGATGGATATTTTCAGTAGTGGAAGTGCAGAGAGATACAGATCCTCGTCAAAGTAGTAGATCTGAATACTGGTTGAGCAGACTGCGCAGGTAAAATTGGAGCCGAAAGACTAACGTAGAGGATGTGGGTAATGTTCTCAAATGGCAATGTCCAAATATCCCTACCTAGACCAAGGTTTGCCACTGACCGAGCTGTTAGCGGTGAACCTTGATTTTTTCGGCCACGAAGACGCTTACAGACAACCGAAAGGCAGGTCAATGGCGCGACAAGGACGACGACGACCGTCATCATGGCATCATCCCAGCCCATCGTGCCGCCAAACTGGGGTAGTCGGGATACCATGCGAAGGATATAGGCAAGCAACGCGCAAATACCGCCAACGATGCCGGAAACAGAGACGGAGTTTGTCCTGTCCCGAATTGGCGCTCCGCACAGAGTCTGGGTGGCATTTTTTGTTGCTGAATACGTCAGTAAAGAACGTGGATACCACGAGAGCCGACGTACCCAGCTGTTCCTTGACTTTGCAGGACGATACAACGCAAAGCTCGATTTGGGCGTTCAGTGTCGAGTTGGAGCAGCTGCATTCGGTGTCCGTCAGCCCGCAAGGCGATGCGGCGATGTTCTTCTCGAGGCAGAGCAACTGGAATTGTCAGCCTGGCGTACGGACGTAACGGAACGAGGAGCTCCACGCACTCCGCATGTTGGCATAACCGAGACGATCTGTTGCAGTTCGGCAGCGCTGGCAGCTTGGACTGTGGGGATCACGGCCGCCAGTAAGGCTGACAACCACAAGGCGAACTTCATGCTGAGACAGCTGCAGGCTTCGTTGGTAACCCAGGGAGTTCCGGCACGAAGTCGCAGGCGGGGGCGGGAAGAAAAGACCCTTGAGACTTGTCCCAGTAAGCCGATCGTCGCTGGCCCCTTGCGCGTCCATGGTCCATCTGGTAGAGGGATTGCGGAAGACTGAAATGACTCGGAAATGGCTTCTTGGGGACCGGTTTCCTTCAAGGCTGGCACACATGGCCCGTGAACTAGTTCGGGGCAGTCGGAAACGGGGTCTGATCCCGCCGCCGGGGCCCATTCAGGCAGCAGAGGCACGCCATTGCCGCGAGCCAGTCAAGAAAAGATCACCATGTCCAAGAATCCAGCGGACGAGCGTGCGGGCCTTAATCGACGCCTTGGCGGGGCATCTACGAGCCAATCTGCGGAGCAAGGGGGCGGACACCGAGTAATTTGACGATTCATGGTTTACCGGTATTCTGCCTTGACTCAGGACGAGGTGTGGGATGGTCGTTGAGCGTCGAGTGCTAACTACACAGTAGGTGATCAGCAGCGGGTCCTACTTACCGGGCCAGGCACAAGCCGTTCCGCCTGGTGGGGTCCGGGGGCCCGCGCGCCCATGGCTTACCCGGAATTCGTTGCCAGGGGTTTCCACGTCACCGGCCGTGGAGAACCCACCCTGCGCCCCTTCCGCCGAGTCATGGCAAACGCCGCCGCTGTCGGACGCCGATGGCTGCTGATGTCGTATCTACCTTGACCGTTTGTTCCTCCATGCACGCTCTTCCTGCTGATCGGAATCTCATCAGTCGGTGCCACGTCGTTAATCTCACGGGAACTGTTGCCGAGCTTGAACTGCTATGCCGGATGAATCTCGCCTGCCATGTGGCATTGCCGATTGCCGTTGGTATCCTTGATTTGCCCCCTGGCGGTGAGGAGTATTCGAAAGTAGTGGCTCATTACGCCTGCTGTTCCAAATATCCAAGTCTTAGCCGCAGGTTGAATCTGACGTCTGTTATGATAAACTCTATCCAGACCTGATCGCAGATACCATGGGGCAACACAACCCGCGTTTCCACCTCGATTTCAATGGTATGTTAAGGCGCGTCCGGTCTTATCTGCACCAACGGCTAGGCATGCCTATCTCAACTTATTCACCTTTTCAGAATGACTTTCACCTTGCCTAATTTCTCTGTTCAAAAGCGTCGCGGGCTCTTGGCCCATCACCTTCAACGCACTTGTCATACTTGATCACCGGAAACACCCGCCAGAAGACTCTAAGAAAATCCAGAACGGCATCAATTGAGGACTTGCAAAGGTCTTTCTGATCAGCTCCTTGACCACCCCTGTCGACGTCAATGACGATCCCGTGCTTCAACCTCCAGTAGAGGGCAAAGAATGTGGCCCTTGCCTAGACTCAAACGCGCTGGCCACCAGTATTGGCTACGGCTCCGAGACGAGACTTTATCCCTGCTGGAAGTCGCCTTGGCAATCGGCGAAGTGACTTGCACGCACGTGGAGTTGGCCTTGATCCTCGGAGTTATGGGTGTCGTCTGGACCGGGAAGTCGATCTTCTAAGGACAAGCCCTTTCCACTTGGAAGAGCGACATGGCCGTGCATAATCTTCTCGAAGATGTGTGCGGCTCGCTGACATACGGCACCCTCAGCACCCGATACCCAAGTAATCAGGCCAACCCTACCGTCTGTTGGCTCGTGAACCCTTATCAAATCCGGACTGCCCTGGCTCCACGCGGTGTAGCCGAGGATCGAACTTCTACTTTAGGCTGTTCACTGACATTTTAGCGGAGAATCCAGGCTATTCGCTTATTATTCGCGAACTCATGAATCAGTGCAGCGATTATCCGGTATGAGTTCTCTCGTGGTGATCTCCAAGGTTGCGCGCGTACCCTCTCGGCAAGGCGGAGAAGGACCGTGCTGATGAACACGGCACGTCAATCCCTTACATATAGCACTTGCGGTCTCGCTTTCTGCGTTAGACCCAATCGTAGATTGCACAACTACGAGGACTTTTGTTGACTTTGTGCTCACTCAGGTAAGCCTCAACGCCTCAGATCATACCTGCAGCTCGCTTGGAGCTGCGGCAACAAGAGAAAATGACAATAATGTGGCCGTTGGAGAGTAGGAGGGACTGGCTGACGGCGTCTTTGATAGAGAAATCTCTCTGCTTCGTGAGAATTGGCCAACTTCGTACGGTACCATCGACGTACCGGAACATTCTCTCCGCAGATGATACCCTATCTTCATCAGCCCACTGGTAACACAGAGATCGTCTGTTCCGCTCAACGGGCCCTTGGATACCCCTTGCATCCTTCAGTCCAGGAAGCATTCCAAGAGAGTCCCTGAAGACAACATAACCGACCACGCCCTGGTCTTGTGCACGTTCAGTGGGTAGTGGGGATTACGGCGGGGAATGCAGTGGTGGTTCGGGAGTATGGCTATAAACAGCAACCACCATGCTGGATGTCCACTTCTTCCGCAGTTGCCCAGACCGACTCCATTATCTTTAATATACTCATCGCTTTCCATTCGTTCTAGGCGTTTCTTCGAACGTCGTTGTCCTTATATGTGCGCATCATAACAGTCGGCCCGAGTCTATATGTGCGCGCATCTTATACATGGTATTTCGTGTTCGCGTTTCATACGTTTCGCGAACCCGACCTGTGGGGCATTGGGGGCGAGGACACAAGAGCTCGGGGAAACGTTCGGACAGAAAGGCTGTTGAAGTGTACGCTGCACAGTCAGCCGCCCAAGTGGTGCTTGTGCTGCTTCGTGCGAGCTGCTAGGGCGAGGGTATCCCATAATCGCAACCTTTGCTGCGAGGCGAAGTAGCTTGTTTGGTAAATCAATCAGGTACTAAGAGTGCGGCGTTCGCTTAACGTTAAACCAGAACCATATGATGGAGGCGGCATTCCGCCAGAACCGAACGCTAACCCATTTGTCAGACTTCCAGAGGTCTCGGCTGACACACACACTTGCAACCACCCGCGATTTTACGGGTTCAGATCTCACCACCAACCTGAGTTGACTGGATCCCGCAATACTTGGTTGTAGATCAAGACCTTAAGCTTGGAAGCACTTCATGGCGAGCAATCGGCTCAGGTCGATGATTAATGCTGATGTCGAAGAAAGAGAAGGCATCCCGCCAGACAGTGAGAAGATTGAGCATAAAAGGCAACGTCGCCTGCAGGCTACGGTACCGCAGCTTCAAGCCAGGAGAGCTCTGGATTTTACACTAGCTCCGCTGGTTTGTTAACTGCAATTCAGCTCAAGCGCCCCACAATGTCCTCGGCACTCCCCTGGCCCAACCTCACCAAGAAGATCCACCGCACCGAGTACGCGGCCGTCTCGCCCCTCAACCCAGCCAACTCGCTCGCAGGCAAGACGGTCGTCGTGACTGTGCGTTCCTACGCGGCGGCGCCCGCACCGTCGTCCTGCTCGCCCGACGTGAGGGTGTACTAGCCGAAGCGACTGCGAAGCTACGGGAGGAGTTTGGAAAAAATAGTGGCGGATATGGCAAGGACGAAAAGAAGGAGCGGTCGACAAGGTGCTCACCTACGCCGTAGACATCACGAATGAGGGCCGCATCAACGAAATCTTCACAGACGTACGGCGCCACATCAACGCCGAAAGTAACTACGACGAGCAACCGAACAGAGGGAAATCAGCAGCGGACTGCAACATCGAAGTTCTCATCCTCTCGGCCACGTATGTGGACCACGGCCTCCCCACGCTGGGCCACAGCCAGCAATCGCTGCGCACTACCTTCGAAACTAACGTCATCGGCAACCTTAACATGGTGTGCGCCTTCGTGCCCGAGGCGGCTCACATCCCCATGGCCGACATTTACGACGGGAACATGCTAACCCCCGTCCGTGCCCCTGTCACTCAAAAAATAACAATAACAACAATAACAACAACCGCCGCCACGACAACCTCCTCATCCGACCGCGTCATCATTAACATCGCCGACGTGGCAGCCTACACTCCCTCTACGGCGGCTCCAAGCTCCTCTTCGCCCACATGATCCGCCACCTCGACGCCGAGCTCAGCCACCTTTCGTCTGCTTCTTCCTCATCCTCCACCGGGAACCTTCCCATCGTCCGCGCCCACCCCCTCCACCCCGCCGGCCGCGCCATCGGCTACGACGAGAACACTTTCGACTGGGACGACGAGTCGCTGACGGGAGACTTCGCGGTGTGACTGGCGAGCGAGCGGGCGAGGTTCCTGCGCGGCCGGTTCGTGCACGCGACGTGGGATGTGGATGAGTTGCTGGGGATGGAGGGGAGGTTTGAGGCGGACGTGGATTTGGCGGAGGTGGTGCTGAAGGTTTAGGGGCAGAGGAGTAAGTAGTAGGGAAGAATACTGGACAATGTGAGATGTTTGAGGATGGCATGTTAGTCGGCACAGTGGCTTGCAAAAGAATCGAGCCCACCTCCGTCTGTCTCGCCGCGCTATTGCACCCAGCCTCCATAGGTAGTGGATCCTTATGTCAGACGCATTTGTAGTTATTTCAGCTACAAGGTGTGCATCTACGCCTGGATGTTTGCTTCAACTGCCCATATAAGAAGAGGATAAAATCTTTTACGTGGCACAGATGGCTCAAATATTTTGCAGCTCATTACATCGGTGGGATTGGCTCGCTCATTTGATGCTGTAGTGGATTGTTGAATGAGATACCTCCTCGGGTTATTTATATAGATCGGTGGATCCAAGGCACTCTCACAGCGCATAGCGCCTTGCCGTATTTTATGTCTTCACTGACATCGCACCTCGCACGACGGAACAGCAGCCAGCAGGCCTGCAAGCTTTACTATGGAAAAGCTAATCAATCATGGCCCTTGAGGCTGAACTAAACCCGTGTAACATTGTCGTAGTCTGTCCACAGGTAAAGTCCTACGTCAATTGTAGAAACAATCATCGTGAAGCAAAGCTTGAGCGTCGTTGTCGTAAACGTCGTCATCGTGAGCGTCCTGGTTGATCCCAGTATAGAGCCGGAATCTACCAGCCGGCGTTGGCGCCATCGCCAGAGTTGTCCCAACCACCACCGCCAGTAGCCGGAGCGCCTCCAGCCCAACCGTTGGAGGCATCGCCGCCGCCGCTGCCACCATCACCACCACCGTTCGTGTCCCAAGAGCCACCACCCGAACCGCCGGCCGAGTCCCAGCCAGCAGAAGTCGAACCGCCGAAGCCGCTGTCGAATCCACCGCCAAAGCCGCCACCACCAGTCTCCATATCCTCAGCCCTAGGGCACTTTTTCTTGGTGTGTCCCTTCTCCTTGCAGACAGAGCAAGTGATCTTCGACCAATCCTTCTTCCTGTCGCACTGGAAGAAGCCGTGGCCCTCCTCTCCACAGTTGGCGCAGATGTTGCAGTCCCTGGCTATGTGACCGGTCTGACCGCACTTGAAGCTAAAGAGTATCAGTTCAAAAGTCCTGTATCCATGTTAAGGTAGGGCTTACCAAGGACGACTGTCTGCAGCAGGGTTGGTCGGGTTGACACACTCGATCTTGAGGTGGCCGATCTCGCCACAGTTGTGGCAGGGACGGTCACCGCTGCCACCGCCCTGGGATGGGTTGGGGCAATCGATCTTGAGATGACCAGTCTCGCCGCACTTGAAGCACGGACGACCGTTGGGGCACTCGGACTTGATATGACCGACCTGACCGCAGGTGAAGCTGTAGACATAGTGAGCTCGTTTGTACGATATAAGTGATAGTGTCGCAGCTCACCACTCCTGACCTCCACCGCCGCCGCTCTTGGGAGGCTCGGGGCAGTCGGCCTTCCTGTGACCAGCGCCGCCGCAGTTGAAGCAGCCGCCGTTGGCACTGTTGGCACCGTTACCGCCCTTGTTCTTGGGAGGGGCAGCGCTGATAAAGCCATTTTCATTGGCCCAGCCGGTCTCCTCCTGTTGCGCAGCGTCGTCATTGACCTGGTCGCCCCAATTTGTCGTCACCTCCTCCTCGGCAACGGGCTTCGCGGCAGCCTTCTTCGCATCCTTCTCCTTCTTGGCCTTCTGATGCTTCTTGCCGGCCTGGTGAGCAATCCAGTCCTTGGTCTCGATGTTACGGTCGCAGGTCTCGCACAAGGTCCACCTGGGGCCGATCTCCTTGTGAGCCTGGTAGGGATGGCTATCGAGCGCCATGTACATGTTCCGCATGGCTGCTGTTTGACGCACAAAACCGGCTTGGAAGCTTGGCTGGAATCTGCGCAAGAGAGTGTTAGCCCAACTTCGTGATCCGGGCTGGTTCAAAGATGGAGGACGTGAAGTGTTGCGGCTGTCTGCGCGTGCGATGAGGCGGCGACATACCTTTTCGGGCGCGCGAGCGACCACAGAAATTGCTGTGTGGGTCACGGTAACAAGTGTGCAATGGAGGTAGAGAAAGTTGCGGTGTTGTTTGGAGACTCAAGGAAATATCTCGACTGTTGTGTCTAACCGGTTTGGGACAGCGCAAACGCGCGACTTCCTCAAGCAAATGCCCTCCCACGTGCGGCAGCAACCCGCTATCTCCGGTCTATGTAGCTTCCTTCTTGCATATTCTATGGGCCCGCATTTCCCTCCTGCTCCGTGCGAAGCACTCATGTCCTTCCTTCCCATCGCATCCATCCGCGGGCATGCTCTGCTCAGCCCAAACCTTCCCGTTTGGGCGAACGGCGACCAAGTCTCCCGTTTTGCCTCTCTCATCCCCGGTCCACAGAGTTATTGTACCCTCCCCATAGAATAGTTGAATCCAATGTCCATTAAACGTAGATGCGAGTCATGAACGCGGACAAATGCGTCCAGATAGTGAAGCGCCGTCTGCGGGGCTTAGAGGGCTCAAGGCTTTTGAAACCTGCTGTGTCGCCTGGGCGGGCGTCGCGGAGCGCTCCCCTGCGGTGCGCTCCTAGGGTTCCTTGTTGAGCGTGATTCTTCAGGGCAGGTGGCCGCTTCTTGAGTCGGGCCCGCGGTAGAGAACCCCTTTTGGCGGTGGTCGTTTTGAAAACTGGCGTGAGGGCGGTATAGTATAGACCCTGGTCGAATATCCCGGTTTCGTATATGATAATGAAAGATCGCATGCTGCCTGTTGCGGCCGCATGGGGTTGACGCGCTCAGGCCACGCTCAGGCCCTGCGGAGGCCCAGGAACCGAGGCGAGCATGGCCAGATAGATGACCCCACTGCAGACCAGCAGGCCAATGCACATGAGAAAAGTGGCGGCCCACTGAGTGAAAGGCGTGTATTCGGCCAAGAGCAGCTCCTGCGCTTCCTCGTCGATGATGTATTGCCGACGACGGGCGAGAGGAGCAAGAGTCGCGGGAATGGCAACGAGAAGAGGGACTTTAAGGTGCGTGCTCGACGTGCGAACAGGCATCAGCCCGCCGGTCTCGGTACAGGTAGGGTACGTCTGAGCCTGTAAGAGAACCGTCAATTCTGCTGGCTCAAGCTGGGGAAGGCATAGAAACATACGTAGGCCATGGCAAGCTGTTCCTTCTCTGCGCGGGCGTCCATTGTGGTTGGCTCTCGGTTCAACTGACTGACTGACTGAATGAATGACTGGGTTGTGGGAGAGTGCAGCGAGCGAGGGTGCAGAATCAAGCGGTAGGGCACAGCGCTGACTATTAAGTAGCAGGCAGAAGTATCGGATGAGAGCCGACTTGGCGTGCGGATCGTGGGGTGGTCGTGCCCTCAGCCCTGCGGCATAGCCTCCCTGCCCACCGCAGACTACCGGACCCTAGCCCCCACGAGCGCTTTAAAAATTGCCTAGTCCGGTGGTGCCCGCGCATGGCCCATTCATGGCTAACTGACGGATACGAGGATGGGACCCAAGGTAATTTCCAAGAGCGAGGCACATGGAGCAGGAAGACGGACTCAAGATGGGTCCGGCGAAGACCTAGAGACGCTGTACGCCGCGCCGAGAGGAGCCGCCGCTCGCCCAGGGAGCTCTCCGAAGATGCATGGCGAAGCAGAGAAAAGGGTGTTGGGTTTCAAGTTGGTGTCAAGCTTGCCCCGGCTAGGCAGCGGCCTGAGCGCGGCGGCACAGGCACAGGCACAGGCACAAGGCAGGCACGGGCTCACGGGCTCGCGCGAGGGGCCGGTAGTCACGCCAAGGGCCGGCGCTGCCGACTGCGCGACCCAAATATAGGCGACAACCGTAAACAAGCGCCGACGCCCGCCCACTGCTCGCCATCGCCAATAACTCTCCGTCCAGAACCACAGCCGCACCACAATGCCGGCCGCCGTCGATAACAGCCCGAGTCGCACCGCCAACGAGCACTCGCCGTCCCCTGCCCCTGCCCCGCCCGTAGCCGACTCGCCCGGCCCGCGCGCGACAGCCCTACAGAACATCTTCGCCCAAGCCCTCGACGCGACCATGAAGCGCTGCTCCTACGCGAATTTCGCCGCCTGCTTCCCGACCCCTGCCCAATATGTACCCGAGAACCTCGATGCCTTCTGGCGCGACTTTACAGGCCGAGTGGGAGATGCTGCCAGGGTGAGTCTGCCGCACTGGAAAGCTCCGTCGAAGCCTGCACCACGCGCATCCCGCGGGTACCGTCGTGGCGAGCAGCCCATCTCCACCATGTTTCAGTCCTGCGAGAGTTTTGGCTGACATGACTCCTCCTGCGCTATAGAGCAACTTCGACCAGATCCTTGCCTCCCGGAACGCCGTCCAGTCTTTGAATTCTCTCGACGCCCTCGTTCAGGACGCCAAGAAGTGCAAAGACCGCGCAGAGGCAGAGGCCAATGGCGCTCCTATCGAGCCACCTACCCCGTGAGTTCTCCGATACGAGGCGCTAGAAGCCGTTCTGTGCCGAAGCCCGTGCGAGCGTAACGCCCGTAATTTGATCAATGACATGTGCTGACTCAAGCCAGACCACATACACTTCCCGCTCAAACCCTCGCCCTCGCACACCTCCAGCCCTTCCTCTCCTCCCAAGCCGAAACCTTGGGATCGCAGTTGTCGACCACCCAGGAAGCGAACACTCAGCTATTGTCCGAGATAGAGGCTCAACGTGCCGAGCTGGCGGCCTTGATGAGTGGGCTTGAGCACGTAGTCAAAGACGTAGAGGGCAGTGTAGGCATGCTTTCTCAAGAAGAAATGCAGTCGCTTACCCAAGAGGTTCTCGACATCGATGACGAGCTTATGGGTTGACCTGGCTGAGCCTCTTCGGAGCGGCTAGGTATGCCGGCTAAGAGTTTTGGAACCTCCGATTCGCTCAGGTTTCCAGAGACCAAAACGCCACATCCATGTTGCATTGGCTCAAAGACATGCTAAGATTTCCACCAGCGACGGTGCCTCCATGTTTCAGACAGTTATTGCTGCCATCCAACTCCATGGAGGTGTCCTGCCTGGAACTCTGACATGCACATTGCAGCTGCAACTTGTAGAGGCCTCAGGCCATCGAGACGTCTTCTACGACTGGCGGGTTATCGTCCCAAGCATTGCTGCCTCCGGCTTTTGCAGCATGTTACTGGCGGCACCGAACAAGCCGTTGCAGCGCTGAAGTGTACTTGATCCGGACAGACTTTGATTCATAGAGGTTCGCATCACTCTGCCCTGCTACCGACGTGCAGCCAAGGCATCGGAAAGAGGGGAAGAGATGGCATGAGCATCTGTGCTACCAATGAGCTTTCCCGATTCGGGTTGTGACGGCTTAACATGCCAGAAGACCAAAGCTTGGCTGACCGCAGGATGCGTATACCCGTCTGGGGCCGCACTTGGCCAGTGTAGCAGCAAACGTCCACGTGCCACGTTCGCCGTCCACGCAGCTCGCCGACCACCCAGATCTGCCAAGTCATGCACAAGAGGTGTCAAATGTATCGTTTGCTCTCAAAACTATTAGGTCACGGAAACATATATACTTTTCGCCAGTGACACTGCTCGCCGGCTACGGGAGGTAAACGGGTACCTGATGTGAGATAAATAGATGCATGTTCCACGCTACATCACTCATTCTCTGATGCTACATCTTACTCTCTCGGTTTCCACTGCCTCGATACGCGCGCCTTTCCTGTGCTTTTCCCTCACAGCTTATCTGTACTTAACGTCTGAATCTACGAAGCATACAGGTCTCCATAGCGCATCAAAGCGCCTGTTCCGAAAATGGCAACCATAGGTAGCACTGTTGTACGGCTCCCGCGACAAATTCAAATTTGATGTCTCTTCGCTCTCTAACCGTCATCGTAGACCAAATACGAGCACTCCGTAAAGGAACCTCTGAACCGCGAGCCTCCGGTCGATGAGCTGATATCCTCGTGAGTACCGAGAATGCCCGTTAACCGCCTAGCTCGGCCAGTGCGAGATGATACGGCCCTTCTGACTGGTAGAAACCCCTCACCCATAGCTTCATCACCAAGTCCGGGAATTTCGACAGGAATCATGGGTAAGCTTTTTGTCTTTCACTTCGTCTCGTTCGTCTTCACGCTTGAGGGTTTCTCCCGTACTAGCATGTAGCAAAATATGACAACTTCCACCCCCAAATAGAGAAGAGCCTCAATAGTTGACACTGGCCCCCTCCGAAAAATAACAGACCGATCCCTCACATTGACTCCACCACCCACACACTCACCATCGCCATCGACATAACGTCTGCCTTGACACTCACCCCAACCGACCTCCGCACCCGCTTCCCCCAGCACGAAGTCGTCGCGGCGCTGCAGTGCGCGGGCAACCGGCGGCACGCGATGCGCACGCGGCTGCGCGAGGTGAGCGGCATCGACTGGGGCGACGGAGCTGCCATGTGCTGCGTCTGGCGGGGGCCGAGGTTGCGGGATTTGTTGGTTGCGGCGGGGATGGGCGTTGGCGTTGGTGTTGGTGTTGGTCCTTCCGCCGCCGATCGTCTGGGTGGCGGTGCTGGTGGGGGCAACAGCGATGATGGCAGTGCAGCGCTGGAGCGGGTGGATAGCGTCGTGGACGGCGGCGGAGGCGGTGGGGACGAGGGCGGAGAAGATGGATATGGAGGGGATGGAGGAGGAGGAGGCGGTGGAGCCATGCACGTGGAATTCGCGTGCCACGCGACGGCTTGCCAGGAGGCAAGCTGGTACGGAGCGAGTATTCCGCTGGCGCGGGCGATGAGCGTCGAGGACGAGGTCGTCGTGGCGGTTGAGATGAACGGGCGGCCGCTGACGGCGGCGCATGGGGCCCCGGTGCGCATCGTGGTTCCGGCCGTGGCGGGGGCGAGAAGCGTGAAGTGGTGCGTATACCGTTCCGTGGTTTTCTTTTTTCGGTCTGCTGGATGCACGCAGCTAAATATTACAGACATGGTGCTGATTTGTTGTTTGTTGAATGACAGGGTCGACACTATCACCGTCCAACCTTTCGAGAGTTGCAACCACTACCAGCAACGCGACTACAAGGTCCTTCCCCAATTCTGCATCGATGCAGCCACCGCGGAGAAGTGGTGGAGCCGCACCCCTGCCCTCATGGACATGCCTGTTAACTCCGTCGTCGGGTTCCCGCTGTCCGGATGCCGCGTCACCCCGTCAGTCGCTGACGGCACCATCGACGTGGCGGGCTATGCGTTGCCCGGCGGCAGGAGCGGTCCCGTGAGGAAGGTCGAGGTGTCGGGCGACGAGGGCCGGACGTGGACGGAGGCGAAGATCCTGGAGCCGCCCGAGGAGATTAGGGCGAAGGGGCTGCAGGCCTCGCGGTGGGCGTGGAGCTTGTGGCGCGCGAGGGTGAAGGTGGAGAGGGGTGCGGGGAGGAGTGTTTGGAGCAGGGCGACGGACGGGAGGGATACGCAGCCGCGGTTTCCGGAGTGGAACTGGAGGGGGTTGGCGTATAACGGGTATGGCGAGGCGGTGGACTTGCTTGTTGAGTGAGAGATACTGGCACCAAACTGTGACGCTTGATGGTTTGCAACTATTACTCGGTATTTTGGGTTCTCGTCGCATGAGAGGAGATGTCCTGACGTTACTGGCTCTGTTTCTGAAAGCTTGGTCACAAGGACTTGCGTTCGAAGTGGGTATTTTATGCTTGGTCGGACGCGACGAGAGTTGAGTGGTTGGGCCCAGTTGATGGGGCCGAATCCTGGAGCGAAGTGTCTAATCCTATTGGTGGTTCTTCCTCCTTTCCTGCTATCCATAATTCTCCTCGAAGTGCTTTTCTCAAGAGCCAGTCTCGGCGGAGGGTGTGGTCCCGAGGCAAGCAAAATCTCTCGAGACACTCGTCGCGATGGTCACGACCTCCATTCGTTAGCTCTCCCATGCCCATGGATAGCCACCGGTCGGCGGCACTCCAGTAAGCCCTAAAAGTGTCGTCCTGATGCAGTATTGTTATCGAAGTGTTGCTCTGCGCTGTCCGGTGGAAGAATAGCCGTCTTGATGAGGGGGTCGAGAAGGATGGATTTGCTAGCAGCATGCACTCAAGGTCTTCCAGGACATCCTCCTTGGAAAGAGTGTCGTTCAGGTCTTCTAGGCTTGTGGCGGTCAGAGCAAGCCTTTTCAGACCTGGCCAAAGGGTCCACCAGAGGTTCGGAAAGGAGCCGCAGCTGACGAACTCCTCCAGGTTCCAGAGCTGGTCAAAAGCAGCATTGAGCTTCGGGAAGACGTTGAGGTGGTCCATGTGCGGTGACATGGTATGGAAGGGGATGTCAACGACAAGTCGTCGGAGAGTGAACTGGGTGATTGACAGAAGCTCAAAGCACCATAGAGCAATTGGCTGGCTGTCAATGGAGTGAGGCGGAAATGGGGCGAGGTATAGGTTGGTCAGGAGCGGCTTGATTTCCACATGCGGCAAAGTGCTTTCCTCAGAACGCCCGGGAGCAGTGAGAGTCTCCAGTGAGATGAGCAGGAGGCGCAGGCGGTTTTCGGAATCGATGCTTAAGCAACACGAGTAGAGATGGCGCACGGCGGTAGAATAGGTAAGTCGCGATACACGGGTGAAGGCATGGATCGTTTTGGCTGCCGGGTCGGCAAGATGGAGAGCAACTGTATCGGACGGCGGCACGAGGCTGTCAAGGACCTGCAGCACCAATTCAGGCGGAAGCCGGCATGTCCCGGAGGCGGACATGGTGTGTGCTGGAGTGGTAGATGATGCGAGGATGTCGTACACGATAGGCGCGCGATAAGCGTTGGCATTGCGGGGCGGCAACCACTTTCTGGCGATCACGTCGTCATCGTTCTCCCTATCCCGTTTACCACCTTACCACAGCCGCCAACTCTCTATTTCGGACTCATCTTCTTGCGTAGACGGGAGTGCCACGGTAAGGTGGCAGCAGACTTCGGAAATGACCCAGGGGCTGCCAAAGAAGAAGAGATGCCGCCACTGGCAGCCGTGCGCGGGAAGACTCCTCCCTCGGCAATTCGCAAAACACCGCCCGGCGCTCAGTGCTGCATCTATAACCGATCTTTCGGATGACAAGCATCACGCTAAGCATTTGTATCTGCTCGGCTTTCTGGCACGTGCATGAATAGGCATCGTATTCATTCGCATCCGGGTGAATATACGTATTTACATCTGAGTACTTTTATTGGTCATTCGTTTGAGCAACCCAAGCAGGTGACCCGGCTCAGTCCATGGCCGGGAGAGTGATCTTCTCGATGGTCCAGACCTTGCCGCCCTGGCTGGACTTCATCTCGGTGTACACGGCACCGCCGGAGCTGGTCAGGGTGTCACTGAAAGAGGTGTCGGCGCTGGCGAGGGTGATGGTGGTGTTGAGGTACTGCTGCTCGGAGACAGTGCCGGTGCAGCTGTCGTCGCACTCGGTGCCGGTGCCATAGCCGGTCATGTATGGGCCCGAGTCGTAGGAGAAGTAGGATAGGTTTTCGCCCGTCTCGGCGTTGGTGACGATTCTTGGTCAAGTGTGAGTGTCCTTGCTTCGACATGTCTTACTGCGGTCCATGCTTACTGTTCCCAAGTGGTGCCGTCGTCCATCAGGTTGTATTCGATCCTGACCCTGGTGTCGCCGCTGACGGCAGACGAGTTTGAGTCCTTCTGGCCGAAGCTGCCGAAGAGAGAGGCGCGGATGCACCACTGGCTCGAGTCGGCGCCGCACCACGAGTTTCCGGAAGACCATTGCTCGAGGGTGGTCTGGACAAGATCGCCAGTGCCGTTGCTCATACCGGGCCACAGGAAGAGCTCGCCATTCTGCGAGGAAGGAGGAGCGCCGGGAATGATGGTGGTAACGGCGTTGACGATGGTCGACTTGGTGGGGCCGAGGGAGACGGCGCCACCCCAGGTGTCGTCACGCTTCTGCACGAGACGGGTGACGGAAGGGAGGGAAGGCAGAGCGGCCGCAAAGGCGGGAAGGGCAAGAAGAGCAGTGGACTTCATGATGTCAAATCAGAATTGTATAGAACGAAGGTAGGTCAGTAGAGAATGATGGCAACCAGTGCTTGGACGACGAGAAGGATAGGCAAAAGATCGTCCTGGTTGTTTATAAAGCTTTCTTCTTGGTCCAACAGGGGCGGCCGCTACCAATAGCTGGAGTATACGTAAGGTCTCGTCCTTGAAACCAAGCATTCATGATCGACGCTCGGCTCGTGTTTCATGAAACATTAACACTCCACACACAGTCCATTGCTCAGGACGGAAAAGGTAAGCGTCTCGCGCACCTTGTACGACTGTTGTCACTATTGAAGACTAGCGACACGCGTCTACCGCGCCATTGCCGGGTCAATGACCAGCATGGGCGAACATAGGGCGGGGTTCATGGACAAGTTGAAAGAGTTGGGCGCCACCATATGACAGCGAAGTGGCACTCTCGGCCCGTCGCCCCATCAGTTCAGCGTGCCGGATATAGCGGCCAGCCGTGCACCATAAATGCCACCAATGGCGTCGAATTGCGCCCAAACCACCATACTGCCGTGGCATTTTGAGTGCTGGCAGTCGGATCTCGCAGAATTGAGCGGTTGCAAGCGGTATCGAGGCGCTGGCCCAGGGGTGTCGATTCGTTGTCGAGCGAAGCAGTGGTATCATGCTTCATGACATGGAGGCAAGCAGTCGGTGTTTTCGGTGGAGCCGTTATCGGCGGGATTTTCAAAGCAAAGCGACAACACATCACAACACACAAAGATCCTTCGACACAGCTCCGGTACTTCGACTCACCTCAACCCTCTCTTCATCTCCCTCTCGATGCCCAAACCGAAGATTCTCTGCCTCCACGGGGCAGGGTCCAATGCGCGCATCTTCGAAGCGCAGACGGCGCGGCTAGGCATGGTGATCCGGAAGCACTTCGACCTGGTCTTCCTGGACGCGCCCATTGAGTGCGAGGCGGGGCCGGGCATCCTGCCGTTTTTCGAAGGCGAGGAGCCGTTTCGGCGCTGGCACAACGAGCCGGGCGACGAGGCGAGGAAGGACAGCGCGGGACCGCACGCCCAACAGATGGAGCGCGTCCGCGAGTTACTGCTGAGCGCGATTCGCGAGAAAGGACCGTTTGCTGGGGTGCTGGGGTTCTCGCAGGGGGCGAAGACGGCGATGCAGTTGCTGCTGCTGCAGCAGGAGGAGCAGACGGAGAGCGCGATCGGGATTGGGATCGGGTTCGGGGTGCTGGTCTGCGGGACGACGCCGGCCGAGGACCTGCTGCTCGCGCAACGCGTAGAGGAGCGGAGGGAGGTGGTGGTGCGGGTGCCGACGGTGCACGCCATTGCCGACGCGGATCCGTGGCGTGCACTGAGCGAGCAGCTGCTCCGGTACTGCGACCCAGCAACCCGTCGCCTCTTCCACTACACCGGCGGCCATCATTTGCCGCACCTGCCCGCGCAGAGCCAGCAGCTGGCCCACCTCATCTTGGAGGCGTACAGGGAGGCCGAAGCGCGCGCATGACGACCCGACGGCTGGCGGGGTTGCGGAAGCAGCAGCCTGGATTGCGCCATCGTGGCGGATGCGCCCGGCTCGCGTCACTCATACATACGTACATATATCTTCGCAAGGAACCTCATCTGATCTCGTGAATTCACCTGCTATTTCCGACTTCAACTTGCTCTGCCCGTTTTACTGCGGGATCTGCCTGACAACACACATTTCCTTCTCGGCCTTGGGGAAGGCCTCCTGCACGCCGTCCGAGTGGAGGACGCGCATGAACCAGTCCCTGGCCGCAGGGTACTTGTTGCGCATCTCCTCGTCCACGCCGAACTTGAATGCCCACACAAACGACGACATGACGGCGAGGTCGGCCATGCTCAGCGCATCCGTCGCCAGCCACTGCTTGCCACCCGACAACGCCCGCTCCACCGCCTCGAGCGCCTTGCCCAGCTTCGTCAGCGCCGCCTGCTCCACCGCGTCGTCGTACTTGCAGAAGCCGAAGCGCGGGTAGAGCAGCTTCAGCACCTCGGGCCACACCTCGCCCATCTGGAAATACACCCACTGCTGCACCCGCGCCTTCTCCACCGCCGTGCCGCCCACCAGCTGCCCCGCCTTGGGGCCCGACTCGGCCACGTACTGCATGATGGCGTCCGACTCGAGCAGGTTGACCCCGTCCGCGCCCTCGAACGCGGGCACCTTGCCCGTCGGGAACTTGGCCAGGAACTCGGCCGTCTTGTTGGTCTTGCCCATCTGGAAGTCCGCCACCTCCTCCACCTCCAGCCCGTTGAGCTTGGCCACCGCGTGGACCTGTGTGCCGAAGGGAGAGTCAGCATTGCGCGCCCTGCTCAGTTGCGGCATCAACCTGACGCACCTTCTGGGCCCTGGGGTTGTCGGGGTACGTGTAGATCTTGCCGATGGGAGCCATGATGTTGATTGGTTTAAGTCTGAGGAGCAAGGATCAAGGTTTCAGGGCGAAGCTGGATGAAGCTGGCTTTTGGGATGGGAGAAGATGTCGAGTCCAAGGCAAGAGCGGGCTGCAGCTATAAAGCCCGCCGTCTGACCGGGAAGGGCACTTCCCAAACGCCGTTGGTATGTACTTCCCCACCCAGGAGGCGGTGGACCGGCGTCGTACCTGCCCCTGCTTCCTAATCCCGCGTCCACAGAATCCTTCCAAGCGTTTCGGCGATGTTCCACCGAGGGCCCGGTCACCCATTCCGGCCGCTCGGCGCAAAGACAGACGGCAAGGCTGAGTCCGAGCTTTTCTTGGAAAACAGTCTTGAGGAGCTAAGACGGAGGGCTTTTTTGGGGATGCGAGACAAGAACAGCTTCCGTTTTGGGAAGGTTTCTGTGCTTCTTTCTCGGCTTCCGCCCCACGTCAGAACGGGGCAGGGAATAATAATAGATGGTTGAGAACGTCGTCGATCAGCCAACTGATGATCGGCGGATCGGCGGTAAGAAAGTAGAGCTGTTGCTGACAATTGCAACAGTCGGGGGTTTCAACTGCCAAGGCTGGATGCTCTCTGTCTGCGGTCAAAGGCTTCGCCAGAGAATGTCTGGGGAGCAACGCCACTGCCTCAGGGGTGGAATGAGGTCTCATCTCATCTTGTTGCTAGGCTGCCACTGACCAATCCAAACAGGCCCCGTATGACGTCTTGCCATTCGTATAACATGGCATGGTGTACAGCCGCGCCACGCGAAACCCAGCGGGGAAACACATCAGAACTATCAGCTCACTTGCATACCCACACAAAACCGCCTCTTGCCATCCCGATGCGTTTCATCTACGGGCTAAGCTAGCGCGTGACGGCCTCTTCCCCGACGATACTATCGCCTGCGATATCCTCAGCTATAGGTTGGAGAGCATAGGAAAAGCGAACAAAAGCAGGAAAAACATGGGCCCTTCAAAGAAAAATAAAGACTATGCCGTCTGCAAGCATGCGGTCAAGGCTGGCCTTGGATACATCGGCGTTAACGATTGCTGTTTCGGGCCGAGCAGCAGGTCCGAGCTGGCAGAGCTGACAAATCGACATGCTGTGACTGTTTGTACGCCTACCCAATAACATTCATTCTAACAGGGGTGTCATATGTGTGGGTAGTGACTGCTCATATCAGACTGGACGTTTCGAAAGCTCGTTGCCTGATCATAATGCCGCTGACTAGTTATCGGAGCCTTTACTCGAGAAAGGTCATCATAGTATGACGTCAAGAGAAGATATTAAGGATTTGCGCAAGAAGGTAAAGCCCAGCGGTTGGCGGCGAGAGTCTCGAACGCGATGACACCGAAGTCCGTGGAGTAGAGGACGGGGAGCTACGGCCATGTCTATTTCGCCCCCACTGTTAGTGGATTCTTGCCTTTTTACCTGGAGAGCTATGTACAAGGTCAGTACCCTACAGGCGGACTCAATCCGTCAGGTATCTCCAGAGCGTCCGTGTAGTACGAAGGGAGCTCCGAATCCTTCCAAACATCCACGATGCCCTGGTGCACCTTTCGTCCCGCGTACTCGAGATCCACATTCGGCTTGGCGTAAGTCCGCACCTCGCCGTCCCGGTGGTTGAAGACGCCCGCGTAAGAGTAGTTGAAGTAGCGGTGTTCGAGGGCCTGCGCTCCTTCGCCGCTCCATTCGCGGAGGCTGTCGCCCGTCTGGTTCGCAACGAGGGAGAAGACGTTGGCGCCGACGTCGAACCGCCCGAGCGTGTCGAGCTCCCAGTTGGCCTGCACGGTGGAGAGCTCCGAGTAGTGGTCGTAGAAGGTCGAGTCGGTGGTGCCGACGAGGTGCCCCGGCACGGCGTCGCCAAGGAGGATGGCGAGTACCCGGTTCTGGATGGTGTAAGTCTCGTTTTCGTCGAAGGTGACCAGGACGAGCGTGTTGTTCATGAATTTCGGGTTGTCGAGGAGCGGCTCCAGGAAGTTGCGGGTCCAGGCTCCTGCGACTGTCACGGAGGAGTCATGGCCGTCGGAAG
Source organism: Diplodia mutila (assembly GCA_022560015.1). Taxonomy (NCBI): domain Eukaryota; kingdom Fungi; phylum Ascomycota; class Dothideomycetes; order Botryosphaeriales; family Botryosphaeriaceae; genus Diplodia; species Diplodia mutila. The sequence continues at coordinate 56,793 of JAFISB010000102.1, read as the reverse complement.
CTTTGTAGCCATTAGCGCCAACGTTGATGGAAGATGCAGGGTTGATCTTGTACTCATGTTGGGCGTGATGAACATCCATTGCGGCAAAGTCTCGCTCTCCAGATCTTGCTGGAAGAGGGTCAGATTCTTGGTGACACCAAGACGCTCAGAAGAGGCCGAGACGTTTCCGTAGCTCACTGAGCAAGTTCTTAGCAACACGATGAGGGGTTCCAGCGGAAAGGGTGGAAGACGTACCTGCCGGGTTATGCTTCCGGACGTACATGTTTGCGCCGGTAATCGGGTTGGGGTATGCTGCAACCCAATCAGTGAAGAGGGACCGCGGGGGCAGTTGTTTGCGACCTACCATTGCCAGTGTAACCGGTATACGGCTGAATTGGAGTCAGTGAATTGGTATACAATACAGTTGGTGATGGCTAAAGGCCTACCATGTCTTCCTGGTACTCGCCCCAGCTGATTGCCTTGGCCTCGAGCAGATCTACGATGGAAGAGATGTTCGCATCAAACGTTGTCAAGTCATCGTGGCTGTTGCTGGTTTAGCAGATGCTGTCCTGACTTGGCTCCGGGTATTTACTTCATTCCAAAGTAGTCTCCTCCAATAGCTGCGAGGTAGTTCGGCTGGCTGGGATGAGTGACGGCATGATAGTTGTCCAGAGTCACGCCTTTGGAAGCAAGCCAGGCAAGGTTGGCTGGAAAGGGTCAACGGAGGCCCCAGGCTTGTGCGGGAAATGCATACTTACGGTCGCCGATAGCTTTATCGTAATCGGTGTTCTCCAGCCAGATGATTGCGATTCGGTCAAAAGCCTTGCCCTTCACAGAAGTTGTCGGAGAGAGGGTGGGGACTTTCGAGGCTGCAGCATCGCAAAGGGCCAGAAAGGCCAGGAAGGAGGTCGTCAAGCGGGCCAGCATGTTGAGGTTGCTCACACCAAGTTCAGAAAGGATTGATGGAGGCATCTAGGGCCTTTTGTACAGGAGCTCGGGTTGGCAGCGATGGCATGCAGAGATGCCGGTCCGTGGCTGCACACGGAGCTTTCATTCGGCCAATACTATGGCCCACGTAATAAGCGGGCACCACGGGGACAGTCTCTGGGTGCGCGGACAAGTCCCGATGCGGCAGGTGATTTGCCGTTATGAGCATGTGTGGCAGCCGGAGCGTGTGATTGGCCAAGCACTTGGCAGGATGCGTGCGGCCAGAGAAACAAAACCCACGGCCGCACACTGCCGGATGCTTGCCTATACAGTTTGGCCACCCGATGGGCACGATTGGCCAAGATCAAGCATGGGGGGCGAACCACGGGACTTGCTTGGCCCTGCGCCTTTACCCGCTAGCTCGCCATGTTGCGGGAAACACAACCTCACGCGCCTAGGTAGGCCCGGCACGCGAGAACATGACCCTGCTCTTGTGCCGCTTTTCCCGTCGAGCCGCACCTACGCGCTCCATTCCTTTTCCCCAGGTCCTCCCCCAACCACACTGCTCGCGCCATTGTTTTTACTACTCTATTCCTTGAACACTTTGGTGATAAGAAGAGCCAGTCCGTCTACTTTGGGTTCCATGAACGCCAACTGCTAATATGGAAGGCAAGAGCAAAAGCAAGGAAAGAGGAATGAACGGGGGGCAATACGCAGCCCTGAGGCAAGATGCGCCCGCACTCGAGGATCAGAAGAACTTGCTACCACCAGAGGCCCCATCTTCCGCTTCCGGGAGTGATGGAGAAGAGATGATAGGGCCGCTTGATGAAAGTTTCGTCGCCCGGACAAAACGACACTGCGGCGCTACCCGACGTTGCTCCATATACCTGGAATTTGCCCTCCTCGGCGGCGTCCTGATCATAGCCCTGCTCGGCTCTCTCGTCTGGTCACAGCATCCGCTTCTCAGTCATACACACGATGCAACGGATGCGCACTCTCAAACGACTGCCCACGGGAAGTATGTCCTGGATCCTGACTGGGACTTCAGCGCGGCGTCGCGTGTCCGAGAGTATCACTGGACCATCAAAGATGTCGAGCTCCGGCCAGACGGCGTCAAACGACCCATGATCACCATAGACGGGGAATTCCCAGGTCCGATGGTCGAGTGCAATGAGGGCGACACGCTTCTCATCGAAGTCCACAACGAAGCGGTCAACTCGACCTCGATTCACTGGCACGGGCTCTACCAGAACGGTACGAACTTCATGGACGGCACCGCTGGTATCACGCAGTGCCCAATAGCCCCTGGGTCCAGCATGCGGTACGAATTCAGTACTGACAACCAATCTGGCACGTACTGGTACCACGCGCACATGGCCATGCAGGGCTCAGACGGACTGTTCGGGCCCCTGATCATTCACCCCAGGAAGCATGGTCTGCAGCAGCTTGGCTATGCGTCTGACCGAGTCGTTATGGTACAGGACTACTACCATGATCTGACAAGCGCGCTTCTGCCCCACTACCTGGCGCCGGATAATGAAAACACTGAGCCAGTCCCAGATGGAGCCCTCATCAACGGGATGAACAAGAGAGACTGCAATGTCCTTCATGGGCGTGACTGTGACAGCGCGAACGCAGAAAGGGCTTTGCTCGGCCTGGAAATGAACAGGAACCACCGCTTACGCATCATCAACACCGGTGCATTCGCTGAGTTCCAGGTCAAGATCGACGAGCACGTCTTCGCAGTCACAGAGGTTGATGGCACGGACGTGGCACCGGCATATTACCACAGGCTGAACATCAACCCTGCGCAACGGTACAGCATTGTCATCAACACCAACATTACGGACCGAAACTCCTTCTGGCTGAGGGCAAAGATGGTGACGGCCTGCTTCGCCGAGGAGAACCCCAATCTCGAAGAAGAGGTGCGCGCAATCGTCCAGTACACCGAGGCGAAGGGCGAGGTGGACACTGCGGAGCCCTCGAGTACGGATTGGAATGACCAGGTGGACATGCAGTGCCTCGACATGAACACGACAGAGCTCCGGCCCGTCGAGACGATGGCCCCGCCACCCGCAGACGCGTCCATCTACCTCCGCGCAAATTTCGAAATCGGCAACTGGAGACTGAGCCGCGGCTTCTTCAACAGCTCCTCATGGCGGCCTACGCTCTCCTCCCCGACGCTCCACCGCATGCTGTCCGGATACGCGAGCCGCAACGAGAGCCTCCTCCCAACACCTGAACACCCATCGAAGATCAACGACGTCGGTTTCGAGGCGGGCGCCGAGCTCGTTTACGAGACGACCGGCATCCAGACGGTCGACATCCTTGTCTCCAACTTCGACGATGGCAATCACCCTCTCCACCTGCACGGCTACAAGTACTTCGTGCTCGCGTCCGGCCACGGCTACCCTCCCGCCGATCTGTACGGTAAACTGGACACGTCGAACCCGTTGCGGCGCGACACGGCCTCCGTCGAGGCTTTTGGCTGGATACTCTTGCGCCTTGTCGCCGACAATCCGGGCGTCTGGGCCTTCCACTGCCACATCGGCTGGCACACCGAGGCCGGAATGCTCATGCAGTTCGCCACGCGCGTGGATGAGCTCGCCGGTGGTGGCTTACGCATCCCGGATGAGCAACTTGAGCTCTGCAAGGCCGAGGGGCTGGAAAGGGGCGCCGCTCCCCCCGACTCGACCTGGTTTGGTGATTTTGGAGATTTTGATCCCGATGAATGACCAGGTCAATCAGGCCAGACTGATCCACTTCCCACGCACCCCAACCTCGCGCCTCGGCCCATGGCCATCGAAGTTGAGATCGCATTTCCTGTACTCACCCTCGATAAGGCGCCGCGCCAGCCGCACGCTGCCGAGATTGCGCAGCCGTTGCATCTCGGTGAGGCGATCCAAGACGAAACGGCGATGGTCTTCATTCCCCGGGCTTGCGCGGCCAAGCATGAACAAGGGCCAGAGGAGCGTCGGCGTGGCGGGAAGGACGGCGAGTCGAGAGGCAAGTTGGACTACTGAGCTTTTCTTGCTCTCGGAAGCATTCAATGCCACGTCAGACAGCGGCGGCAGAAAAGAGGCGAAGCGCTCGTGAAGATAGAGCAGCGCCGCCGTGCGCTTGCAGTCGGCCACGAGGATGAGATGATTGACCTTCTCGCCGGTTGTTGCCGCCGCCGCCGGCACTACCTGTGGCGCAGTAAGAATTGCGGATGAGAGGTCGTCCCAGACGAGCCTGATCTCGTCGAGCTCTTCGTTGGAGATGGCACGGCTGCGGCTGATTGTTGAGTAGTAAGATGCCGCCGTGGAAGTCCGGTCGATCAGGCTCAAAAGGCCGCGTGAACACCCCATCAACGCGTCTATCTCATCCATGCAATCATCACCAAGCCATGCATGATCTGGCATGGTAGCATGTGTCTCCCGTGCGGTAGTGCTCATGATCTGGTGCGCTACAAAGTACATCATGAAGAACTTTGTCAGCGCCGCGCCTTCGGTATGGGAGATGGCCGCGCTTTGTACGTATTCGAGCACGCTGAGGCCGCCTTTGAGATGGGTTATCCACGACTCATCGCAGCCGTCCGATATATCGTAGAAGCAGAGCATCATGACCGTGGCTACGAAGGGCCACCCCACGACTCCGGCATCCATGCTTGCTCGGAGGCCGCTCATGGCTCGCGCCTTGTACAACCACGCCTCCCGCTCGTACCTGTTGTCGTTGAGAAGACGGAGCTGATTGGCCGCTACGGAGAGGATTACGTGCTGCAACGGCGCGTAAGACAGTGCCATCGGGGTGATGTATCGCAGATACGGATTGTGCGTCGGGCTGAGCGAACAGTTCGGGCAGATGAACGAAGTGAAGTAGTCGAACAGATAAGCCTCCCTGCACGACAATTGCGTCTCTATTCCCAGCGTGCGGCCCAACGGTTCCGACCATGCGGCTGCTTCATAACAGTCGTTCTCCAGCCACCTCATCGTGGGCTCCATCTCCGCTTCTTCCTTATCGTCTTCCTCATCAACAAAGCATCCATCTCTGCTCATGTGCATATATGTGGTGTTCAAGAAAATCGGCCTTCGTCCTCTTGTATTCAGGAACACTGGGGGCTCTACGCCGCCTTTCAGGTGTTTCCTCTTATTCATTTGGGCACTGTTCTTCGACCACACACCCTGTCGTCCGAGGCATATGCCCCGTTGCACAGCGTCTTCTTTCCAAAGCAACTTTATGCCGTACGCACATGCCAGTCCCAGGCGCTGGCAGCGCGCGCAGTGCGGTCGCTGCTCCTGGCATCGGCTGTGGGCTTGCTTGCATGGCCAGCAGCCTGTGCGACGACGTGCTTCCTCGGTTGGCATTGAGGAGGGTTGCTGTAGAGAGACCGTGGTCAAGGGAAAAGTGGCAAGCGGAAATTTCTTATTCGTCTCCCGGTTTGTAGAATATCGCAGTAGTAAAGACCAACGAAAGGCGTTTCGCGGGAAATCTGTGTACCTGCCGGTGAACTTGCCTCCGGGCACGGTAGAGTGTTGGGATATCGAAGTAGGTTGATCCACGACGGCATCAGGCGTCGATGCGAAGGTTTTGCTGTTCGGGTGTCCCGGACTGCAGGATCGTTGAGGAGCTCCGGGCGGACAGATAGGAAACGAAGGGGCGGTGAGAAAGATATCGGGAAGCGTTGGTGGAATTGTTATCGATCGGGACGTAGACCCATTTCCCCGCATCGCGAAGATAACACTCGAGACGCTCTGATTGGCGGCCAATGAACGTGAAATTTCCCCGCACGCAATACTCTCCTATGCTAATGGTTGGTCGGAACGCAGTCCACCTGGATACTGCAATTCGAAGTAGTGTCAAATTGTTTATTCCCCCGAGTGCCCTCGGTTCTCGCCGTTTTCAACTTCGGCACCACGTATATACGCCTACGTGGTATATTTAAATCCGCTTTGCTCAAAGTCTGTCTGATCAAGCAGAAACTCGATCGAGTCCTCATTCGACCCGGACATGGCTTCCACCGCTTCGGCCCGTTTGTTCTGTACCGCACACAGCGCCCAGTACGCGCAGACTAAGCCGATGCAGATACAGTAGCATACGATCATCGCCACAACGCCACCAGTATACGCGGGTGCTTGATCGGACCGAAAGGTTTGCGGACCAATCAGGTTTCCTACAGCATAGCCGATGTACAGTATTGCAAATACAACCGTTTTCTTCGTATTACCGGCGGTGTTGGCTTGCGCGAGCCCGATCCCGACAACGTAAGGGCCGAAGTATGTGTAGAGCTAGCAACACTGGTCAGTGCCTCTATATCACGCATGTATGATCATTCGAGTCCAAAAGCTTACGAGATAGATACCAACCATCTGTCCGCCGACGTTGTCTCTAGGGACCGCGTACACCACGGCTGTGCCAATAATTGGCACAATGCAGGCTGCTACGGCGACAAGACAGCGTCTATTCGCCCACTTCGCCCCCGCATATGAGAACACGAATGCCGAGAGTGTGCTCATAATACCGGTGGGCATGCTGAGCAAGGAAGCCTCAACGGAGGAAAATCCAAGGTTCGCGATGATGATGCTGTTAAAGGTAGTGAGCCCGCCATTTGGGATGTTGATTGCGATGTTGAAGAAGAAGATGACCCCTGCATGGAATTAGAAACAGTAGTGAATCCGAGAGCCAGGGCACTTCTTACAGGTCTTAGGGTCGATGAACGCTTCCTTCGCCTGACCCCACTTCCACTCTTTACTCGCAACACCAGTCTTGTTCACAGCCACGCGCTTGACAAGATGGTACTTTTCTTCCTTGGTCAAGAAAATGGCCTCCATCGGATTGGCAGGGAGAGCGACCATGATGAATACAGACCAAGCAAATGTAATAGAGCCTGAGACGTTACTAATCGAGGGACCTCGGCTACCGGATGCGTCGCCAGAACTCACCGATGATTAGGAACAAGTAGCGCCATATTGCCAGGGCACCGTCAATGTGGCCAATAGCCCAGGACAAAAAGCCATTGATGACTGAGCTTGCAGCAGCAAACACCAAGGCGTTCCTGGGAGGCTGCTCCTCTTTCTTGTAGAAAGCGGCGATGATCAAGGAGATTCCCGGCACGATGATCGCTTCGAAGCATCCTGGTGGCGTATCAGCTCGATCGTGTCGGCAAGCGTGAGGGAGGTGATATACCCATCAAGAACCTTAGAGCCATGAGGCCGCTCCAGTTGTGGCAGGCAGCCATGAGCAGTGCCATTGTGGACCACCCCAGGCTGCATGCGCAAAGAAACTTTGCAGAAGGAAGCCTCTGCATGAGATAAGAGGCAGGGAACATGCCGGCCAGTGCCTGGGACCATGAGCATCTTCGTCGATGAAGGTTGGGTTTTTTTTGCTTACCCCGAGGGAGAGGATCGATCCCAGCCATGAATACTGCTGGCCAACCAAGTGCGTGTCCGTCCTCAGCCCGTAGATGGCGGCAGTGCTTAGCGAAACTTTGTCGACCGCGCCGAGCGTTGCAGTGAGGAAAAGCTAAAGATGGGGGTGTCGGTGAGGGGGAGGCATTCACAGCTGTGACTTTGTTTTCGGGCTCACCATGGGTATCATGATCCAGTCAACTTTGCGAACCAACTTTTTCTCCTCGGCGGCGGAGAGGGGCGGATAATGCTGGGTTTCTGCGAGGAACTGGGCAGCTTGGTCAACGTCCTTGACACTGCCGACCTTGCGGTCGACGCTCCCAGGCTCCTCATCCATGTGGGCGGATTTCTCGTGAATGGACATGGCGCAGGAAAATGGATGGTGTTGACAAGGCACGATGCAGAGCAGCTGCACCGTAGACTTATGGGATTGGGCGGCGGCATGCTGTCTCAGCCTGCCTTATCGTGGTGATAACGGAATCCAAGGCACAGCCGGGATAGCGAAGCCGTTGGCGTTCATTCCCCAGATGAGGCGAACAGGGGTCCGAAGAGAGGGATGGTCGTTACGGCGGGCGCTAGGCCGAGAAAGGGGAGTCTTCCCCACCTTGTGCCCATCACTTATCACCACCTGCCAACGCTTGGCAGACACAGATGCCGCATCGACCTTCCAGCATTACGGCTTTGTCGGCTTGTTTCCATCTCCCCCGTCCGTATGACGAGCTCGGCCTGTATCGAGTTTGCCGCAAAGGATCCAGACCCGCTGAATACTAGCAGACCAACTTGGTAAGTGGGGCTGGCGCATTGCAGCATGTGTGGGAGCACGAAAGGCAGCCCTTATAAAGCCATGAGCCCATCCGCAAGGGCCAGGCGGGCGATGTAGCATCAACCGCAGCCATGACAACCTCGGCCGTCAGACAGCCCGTGAAGATCGCAATCGGTGCGTCCCATCCACCACAGATGCCGTTGACATGCTGACGCCATCCTCTCTCAGACAGAGGGGGGACCTTCACCGACGTATGGGCCAGGCAGGAAGGCCACCGTGATATCGTGCTGAAGCTCCTCTCCGTTGACCCGCAAAACTACGACGATGCCCCGACCGAGGGTATCCGCAGAGTCCTCTCCATCATCCGCGGCCAGCAGATTCCCCGTGGCGTGCCGCTGCCGAAGGACGACATCGAGTTTGTCCGGATGGGCACCACGGTCGCCACCAATGCCTTGCTGGAACGCAAAGGAGCGCGGCACGCCCTGATGGTTACTAAAGGGTTGCGAGACCTCCTGAAAATCGCCTACCAGTCACGGCCCCGCCTGTTTGACCTCAACATCGTCAAACCCGACGTCTTGTACACCGACGTCCATGAAATTGACGAGCGTGTCACTGTTGAAGACTTCGACGAGGACGTGTTTGGCGCCCACAAAGCTGAGACCGAGGTTCCTGGCCAACTCGTCCGCACTTCAAGCGGAGACATGGTCCGCATCATCAAGCCGTTGGACGAGGATTCGGTCCGGGTCATCCTGAAAGAGCTTCGGAGCAAAGGCATCGACACCATCGCGGTATGCTTTGCGCACTCGTACATCTTCCCAGAGCACGAGGCGAGGGTTGGCCAACTCGCAGTAGAGGAGGGCTTCTCGCACGTCTCGCTCTCCTCTGCGGTGGCGGCCAACATGATCAAAATGGTGCCTCGAGGGAGTTCGGCATCGGCAGACGCATACCTGACCCCGAACATCAAGCAATATCTCTCTGGTTTCAGGCGCGGATTCGAGGGTTCGCATCTTGACGATGTCAGGGCCGACTTCATGCAGTCAGATGGCGGGCTCGTCAGCCACAAGAGCTTCAGCGGCCTCAAAGGCATCTTATCCGGCCCCGCCGGGGGAGTCGTGGGCTTTTCCCGCACATGCTACAGCCCCGAGACCAAGGTGCCCGTCGTCGGCTTCGACATGGGAGGAACATCGACAGACGTCAGCCGTTACGGGGGCATCTTGGAACACGTCTTCGAAACCACGACCGCCGGCGTCACCATCCAATCGCCACAGCTCGACATCAACACCGTAGCTGCAGGAGGCGGCTCCATGCTCTTTTTCCGCAACGGTCTCTTCGTAGTAGGACCCGAATCTGCCGGCGCCCACCCCGGCCCGGCGTGCTATCGCAAAGGTGGACCTCTCACCATCACCGACGCCAATCTGTTCTTGGGCAGGCTGCTACCGCACTACTTTCCCAAGATATTCGGCGGGGACGAGAACGAGCCGCTGGACTCTGACGTTGTCAAGGAAAAGTTTGCAGCGCTGACCCAGAGAATCAACGCCGAGGGGGGCCAGTCTCTGACCCCGGAAGAGGTGGCTTATGGCTTTCTGGATGTCGCGAACGAGTCCATGTGCAGGCCCATCCGAGCGCTGACCGAGGCGAAGGGTCACGAAATCGGTACGTTCCTCTGGGTGGTTTGGCATGTGGGTGCTAACCGGACCAGGCAAACACCATCTCGGCGTGTTCGGAGGGGCCGGCGGCCAGCATGCGTGCGAGATTGCTTCCAAACTAGGCATCTCAACCGCCATCATCCACCGGTACTCCAGCATTCTGTCGGCCTATGGCATGGCGCTTGCCGACGTCGTCCAAGAAGCTCAGGATCCAGTCAACGTCGTCTACGCCGGGAAGACGATTGACCATCTCAACCAAAAGCTTGCGTCCTTGCGCTCCACTGTCACGGAGCGTCTGGTGGGCCAAGGGATCAAGGAAAGCGACATGCGCTACGAACTCTACCTCAACATGAGATATCGCGGAACGGAAACGGCCATGATGATCCTCCAACCCCCAAGCGGCAGTTTCAAGGATGCCTTTTTAGACCAGCACCTGCGCGAATTCAACTTCGTCTTCCCTGATTCACGAGACATCCTGGTCGACGACGTTCGCGTCCGCGGTATTGGCAGCAGCGGATCCGTGTCATCGGATGCAAACAAGCTCGCGTCGGAGCTCAGGCTGACTGCATTCTCCTATGCGAAGGCGGAGTTGGCGGAAGCGAATGTTCGTCTTGCCTTGGGATTCCATGCCATCACCAAGCAGCTGATTGAATTGCGCAGGTAAAGACGTTTTTCCAAGGCCACGGCCAGGTTGCCACTCCAGTTTATCTGCTGGAACAGCTCCTCCCCGGCATGAAGGTGGCTGGCCCAGCGATGATTCTGGACAACACTCAGAGCATCTTGCTTGTGCCAGGGACGGAAGCCAAAGTCCTGTCGGCACACGTCGTCATCGACGTGCCGCGTGTTGCCAAAACCAACACGTCCTCGACGACAGTTGATCCCATCGCTCTGTCGACATTTTCTCATCGCTTCATGTCCATCGCAGAGCAGATGGGGCGCATCCTTCAGAAAACATCCATGTCACTAAACATCAAAGAGCGGCTAGACTTCTCCTGCGCCATCTTCGGCCCGGATGCCGGCCTTGTTGCGAATGCTCCGCATGTCCCTGTACGACCCCCGTTGCGTTGTGACATGTCAAGAAGATAAACGTCACTGACGGTTGTTAGGTCCACCTCGGCTCCATGAGCTATGCGGTCAAGTACCAGCACGATCTCCTCGGGGACCAGTTGGTCCCGGGAGACGTCCTTGTCTCAAACCATCCCGAAGCCGGAGGGGCCCATCTCCCCGACGTGACGGTGATAACACCGGTCTTCGAACCGAGCGGTAAGCGTGTAGCCTTCTACGTTGCCTCACGTGGCCACCACACCGACATTGGAGGGCTGGGCGGGACCTCGATGCCGCCTAATTCCACGGAACTCTGGCAGGAAGGCGCGGCTATCAAGAGCTTCAAGCTGATACACGGAGGCGAGTTCTTTGACGAAGACGGCATCAAGAGCATTCTGCTCGAGCCAGGAAAGTACCCGGGCTGCGTGGGAAGCCGCCGGCTCGACGACAACATATCAGACCTGAAAGCGCAAGTCGCAGCCAACAGGAAAGGAACACTCCTGATCCAAGCGTTGATGGAGGAATATTCGCAGCAAGTGGTGCAGCTGTACATGCGAGCGATCCAGGAGAACGCGGAAGTGGCGGTGCGGCGGTTCCTGCGCGAGACCCGCAAAGAGAAAGGGGCCGTGTTCTCGGGCACCGACCAGATGGACAACGGCTCGGAGATTGTGCTGACGGTGAGCATTTCCGACGACGGGTCTGCCAGCTTCGACTTCAGGGGCACTGCCTCGGAGATGTACTCGAACATGAACGCGCCGCCCGCAATCACCTACTCGGCCATCATCTATTGCCTGCGGCTGCTCATTGGCGTGGATATCCCGATGAACCAGGGCTGCCTGGCGCCAATCGACATTGTGCTCCCCAAAGGCAGTTTCCTCAACCCCTCGCCGGGGGCCGCCGTCTGCGCCGGCAACACGCAGACATCCCAGCGTGTCTGCGATGTCATCCTCAAAACCTTCCAGGCCGCAGCCGCGTCGCACGGGTGCATGAACTGCCTTGGCTTCTTCGGCGAGGTCCAGGATCCCGCGGGCGGGGCCGAGCACTCGTTCGCCTTCGGCGAGACCGTGTGTGGAGGCTCGGGGGCGACGGAGAAGGCCCACGGCGCGGACGCGGTGCACACGCACATGACAAACACCCGCATCACTGACGTCGAGACGCTCGAGCGCCGATATCCCGTCCTGCTCCGCGAGTTCTCCATCAGGGCTGGCAGCGGAGGCAGCGGCCTCCATCGCGGCGGCTGCGGGGCAGTCAGAGACATGGAGTGCCGGGCGCCGCTCAGGTTCAGCGTCATCACCGAGCGGCGGTCGATTGCACCTTACGGCATGGCGGGCGGCTCCGAGGCCGCCAAAGGCAAGAACTTCTGGGTCAGGAAGACCAAGAGGGCAGATGGCGAGGGCTACGAGGAGCGCTGGGTCAACATGGGACCGAAAACGATGGTAGCGATGCAGCCTGGTGATCGCTGCGTGCTTCTCACGCCTGGAGGAGGAGGATGGGGCGCTGAACCGGCTGCTAGCCCCGAAGCAAAAGATGCAAGGAGAGAGGAAGGAGCGCTCTATCATCCGCGCGCAGTGGGCAGCATTGCTGCATGGCACACCGCACAGGCCGAATCCTCCTGATCGCCGGAGGATCGCAACTATTGGGTGCTGAGGTTCCAGTGTAGTGATGGATATTCTCCTCGACAACGCCATCCAAGCCGAACCGCCTTTTCACAATAGAAAACCCCCCCATCCTTACGCGGAAACTGGCCGAGGCAATACCGGGCTCCACGTTACTTTGCAATCGTATGCAGCTGAGGCTGTCACATGTCAGATATTGCTTCCTTTCGCTTATGCACTCGGCCAATGATGAAGGCTTTAAGGAGTGGGACCACTCCGAGTCGGTGGCCAGGATGGCACTTACCGAGAATTCCCATACTTGGAAGCATCTCTTACCTAGTAGAATCTCGAATAGTTGTACGGTCCGCAGACTTCACGTCTGAACACCAACCCTTTTCCCGTCTGTGGCTTCGTCCGAGTCGCGATGCTGGGCTTCCCTCCCGCACCGTCCCTGCGAAGCCTTCGTGCAGTTTCCCCCTTTGCGATGTGAGGTGACACGTCGCCGAGCAAAAGTAATGTTTCCCTGCCGCATGCCCTGTGGTGAGGTCCAAGGAAGTAGCTGCGGGGCACGGTAGTGAGCCTTTCCTTCAAATAGTCGAGGATGGGCGATCAGGGGCGATCCTTCGCCGATTGTTCCCCGTAAGTACCAATGCACGTAGACGACAACAATGCGGGGGCGGCAGCGCTCCAACCTTATCTGTTCGCTCCTTCGCCACGAACAAGCTTTCCCCGAGGCATGTGATCATGCGGAGTTTAGTGCGTCTAGTGTGCCACACCATGCCCGCCCTCGGTAACAATGATTGGCACCATTCCCATCTGCCGCGTGGTTCCGACCAAAGTCGGTACGACTAGCAGTGGTGTCGTCAGTCTTCCATCGATTAGGTTGAGCATTATAAGATTCGTCGTCTCCTCTACGGTCTTACATAAGAGATCTATTACAAGGGAAGTAAGAGTTGTGTGTCATGGGTATATCCGGAAAGAGAATCAAATAGGTAGAAAGAAGTGAAGGAAAGAAAGGGTCATTGCGCCAGTCACTCCTCGCCGTTCCCGGCGCCCCACACCTTGGTGTGCATGCCGAAGCCGCTCTTCTGCCGCGTTCCGTGAACGTTCGTGCTCGTCATGTGCAGGGGGCGCGTGTCGCTGTCATCGCCCAGGCTGGGCGCACCCGACGCCGCGCACGACACGTTCTCCACCTCGACCGAGATCTCCTGCTGCTGGTGCACGACCAGAGGCCCCTCCCTCTGCTGGTAGGCGTGGTTCTGGTCGCCAACCCCGGTGCTGTGCAGATCCTTCTGCACCGGCCGGCCCACGCCGCCGCTCCGCATGATGCGCTTGAGTTCCACCTCGTCCCGGTCGTCGGCAAAGTCGTGGTGCTTCTTGTCCATTGCCTCGATGTCGGAGCTGGTGGTGGACTCGGCGCGGCCGGCGAAGGCGTTGATGATTGCCTGCTGCTTGGGCCCGGTGTGGCCCTGGCCCTGGCCGCGGTTGCTGTTGCGCCTGAAGTCGAGGCCTCCGGTGTTGGATGAGCGCGAGACAGTGGCGATCAGGTCGGCCATTGACATCTCAATCTTGAGCTTGACGATGTAGGCGAGAGGGTGGAACTGCATGTAGACAAACGAGTTCTTCAACGACATCATGCCTGGGCGCGGGTCAGCGTGGTGTTGCGGCGCTGCAACTGACGACGGGCTTACTGATGATGAGGACATCCATGCTGAGCGAGAAGCCGATGATGTAGATGTTGAACTTGACCAGCGACTCGTACTTCTTCAGCCCCTGGCGCACCAGGTTCTTCTGCACGATGCGGATGAAATACCAGTTGAGGGCGCCGTCGACCAGCAGGTAGATGACCTTCTCGCACCGGTCCCAGATTTCGTTGAGGTGGATGTACGCCTCCGAGATCTGCAGGCGGGCGGGGATCCAGATGCAATAGACGGAGATGTTGATGGCGGTGATGAGCACGGCAACCCCGATCTTGATGTGCAGCCCCTTCCGCCGGTTGACCAGCAGCACCGACACTCTGTTGATGATGATCTGCAGCAGAAACTGGACCTGCAGCGCCCACGTCGTCACTGGAAGGAACTGTCAGACGATGGATGGACGGGGAGGGAGAGCGGGCGTACAGATGCAAAAGTAGAAGGCAAAGCTGGGGGAGATGTCGCCCCGCAGATGCAACCAGCACATGATGCTGAAGGCCAGGCAGACGGAAATCTCGCCCCAGATCATCCAGATGTAGGGCGAGTTGAGCCTGCTGGCGCCGTGCAGCTTGGAGACGTGCCGCGTCTGCTTGACGGCGGTCCAGACGGTGAGGAAGCCGAAGCCGAGGGTGAAGCCCCAGGCCAGGCCGGCGAGGGCGATGTCATCCTCGGTGACGGGTTGCAGCTTGAAGCCCGGGGCCAGGAAGGTGATCATGGTGTCCAAGAGAAGGGAACGACTGCTTCGGGGAGGCGGGCAGAGGGCAGCATCTCGCGAGATTTAAGAGAGTCTGCCGGCTCCTTTTGCGTGGCGCATGCTAGTTGTGGTAGAGTAGCAGGCGGGTCGCCGGGCAGCAGCACTAGCATCGCCGGAGCCTTTCCTAGAGCCGTTTGATGCCCAGTAGTGTCGCTGTGGCTGACAGCTGCGGCCCGCCGTGCTTTGAGCTGCCTAGCACGGCTCGGCGCTTCTGCCGCGCGTCGATGCTAGACAGTTGGTAGTGGTTGAAGGCTGCGCCGCGGGAGAGGCCGGCAGCATCCGGACAGCAACGAAAGCAGGAGAGGCAGCGAGGCGGCTGTTTCACCACGCACTGGCGCTGACCCCCCCACAGATCGGGCGTGGCAACAATCGGCAGCGTGAAGGATGGTGACTGACATGCGTGGCGGGGAGGGCGCGCTTCACGGGCGGCGGAGCATCTTCCGCCAGCCTAGCGTGACGGCGGCAGTGGACAGGCTTCCGGTGAGGGTCTACAGCTGGGCGTTCCTGGCACTAGAAGCGCGGAGAAAACGCCTCACAGTGCCAATCGGACTCGGGGTCGCCGCCGGGACGACTCACAGCCGCCGGACGGCGGCCTGTCGACATCTGTCGCGCCCGAGCGCAAGCCTCCATCAAGCCCACTACCCTCCTGGGTTTGGCCTTGCAAGCCGCCCGGGACGCTCTTCATTTTCGACTTCTTGCGACACCATCCCGGGCCTTGGAAAACCGCCGTGATCGGCAGCATCGCTTCTTTGGATCGACGACCCTGCGCTGCGGCTACCCGTAGCTTCTGCTCCCAGGAGTGTGCCAACGTCGACCACAAGCCCAACGCCCCTGCTTGCGTCCCTGGCATTGCCCACGCGCTAAAGGCCTCAATGGCGTGCCCCCCGCTCCGGCCCGCGGCCAAGGTACCGGGTCCTTCCATGCAACTCACCATAGCAAGCGTCAACACCAAAGTACTGCTGCCTGACTAGACCGTGGGCCGCGCTAGGAGGCCTTTCCGATGACACCTCGCCATCACTTGATCGTTACTCTTCCAGATCACTCCTTTTCACGCCATTTCCATATGTAGAAAGCTCGTTGAAGAAACCCCTATCTCCTCTCCCACTAGTAGCTTGAATCGGTCCAGCTCTTGTAGTCACTTCCCAGCACCGTTTCGTGGGTAACCGCAGCATCTAATTCGCTCTCGTACTGCCTCTCCGCTGTCGACGCTCCGTCACCCTCGTTGTTCCACTCGTAGTACAGCGGTGTTGCGCCCTCCGCCATCGTCGTCCAGCCCGAGGGGTTGATCATGTCCGACAGCTTCGAGTTTTGGAACACCACTCGAGCGAGCACACGCCACGGCCGTCCCAGGTATACCTTTGCCGCCAGCCCTGAAACACCCGATGCCGTCGTCACCGTGCTGCTGTCCACCACGTACCAGGACCCGTCGTCTGCCGTCTCGCGCGAGCTTGCGGTGATGGCGCCGCCGCCGCTCGACGCTATCGTGCACTCGCCAAACCACGCGCTAGCCGCCCCGAAGATGTAGTCCACCGCGCCTTCTATGTAGCAGTTCGAGTAGTACTGCGTCCCCTTTTTGGCGTACAGCGTGTCTTGGTAGCCTTTGAACTGGCAGCCGTAGAAACCCAGTTTGTCGGCGTTGGCGGTGAGGCTGTCCGTCATTTGGTCAGCTTCGTCGACGGTGTGACTTCAACAGCAGCTTACGCGACGGCTTGCGCGCCGGCCCCGTAGCCGTTGACAACGTTGATGTTGTACATGTTGAACCCGTCGGCCTTGACGTTGACGGTTGAACTGGCATCAAGAGAGCCGGCGTCCGCTGACTTGATGGTGTTGGTAATGGTGACTGTATTCGACTTGTAGGTGCCCGTGTCTGCGGTTGATCCGTAAAGCGTCAGGGAGCCCTTGTACGTGACGGTCAGCTGTTCGGCGTAGGTCCCGTCACTGACGAAGATGCAGGCATCAGTGGTCGAGGTTGTCCCAAGCGCGTCGAGTGCACTCGTTATAGTCTTGTAGGTTGCGCTCGAGCCGACGGTTAGGCATCCTGATGGAGCAGTCGTCCTGCTGGTCCTCTTCGCAAGGTCTGGCGTGGGGATCGACGACACGGGGAGCCCGAGTGCGAGCAAGAACGCAGCGATTGTCTGCGGCCTCATAGTTAACCGGAGTAGCAAAGTAATGCTCGGACCCCCGAACACCCGAATGACAGCTGGTTCTTATACACGAGAAAGCCGCACTGAAGGTCCCAGGTGCACCAGGTGGGAGAGCGTCTAAAGGCCGGAGAAATTCAGGCGAGCTCTATAGTACTCCCGCTGTTCCCGGATGGCTTTCTTGCATGTCTCCAGTGAATCGATTCTTTCCACGCCACCTCGAAGATTCATTTCCCCGGGTGACTCGAGCAGCAAAAATCCATGGCCTGTCCCGGCTAAATTGCCCCACAAACGTGCGGCCCAACCCTCGCGTAGCCCACCTCCCTGCGACCGGAGGCGAATGTCCTGTCTGATTTTAGTGGTGGGTTTGGTGCTCTGCTTCTGTCTTAATGAAACGTTCCCTTCGTTTCCGGGTAAACGTGACTGCCTTTGCCATAGCACCTACCACACAGAGGAGCATTTCGTTTGTGGATGGATCCGCAACAAACTGGTCTCTTCGTCGGAAACGCTGTACCCTGGACAGGAGGCCTTGTTTGATGCGCACGTGTGAAACAAATGACCAAGAGCAAACGCATTGCAAAGCCGAGACTGCTGAAACCGCGCTAAGCATGAAGAAGCTTTCGATCAACTAGGTGGCTGTCAAACCGTCGGGCCGTCCCACCCGCCATCCGACGGAGGAACATGCGTACGTACTTACAGTTCTTCCTCCACTTGAAACGAAAGAGAGCTGCTCGCAATAAAACCGGTCGGGCCTCTCATCAAGCCGAACAGCACTTCTTCAACTTCCCGCTCTCCGATTCTCCATAGGCACACTGGTCGTCATGAAGCTCCTTGCCTGCCTCACCACCACCGCTGCCGTTGCCGTAGCACTCCCCGCTCCTGCAGACGACAGCCCCAGCAACACCCTTGCACCTCGCGCCGTCTGTACGCCCACAGCGGGTGGCTCGTCCTCGACAGACGATGTCCCCGCAATCACCTCTGCTCTTTCGACTTGCGGCAAGGGCGGCACCATCGTGTTCCCGGCTGGAGTGACCTACTACGCCAACACCGTCCTCGACCTTTCGGCTTGCGCAGACTGCGACATCCAGCTTGAGGGGCTCCTGAAGTTCTCCAGCTCAACCTCCTACTGGTCCGGCAGGACCGCCATGATCCTACTCGAGGACGCTTCCGGTGCGAAGATCCGCAGTTTAACGGGCAGCGGCGTCATCGACGGCAACGGTCAGAACGCGTGGGATCTCTTCGCATCCGACAGCTCATACGCGCGACCGACGCTGCTTTACATCACTGGCGGCTCTGACATCGAGGTCAGCGGCTTGCGACAGAAGAATCCTCCGAACGTCTTCGTCTCTGTGAAAGGCGGCGCCGAGCGTGTCGCCTTTTCCAGTCTGAAGCTGGACGCGACCTCCAAGTCGGACAACCCACCCAAGAACACCGACGGCTTCGATATCGGCGAGAGCACCAGCGTGACATTGTACGACATTGATGTGTCCAACGACGATGACTGTGTGGCTTTCAAGCCGGGGGCAAACTATGTGACCATCGACCAAATCACGTGCACCGGTTCGCATGGCATCTCGGTGGGCTCGCTGGGCAAATCGAATGATGATTCGGTCAAGAATGTCTACGCAAGCAACGTGAAGATGATTGACAGCACCAAGGCGGCGGGCATCAAGACTTACCCGAGCGGTGGCAGTCACGGTTTGTCGACCGTCTCCAACGTGACCTTCACTGGCTTCACCGTGCAAAACTGCGATTACGCATTCCAGGTGCAGAGCTGCTACGGCGAGGATGCGGACTACTGCCAAACCAGCCCTGGCGATGCGCAGATTAGCGACGTGGTGGTCAAGGGGTTTTCTGGCGAGACATCTGACAAGTATGATCCGACAACGGCCAACATCAACTGCGGAGCAGAAGGTAGTTGCGGGATCACCATCTCTGATTGGACTGTCAAGGCTCCGTCGGGAGAGAACCAGGTCCTGTGTTCAAATACCCCAAGCACCTTGGGGGTTACGTGCACCTCGGGAGCTTCTGGATAAAGTGGAAAGAGGACTGAGCCCTGAGCGGTTTCTTAGAAATAAAAGGAATGTTGAGCAAATGACACGCAGAAGATCTTAAGCATTGGGACTTGACAAAACCCGCAACACCGTTGCAAACATTATGGGGCCAAACAAAGTGCATGAAACCCGCCACAAAATGAAACGAAGAAAGGAAAGCAGCTGGAGAAAGTAATCGGTCATAGACCTCGGGATGCGGGCCAAAACTTCGCTACCATGACTGTTGGGGAATGATTGTTGCTTCGTCAACGTCCCCAGATCTTGCAGCTTTGATACTTACCGAAGTCCCATTGAACCCGTGATTATGGCTACAGATTGACGGTACCGGACCCATCAGGGCCAGTACAAGCTCACTGGATCATGGAGCTAACCATCTCGCGAAGCTCCGTGATCTCTCGTCTTAGCTGCCTCACTTCGATGACCGCTTGCTCGACACCGATCTCAGGGGCGATTTCCTCACACTTCTTCGCCCAGCCTTCAGACTCGAAGTCAATCTCTCCGGCCATTTCTTCCCATTCCTCTATGGTGTCATCATCTTCTTCTCCACGCTTGCGATTATCACGGACTTTGTGGGCTTGGGCCGTCTCGATCGCGGCGGTGATCAGCAATAAAGGAGAATAGATGAAACCCATAACGTAGTCGTTCAGGCGGTTGTAGCGTTGCTCGTCCAGCCACCATTCAAATGGAATGATCACCAAGAAGAGCTCGATGAGGTTGAACGCTTTGGCAGTCAGCTTAAGCAGAACACACAAACTTCAAGTGAGGGCCGGTACTCACGTGCAATGAAGACATTTTCGTCGGGAGCTCGCACAAACTGCATGGTCTTTTGAGAGAGCTGCAACGGAAATCAGCTTGATGCCCTCCTATCCTCAGGTCAAGATACATACTAGTGCCATGTACTCATCGATAGCGTTATCAGTAACATCCTCATACGCACTATTATACAGCGCAATGAGGATGTTGAGTAGGACTGAGTTGGTTGTCAATTGGCGCCGAGTAGCCGAGTTATGGCGAGTTGCACTTACCAACCATGACCACAAACGTGAAGACGTAATACAAGATCAAGCCAAACGGAGGCGCAAATCGCTCAAAGCCATCGAACTCAGGCGACTGCATGATGGCATTCAACATTGCTTTGGTGATGAATGAGAAAGCTGTGATCTTGTTGTCAACCTGATCCATGCCGATAAACGCCTGGAAAAAGCCGACCAAGATAACGAAGAGGAGAGCGAAGAAGATGAGAGACTCTTTCATCATCACCTTCAACACCACGAGCATGGCACCAAAGAATCGGAAGGTGTCGAGGTACAGCATAATGCGCATCCAGAACATAGGGGCGCTGAAGGCCAGGAAGTTGTAGCTCAGTGTGTTGAATCGCACTCGTGGCCCCGAATCGACATCGTGCCCGAGTGCAATGAGACGAGTTATGAGTGAAACGGTAAGAAGGGCGTACAGCGTGCTGTTGAAAACGTTCCAGAAGCCAATATAGTAGCGACCAACCTTCCAGAACTTGGCTATCTCGTCAAAGATGAAACCTGCAGTGAAGACGTACAGAAGAGCTTCGACAACGTCAAGGTCACCGTCCGGGTTGATCGTGTTAATGGCGCCCGTGTACAGGGCCAGGTAGATGACAGAAATCAGGATCTGCAGAGCGTTTTGGTAGGCAGGCACACGCATTCGGTCAGGATCCAAATGAGTCCAGTAGTTCGTGTTTCCCTTCTGCTTCCAATCGATAAATCGCGAAGCATCTTCGTCGTCTTGTACCAGCCACCCGCGCCACAGGTGGTTG
Organism: Diplodia mutila; assembly: GCA_022560015.1. Taxonomy (NCBI): domain Eukaryota; kingdom Fungi; phylum Ascomycota; class Dothideomycetes; order Botryosphaeriales; family Botryosphaeriaceae; genus Diplodia; species Diplodia mutila. Next base: position 36,021 of record JAFISB010000102.1, on the reverse strand, counting down.
ATACACTTCTGGTACCCAGAAGAGCCAATGATACGCAGGGCGTGCAAGTCAACGGCACGCTCGACAACATTAGCCGGCATTGTCTCTTCGCCATTGACGAGAATGGAGTAACGCTTGAGCAAAACGTCCTCGAGTAAGAAGGGCATGTCCTCCTCGCTCTCGATGCTATGAGTAGTTAGTGCGCTGTCAATCGCATGCCAGCGGCAGCGATCAGACTCACATGCGTTTTGCTATGACCTCGCAAGCCACGGCACGGACATCGTGCAGGTCTGAGTCCCACAGCTCGATGGCAGCCTGCCTCTTGAACCACTTGTTCACGACCAGCAAGCAGTAGACGACACATGCATTGTATTCATCCCCACCGGCGGACGCGGCCAGCTTAACCACCGATGGAGTAATTATGTGGCTGTGGGCACAAGTGACCAGCGATTCCTCGAGCTCGCAGGGGATTACGGTCTCGATCTGGTGCTTGAGGCGGAGGGCGATCTTGGTCACGTCTTTGGCCGGAATGGGCGAGGGAGGAACATCGTCCCTACGCGTGGGAAGCACTGCGAACTGTGAGCGTTGGCGCAACCTCCAAGACACCAGACTCACAAGCGCTCATCTCGTCGCGGAGACGAGGCCGGTCGCGCCGGCTCTTGTCGAGGTTGAAAAGGCGCGCCCAGCGTACCATGGCGACGGCTGACGTGTTCGTCGAGCTCTGTGTGGGAGTATTTGGGGGCCGGATGTCGCGCAAAGACCGTTGCCAATGTTGTGCTGGGCCGACAAAGTCTGTCGCAGCGGAGCTGGCGATCAATGCGTGGGCTGGTGCAGCTATCTTTTGCAGAGAAAAGTGGGCAGAGTTGGATACACGGCGGCTGGCGGGGCGGCCATAGCTCCTCGACGCGTGACGTGTGCAGCCAAACCCCAGTCTCGGCTCCCGCCGAGCGGCCTATCAGATCGCCATGCAACCCTCAGCGAAAGAGCATAGCTAAACATGCCATGCTCCCCTTGCACGGTGCCGGCTTGAGGCAGGATGCAGTGAATTGGTAGATTTGGCTATTTTCGCCGGTTCCCCCCCCCCCCGTGATACGCAGCGCGGCAGCTACACTGCCTTCTATCTCGTCCCAACTTTTGGATCCTTTTTAACCGCCCTCAGACGCCACCCCAGAACTGGCATGCCGCCACGACTCCATCCGGCTGCCATGCCTTCCGAAAGAAATCCTTGCATCAAACATGCGCCGCTGCGCCCACTTTCTAGCTGTGGATCTCGCCCTCGTCGCTCTCGCTCTCGTCCTCGTCACCGCTGACCTGCTGGTTCTCACGCTCCCTCTGGTCCATAAGAGCCTGCAGCTCCGCGTCATCGCTCTCAGTGACGGCCTTGGGCGCCATCTTGACCCTGCAGCTGCCACCGTCGTAGCCCGTGATGCACTTGGTGACCTCCTCGATAGCCTTCTCCAGGTTGGCGATACCGGTGCTCTTGTCCAGGCACTGGCTGGTCAAGACGTACAGCGGAGGCGATACGAGCCTGACCTTGACATAGTTCTCGGCCGTGTTGTGTGCCTCGGCCTTGCGCAGCGCGTCCTTGACAGCGTCGATGCCCTCGTAGCCGAAACACGTAACCTCGATATCGGCGCGCACCTTGGTCGGCTGGGGAGTCAGACGCTTGCCAATGTAGGACAGGAGCTCAGCCTTGACCGGCTCGGTGGGGAATGCGATCTCGTTCCAGACGTCGGGGTTGGTGATGGAAAGCTTGAAAGCGTCGAGCGAGTGGCCGTACTTCCTGTTCAGCGGCCAGGCGATGGTCTGGTACAGCTCCTCAAGAGGCGTGTGCGTCTTCTCGGCGACGTGGCGCATGATCGAGTGAACCATCTTGCTCTTGTTGTAGCGCTCCTCACACTTGACGATGTCCTCGGGCGAAACACGACGCTTCGAAAGGTCGATGTAGCCTATACTCAGTCAGCGCGCAATGCCCGCCCCGCGTGCGCGTCGCCCACTCACCCTTCTCCTTGTCCACCCTCAGCACGACAACCACCTCGTTGCGGCCGACGCGAATGAGCTTCTGGATACTACGAATACGACGTCTCGAGAGCTCGCTGAGCAGGATCATGCCGTCGATGTTGTCATACTCGAGCAGCTTCACGTACGCGCCCATCTCGGCGATCTGCGAACACGGTCAGCGCGTGGTTGCAGCGGCAGGACTCAGGCGGGGAAGGCTGCGCACCTGCTTGACATTCACCATGACAAAGCTCTCCACCTCCGGGTACTTCTCCTCATAGAAGCGGCAATTCGTCAAAGAGCCTTCGGACGACATGGCTGATTGTTAATCCTCGACGAGGTGTTTGTGCGGCGTGGTGTTGTTCTTCTGGCTGGCGGATGCTCAGGTATCGGCGCCGGCAACGTGCGTGGAGCGCTGTGGCGGGAGACGGAGCGCAGGGGCGGATGGTGTGCTGGAGTCAGTTGGATGTCGGCGGCGGTGACTACACAGGCGAGAATTCACAGGCACATATTGGTGGGGCGAAGTGCCACACACGCCAAGATTTCAGAGCCACCGAGCGCCCGTCTTTGTCCGCACCCACCAGAATCTCACCCGGCGAAGTTTGCCTGGCCTCTCACCGCCTTGTGATGCAATAGTGCGCTTGCACCGTTGCTGACTCAATCCGGCAACGATGCTTCTTCGGGAGACGGAATACTTTCCATGCTGTACCACGTTACGTCGTGAAGCTGCTCGGGGCTGAGCAAGAAACAATGCTGCCGCTGCCGCCCACTCGTCTAGCATGTATCTCCTTCCCCTCCAAACGCATCCATCATCCACAGTAGCGACCACGGCATGCCACCCTTTCACGTTCAGCAATCGAGACCCCACATGGCCGGTGCCGAGTCCTGTTCGTACTCGCACATATCCATCCGCTGATGCTAACCTCCAGGGCGTTGCGGTTCCGTGTTGGCACCACGGCTCGTGCCTGCACGTAAGACGGCCACAAAGATGGACCATCACCACCAGCATTTGCATCTGGAAACAGCCAACACGAAAAATGCGCCACACCATTTGAAATGCTTCCAATAAAGTACTCCCGCAACGAAGGGCCTGTAAGAAGTCTCACATGTGTTGTTCAGCTCGTGTCTGCACAAGATATGTGTCTTAACCATCTACTTCTGGGCGCCTCTTCGTTCCGTCCGAAGCTGCGAGCGGCCTCTCACCAGCGGCCTCTCAGCTATCTCGAGTCGTCCAGGAACGACGATGCTTTGGATGTGGTCAGGAGGAAAAGAGAGGATTGACGTCCGCCTTGTTTCATCCCGCGCACAGTCTACCGAGGTACCCGCACAGTGAACAGACCAGCCGACGCTTCCTCGAGAGAGCGATTCGTTCCCTCACTTGAGAGGCCTCACAGCCACCGTGATACCTGTGAGGAAACCGTAGTCGGCGGCCTGGCTCTTGATGACTGGGACATGGCTGGCTGTAAGGATTGTCCCGCTGCCAAGCACTCCGCTCCGTCCACACCATGAAGTGCTCATTGGTCGGTGCGCACCCAGGAAACAGCCGTTTGGCTCAATCCGGAATGCACTTCTGCGGCTGGAAGGTCTCATTCTCAGATCCTCCAAGGATTCAGCCAGTGAGCGTACGCCGCCACCCTGCCGTCAGCTGAAATAGAAAGGTGCCAACACAACCGTGGGCCGTCGGACCTGCGGCTTCAGCCTGTGCCCGCAATCTTAAGGTTTCCATCTTACGGACCTTGGCGCTCCTGAAATTTCTCGTTCTGGGGAATATCATGCCGCGGTACCCACTCCTACCACTTTGCCGTCCCCTCCTTCCCCTTGACTTGCCAGCCCACCATTCTGTCACTCTATCTGCTGGCCTAATTCTACTCAGTCGGACCTAACTACTCACGCTCGTTTGCAAACCCAACGCCCCGACACACAATGAAGTACTTTGGCATCGTCCTGCCTCTCACCTTTCTCCTTACCCTGTCCGCGGCCACGCCAGTGCAGCCGCGACAGGCATATGACACACCCACGCCAACGCTGCCAAGCTCTTCCCCATCCAGCAGCGCCACCTGTTCTTGCGAGCCCAGAATTTGCATCCAATCGTGGCCTCAGGTAAGGAATAGCCAATACTGCTGTTTTGTGCCGAAGCTGATCCAGTTGCTGTCAGTCTTGCACCTGCGCGAACAAGGGCAAAATGGATTGCTATGAGAAGTGCGGTGGCGACTACCCGGAACTGCAGGTAGGTTGTTTCCGATTATCGTAAATACCAGAAACTGACGTCGGACCTTAGTCATGCGAGTAAAAGTTCCCAGCGTAGCGTCGTATTATGAAGCAAATATGATAAGAATTGGAAGACGCTATTGGGACTCAACTTACGCCGTGGTCGATATTCCATCCTTCTTCACACATTGTATTGTTTTTTATCTTATCTGCTTCCGTCCCCCAGGCCTGGAAGCCAACTCAAACTCCCTTTAAACGCCGTGCTTCCACATCTCTCCATCTTCATCTCTCTCTCTCTCTCTCTCTCTCTCTCTCTCTCTCTCTCTCTCTCTCTCGGAACAGCGTGTACCAGTGATGACTTTGGATTCCCTCCGTTGAACATCTTATTCATTTCCAAGAGATGTTGCCTTGCCTTCCGCCAGATTGACGAGAGCCTCGCCATCGACCCTTAAGCCAACCCACTCCTCCATTTGTTTCGCCCCAATGCCTGCGTAGAACTTCAGCGACGACTCGTTCCACTTCAGGCAGCTCCATTCCAGCCTTCCTCCATCGATCCTCTGCACTTCTTTCGCAAGTTCCTGTATCAACAACTTGCCGTACCCTCTCCGACGGTACTTAGGCTTCACAAATAGGTCTTCGAGGTAGACGCCAGGCTTCGCACGCCAAGTGCTGTAATTGTTGAAAAAGAGGGCCATGCCGGCCACTTCACCTTCTGGGGCCGTTACGAGTAGAGTCTTCGCGTAGCCTGAGCTGACGGTGCTCGAGGACTGGTCGGAAGACGACGGAGCAAAGGAGAGCGTGGCAGCAAGAGTTTCTTCGGTGGCCTGGACGGAATCGAGCGCGTTCTCGTAGACCGCGAGCTCATTTATTAAATCCAAGATGGCGCCGACATCTGCAAGAACCGTTAATTGAATAGATGTAACAAACTCCGTGGCAATTACCTTCGCGCGCAGCCAAACGGACGGAAGGTTTGTCGGACATATTTGTGGTTGCTGCGCAGGTTGGTGCGATACAGAATTGGCGGGGAAGAAGCCCTTTTTATGTCGTGCGCGCACTTCACGCCCTACAACATGACGCTGCCCCACTTCCACCAGCACTCCTCACTCGGTCACGGCCGATCGTATTTCCGAATGCGGCTCCGCGGGTACTCTCCCTCTTTCATCCACACCTTCAAACAATAACTTGCTGTGCGAGACGGCTTGGGGCTCTCCCTGTAAATGCTCCCACGATCCCCACTCGACTGTCCAATCCTGCTTTTGTTTGTTCCAGCGAAGAACGGAGCATTGAGAGAAAACCTTGGCCCAAAGGCGACGCATGAGCCGTGGAGTAATGTTTTGTGCTCGGCGTTTACCTGGCGACTGCCTCGGGAGATGCTTCGTCTCCAGCTCATCTTGCAGTAGAGAAGCCAGCACATCCGGATTGGCAGATCCCTGCGCGAGCCACCGATCTGCAGACTGAAACCGAGAACTTGCCGTCGTCGAGAGGCGGAACAGCATGTCTGCTTTGGAGCCATGCTCTGGCAGCAGGTGTTCTCGACAAGCAAGAGACAAGAAACGCTCGCCTGCAATACCACCAACATTTGCCAGTTTAGCCACGTCGTAGGAGCTCATGTGACTCGGTACACCTGGTCTCCTGCGTTTCAAGCCACGCCACTTTCGCGCACCAGACACCAGATCTCTAAGCCTGTCCCATTCCTCTTCGGGTAGCGGGGGGAAAACCTTGTCCAGCACGGAGGCATACCAGTTACGCACCATGTTTCTTTCACGCTTTCGCGGGAACGGGCGCATCCAAATGTTGGTCGACGGCACTTCCAGGTATGTCGACTTCAGCTTTGCCCTCCTCAGCTCCACGGGACGTGCATTGGACCTCTGACTCTCCACGAGAGCGTGGAGTTTGGAGTAGCGTGGAGAAATCGTGTACTTGTGGGCCCGGCCATCACGCCTCGGGGCTTCGGCTATGGCCTTTGGGATCCCGGTGATGGCTTTCGACGGATCGAGTGTTGCCTCGACCTCTGCCTGCCACAATCTAACGGCTTCGCTCTCACTGACTGGATCTGGGACGAGTAACTTCTCCATCAGCTCGTGCCGCCGCCTGCCAGTACGCCCGTACGTCAGTAGTAGAAGCTGCTGAAGAGGCGCCATCTCGCCCTCGTTAGCACGGCGCAGAAAGTTGAGACCCTTCCGCGCATTGTTCAGAGCGCCGCGTAGGCGTCGCGGTGAGAGTGCCGGGTTGTCCGAGTGGTCTTTATGATCGCCATCCCCCACCTGCGGCGGATGGTAGTCGAGAAAGCGACTTATAATATGGTGATGGGCGTACAGACGGGCGGCTGGGTCGGGGAGGTAGGTGCACTCGCGAAGAAGCGCGCGGAGTAGATGGCGGGCGCCGGAGGCGTCAGCAGCGGAGAGCATGCGCATGGAGCCAGCTGGGAGGGCGACGCCTAACGGAGAAGGGGACTGCAGCAGGACAGTAGTGTGCGAGGATGAATGACGAGTGGGCGCGAGTCGCGCGGATGGGGGCTAGCGCAACGCGTGCATACGCGACTGATGTCCATCTCCACTTCCTGGCGCATATGAGCCGGGAGCATCACCAGCTCAGCCAGCCGCAGCTCCGCATCCCTTCGACCGCTGCGCGCCCCATCGCCGCGACAAGCTCGCGCACGACTGCGCTCCACGTCGCCGCCGTCTGTCATGCAGGTCGCGCCCACCGGAATGGCTGGCTTCGAGGGCCGTGCCTCCTCCTTCACGCCAACCCAGCCGCAAACCCATCGGTCGCTGTACGGGGACAGCGCGCCGCAGCAGCAGAATGGCTTCGCCAGGAGCTTCTCCGAGAGCAACGGCCTGTCGCAGCACCACATGGATCATCCGCCACAAATCTACACCGTAAGCGCACCGGCCGCGCCAGAACTGGCCTCACACTGACTCCTGCGTAGGCTGTGTATTCCAACGTCAATGTCTACGAAATGGAGATCAACGGCATTGCCGTCATGAAGCGTCGTTCCGACTCGTGGCTGAATGCGACACAGATTTTGAAGGTTGCGGGCGTTGACAAGGGAAAGCGCACGAAGGTTCTGGAGAAGGAGATCCTGACTGGCGAGCACGAGAAAGTCCAGGGTGGCTACGGCAAGTACCAAGGCACCTGGATCAACTACCGTCGCGGTCGCGAATTCTGCCGCCAGTATGGCGTCGAGGATCTGTTGCGCCCTCTGCTCGACTACGGCGTGGATGGCGGGTCGCAGGGACACGAAGTCGACACGCCTACCAAGGAGCAGGCCATGGCAGCAAACCGGAAGCGTTTCTATGCCAGCACCATGGATGGTCGGACTCAAGGTGCTGCTGCTGGTGGCACCTTCTTCTCTAACATTTCCTCTACTGCTTCCAACGCCATCGCCGCTATGAACAAGGTTGCCCGCATGAACTCCCCCGCCCCACGCCCTGGAAGTGCACAACGTCGTCACATGGCATCCACCCCTTCACGCCCTGGCGTTGGAAGCCAGGAATCGTTCCGCGGCGAAAGCCAGCAAAGCGTCCCAGGCCTACGCTCGGAGCGTAGCTTTAGTGCCAATGGCGGTGATTCCACATATGCGACCCAGCCCCAGGTTGATGGACCCATTGACGGCTTTGAGCCACCGCGTAAGAGGTTGCGCCAGGAAGACTCTTTTGCGCAACGCAACGGTGATGGCGAGCTTATTCGCGACGGTTCTCCCACTGAGCCAAGCGAATCCTTCGTATATCACCAGGCAATACACCACCTTTCAACTGTTGATGGTGACGTCCCTGCAGCCCTGCCACCTCTTCCGGGACCTGCCGACCCCTCGTCGCAGGAGAAACAAGCTGCGCTGCTCGACCTCTTCCAAGACAATCAGTCACGTACTGACTATTCAAATCACCCCGCCATTGTCCATCTCTCTGGGACCGATCTTGACATGCCGTTGGATCAGTCCGCAAATACTGCTCTGCATTGGGCGGCAACGTTGGCCAGGGTATCTATTATGCGTCTGCTAATTTCCAAGGGTGCAAATATTTTCCGCGGAAATGCGGCCGGTCAAACTCCATTAATGGCTGCCGTAGCAGTCAACAACTGTCTTGATCACAGCTGCTTCCCTGAACTATTGGAGTTGCTTGCACCGCTGATTGAGGTCAGGGATGATTCCGGCCGGACCATCCTGCATCATATCGCTGTTGCTTCAGGCGTCAAGGGTCGAGCAGCATCAAGCAAGTATTACCTTGAGGCCCTTCTCGAATTCTTAGTACGCAGCAATACCGGTCAGAGCAGCCAATCTTCCTTCGAGGGCAGTGCATCGAAACCTATTGGCCTGATGAGATTCATGAGCGAGATGGTAAATGCGAGGGACGTCGCTGGAAACACTGCGCTCAATCTAGTCGCACGCATTGGAAACCGCAGCATCATTCAGCAACTGCTGGAGGTCAAGGCTGATCCTTCGATACCGAATTACAAGGGGCTGAGGCCGCTAGACTTTGGTGTTGGTGAAGACCCCGAAAGGAATGGCCAGCAAACACTGAGTCAAGTTGGATCGCCGAGCAAGAGTCGGGGTCCGGCAAGCAGAGTGGATGAGGCCAGTAGAGAGATGATGCCTGGTAAGCAGCGAACTCTGGTCCCTCGCCACTTCATGAAGCGCTTTTAACCTCCAGCAGCCATGTCCTCGTTCCTTTCGCAGACAGAGTCACAATTCAACGCCGAAATTCGCCTGAAGCAAGATCTTATCGATCGCACGAATGCCAGTATCCAATCTCTATCCACCCAACAGCGCCATCTCTCCAATCTGCTTGCTTCTCTTCAACGCAGGCAACGGCTCCATGCGGAGCGCAGCCAACGTATCAGCAATCTCAAAAGCGCAATCAAAGACCAACGCAGTCGCCTTGCCCGCTCCGGTGCCATCTCGGTGGAACAGGCCATGAGTGCATCCAAAGACAGCATCAAAGTGGGTGACGCCGACACGGTGTCGCCAGTCCAGTCGAAGCTCGGTCAACTACGGGATATGTCGCCTGACTCGGCCAACAATGTGGATTTGAGCACCCTGTCATCGTCACAACACTCCTCGCTTGTCTCCCTGCCAAGTGCGACCACGCTGCGAGCAGCCCTGTCGGCATATGACAGTAACAATGCCGAGCTTCGAGCGCGTGCAGCAGGCCTACGCGAGCGCAATGGGGAGCTTGAGGCACAGTACCGTAAGGTGGTTTGTCTATGCACAGGAGTTGCGGAAGATCAGGTCGAGGTTTTGCTCGGTAGTCTTGTTAAAGCAGTTGAGAGTGAGATTGGCGACGGTGTCGAAGTCGGTCGTGTGAGGGAGTTTCTTAGGAAGGTGGATTTTGTGGAGAACTAGCGAGGTGAGCAGCTTCAACTGCAACTCTTGCGCCCGGATTATTTCCCAGTGTCTACTACTTTAGGGCATCGACAGCGATACCACAAGGTCAAAAAAAAATCGACGTGTGTTAGGCAATATTTCGTTCCGCGACGCCCGAATCGAAGACATAAGTGAGAACCAACGACGAAAGCGGCGGCGAGGTTGGGCGGGTGGCCTGTGTCTTGCTTTAAATGCGCCCTTAGGTGTCGTGCCGCATATGCTTCAGTTTACCGATACGGACACATGAATTGATGAGATTCCCATCAGCCGTCCGAATGTACGATTAATATGCGGGCGACTGCTGACTTCAGCAAGACGTGTACAGCCAGAGACTAGAAAACTGAGTATGCCGCCAATGATGTCAGCCAGCGAGTCTGTCGGTAGCATTCTTGCACAAGCAGGCGGTCGGTGTTACGAGTGGGCTGCGTCTCTGGGCAAGCAAGAACTGTAGGCGCCATGTTGGGTTTAGCGTGTCTGACGGGGTGAAGTGGGACGCGGGCACACAGCCGACCGACCTCTTCACTTCACCACCTCAACATCGCGCCAGGTTTCTACTGCCGTGCTCAGCACTCTCGTTGAGCGAAGCCCGGCACCTCCGACCACACTTGTTCTCCTCCGCCTCGAGCCTGCGAGCGAGCCCGACAGGCGCAGACGCTGGTAGAGGCGTCGCATGTGACATCCTGCTGCCTGAATGCACAGCCTGAAGACGTAAATCCATGAGCGGCGCGGCCATCAGACAGGACCATAGAAAGGAAAGATACGGGTGAAGGGCCCGTTGAGTCGCGTCGCGTCGTGCTGCTGCCGTAAGAGCTTTTCTGCTAAGATGACCCGGACGCAAGAGCGCGCGTTGGCAGCTGCAACGCGCAGCAAGGGGACGGCACATGTGCTCGCTGAATATGTTTGTCCTCTGGTGACCCTGATGGACATACCCGGCTGATCTTGTTGGCGCCATCAGCAGGACTATTCGAGTGGGACTAAGGTCGGCCAAGGTCGCTGGTGCGGGCTCGCAAGGCTGCGGGCGACTGCCGTTCTAGGTGCTTCGCTCTGTCTTCCGGAAGGCGGTCAGGTCAGGTGAAGCTCGCCGCGTTTGCCAGCGGTTACAACGCGTGCCGCCGCTCTTCTGCCGCTGCTCCGACTCAGACCATCCAACGCACTTGCATCCACAACCCGCTGCGCCTCGGAGGGCCCCAAATTTGACCTCCACTGCTCCGAGACCCGCTCTATCCGACCACCTTGAATTGGGCCCTCGACAAACCCGCCCGCGCCATGGCCCGTCACCCTTCGCCGCTACTCTCGCTGCCGGCGGAACTGCAGATCAAGGTGGTGGAGGAGCTGTACGAGGACCCGCCGTGTCCATATGAAGACCCGCTCGCCAAGGATACTTTCCTTGAGCACATCAAGACCGTCCGCCTCACCTGCAAGCCGCTGAAAGCTGCCGCTACCGACACCTTCCTGAAGACATGGTTCTCCCACCGCTCCATTGTCTTGGAGCGCAAGAGCCTGCTCAACTTCTACCAGATCGCCACCACCTCACCGTTCAACAGGCGCATTGCGCAGCTTGATGTCGCCGTGTACGAGTTCCGCGCGGAGCTTGCCCAAGACTTCACCGTCTTTCTTTCCCGCATGGAGAAAGAGGCCCGCGATGAGAGCTGCTTCCTTCGCCACGACCGCGTCAAGGAGCATTTCTTGGGTGATGCCGAACGTGCCGCGGGCTGGCCAAATGCGAGGGCCGCTTACGATGCCTACAAGAAGCACGTCGACGATCAGGCCAAGCTTTACGATCACTTCGCTCATGTTCGCCTGCTGGCGCATGCGCTCAAGGCATTCAGTGGTCTGGGAAGTCTCCGCACCATCAGCGTCAACGGCGCACAGTCTCCCCTCACCGGCGCTTGGACCAGCGGTATTCTCCAAGAGTGTGGCATATCTCTGCTTCACAAGTCAGTAGTCCCCCGGTGTCTCCTTGGGCCGCGACGTAACTAACATTTCCATAGGGAGAAAATCGCTCTTCACTCTGTAACCATGGGGAGCGTCATTCGCGCCATGGCCCTCAGTGAAGTGGAGCTCTGCACTCTGGTGACTGCCGGTTTGAACGCCAATGCCTTGCAGTTGTCGGTCCCTCAGCGCCACCGCTTTGCCAAAGTGGGCCTCGGACACCTTCACAACCTTAGTCTCCGCTTGTTGGACCCCAAGCTTTTCCCCTCCGAGGCCGGTTCTGCACTCTTCCGGTCTGGCCTTCTTTCACGTTTCATTCAACAAGTTCGGAACCTGGCAAACCTGAGCATTGAGTTCTACAACCAGCCGTACGATGTACCCTTGGCCAAACTTCTCGGACGCCGTGTTGAGAAGCTTGAGTCTCTGTCCCTTGGTGGCTTGGCCTACCATGCCCATGATCTCATTGAATGGCTCACTGAGAACGGCTCGAAGCTCGAACACTTGCAACTCGACTACTCCTCGCTCATCACCGGAACGTGGCGTGATGTCTTCCGCAAGATGCGAGGCAATCTTGACCTGAAGTCTGTCTACTTTCACTTTCTGGCAGACGACGAGGAGTCTATTCACATTACGGGTGAGAATGTGAACAACTTCATTTTGAAAAAGTCTTCAAAGGTCGACTGGGACACTATGGAAAGCAGGAAGCTCCCTCACAACATGGGTGATCTAGCAGGGCTTTTCTCGGTTGTTGTAAACAGCCAGCCTGCACAGCACCATCACCATCACCACAACCATCAACATCACCACAACCACCACCACCATGGGCAGAATGGCGCAGGCAACGCTCCGGATGGCAATGGACATAGCCACGATCAAGCCCACGGGGCTCCAGTCGCCGCAGGTCCGGCTCCACCTCCGGGTCACCCATCCACTACTCAGGTTGAGACACAGGGCAACAGCGCCGCAAACGGAAATATGTCTTCGTCAAGCAATGCGCCTGGTCCAGCTGATGGAACCCCTGGAAGTGTTGATGGCACTACCAACGGTACCTTGCCTCTGCCGGTACCTCCGCCTCACGTGATAAGTGCTATGCAAGATCTCTTCCAGAGCGCACTCGGAGTTTCCCTGGACTTTCTGGACGATTTGGACGACGGTGATGATGATGACTTGTCGGACTCCTTCGACGATGACGACAACGAAGAGTTCAATGATGAAGAAGTGTCTGACGATGACTCTGAAACCGAAGACGACGAAGAGAGTGACGTTATTGACGAGCAAGACGATGACGGTTACATGACGGACGACTCTGTGTCTGAGGCTCTTGTCGATGAAATCATCAGCGAGCTGTAAGAATCGGGTTTCTCATATCAGTCTCAGCTCGCTTTCGATCCGCACACAGGGCTACTCTGACTCAGCATTTACTACACCTTGCTTCCTTGCCATATGCAGGGTTTCTTCTAGCGTGGTCTGGTGTCTGCCGCAGACAGCTTAACATCGACATCTCCAGTGGCATGTTCGTCGAGGAAAGTTTATTCAAGGCTACGGTCGAAACCAAAAACAACTGACTTCATGGAGGCGCAACACAAGCTCTTCACTGTAAGTGTCTTGCTCGCACTCTAGCTTTCAGTCTCGTTGGAATGGAGACTGGGCAATGATGGAAGGTATGGCATTCCTCCGAGGTCGTAAAAGTGGGTGTTGAAGAGAGACGGTGAAGTAGATTCGGGCCTTTTCACTTTTTCCTTACTTTCTCAGGTCAAAATCCGTGGGGGGTTCATTATCTGCGTCTTTGCGGATTTCTGCTGCGAGACTCAATATGCGGAGGGTAACATGGGGTATTGCAGCAAATTTTCGAAACACGAATATAAAATGAGGTATGCTTTCGACGCAACACAGTCGTCTACGTTTGACGCCACGCAGTGATCAGTGTTCAAATGGGCATCCCGTATTGATATTTCCCATTAACTTCCCTTTTCTGAATACCCGTATAAGATCCGCTGCGTGCAACAGAACTATTGAGGGCAATAATCGGAGCCAACCGGCCCCGATTGTCTAACAGTTTCAACGCCGAATGTTCTCCCCGCCGGTTTTCCCCATCAGCCATTCCCACTTGCTTATTTCAAAACGCCGCTGCTAGTACCACCTCGAGAGGAACATGATCAGATTGCAGACTAATGCTCTCATTGCCCAATAAAATGTTTCTCCTTATTTATCTTTGTCCTCCTTCAGCGTCACGATCTGGTTAAGTACGATCGCATCGCCTTCACGCTCAGGGTCGATGCAGAAGTAACCAGTGCGCATAGCCTGGAAGCGAACAAGGTCATCTGAGCTGCCACCAGGCTTGGTGGAGTGTGTGGCGGTCAGAGCATCAAGACCCTTCTCAATGACAGCATCCTTGTGGATAACCTCGCTCTCGGGGTTGAGATCGTCGGCGTAGCCACCAGTCTTCCAGTCTAGAGCATTCGGCTCTGTGGCACGGAAGAGAGCATTGTACTGGCGAGCCACGACGCGGTGGTTCGTCTTCGCATCGACCCAGTGGATCCAACCCTTGGGCTTGACCGTTGGGTCTGTCTTGACGGCACGAATCTCGTCGACGAGACCGGTGGCCGGGTCCTTTGTGAAAGATGTCGCTTTGATGGGACCAACGTTGAGAAGACCAACGGTCTGACCAGGTGCGAGGCGGAAGAAATTTGGGTCGGCTTCTTCACGGAAGTCGCTGCGGTCAACATAAACGCTGCGTGAAAAGGGCACGTTTCGTTTGTCGTCATCGGGCTTCTTCGGATCGAATGGCACAGAGATCTCCTCCTGGTGGTCCTCTGGTATGTCTTCGATGACGACCTTGATTGGGTCAAGAATCAGGCTAAGACGAGGCACAGTGCGCTCGAGGTGTTTGCGGACGGCGTTGTCTAGCCTGACCGCCTGGATGCTAGTAAGTGCGTCTGTCACGCCCAGCTCGTGGACGAAGTTGAGCAGGGCTTGGGCGGGAATGCCGCGGCGCCGAAGAGCAACAAGAGTGTAAAGACGGGGATCATCCCAGCCACGGACAGCCGGGAATACTTTCTGGGTGGCCACGGTGCCGTCCTCGTTCTTCTTCTCGACGGTGCATCCCTCGACGAGCATGGCAATACGACGCTTGGAGAGAATGGTGCCCTCTACGTTGAGACGGCCGTACCTGAGAACAGTCAACTGAGGGTCAAAGCGAAGGCACTATCTCAGCACTCACTCTCGCTGCATGGGGCCCTTCTCTTCCGACTTTGGCACCTTCATGTCCAGAATCTCCAGAAGCCAATCGTAGGATATGCGGGACTGCTGGAACTCGGTGGTGCACAGCGAGTGGGTGATGTCCTCAAGGGCATCGCAGATGCAGTGGGTGAAGTCGTACGTGGGATAGATCTTCCACTTATCGCCCGTGCGGAAGTGATGGTTCTGCTCGACGATACGGTAGGCGGCCAGGTCCCACATCTGCGGGTTACCCTCCTTGGGATCAAGGAGACTCTGCTTCATGCGTAGATGGGCGGCACCGGGCTTGTACTTGCCATCACGCATGGCGCGGAACTCGGCCAACGATTCTTCGACGGGCCTATCGCGGTGTGCGCAAGCAAAACGCTCGCCGCCTTTGTTCTCGCCGCGCTGGCGGTTCACCTCCTCCCCTGCACATTGTGAGCAGATGCGCTCCCCGTGTATGTGCGGAGCACTTACTAGTGCAGTGGCACACGTATCCCTTGTCCCGCCTTATCATCTCCTCGGCCAGCTCGTACAGCTTGTCGAAGTTATCGCTGCTGTAGGTTATGGCGTGGGGCTTGAAGCCAAGCCAGGACACCATGTCCTGGATGGAGGTGAAGAACTTCTCTTCCTCCTTGGCCGGGTTCGTGTCGTCGAAGCGCAGGACGCAAACGCCATTGTAGTTCTTCGCGAAGCCAAAGTTGACGGCAATGGCCTTGGCGTGGCCAATGTGCAGGTAGCCATTGGGCTCGGGCGGAAAACGAGTGCGGACGTCGGCGGCGGGCTTCTCGTTGTAGACGCGCTTCAGCCAGCCTTCCTCGAAGACGTTGGCCGGCTTGGAGTCGGCAGGCTTCGGTCTGAGGGCGGCTTCGGCCTTCGAAGCGGCCTTCTTCGCGGCGGCCTCAGCCTTCTTGCGGGCCTTCTCGGCGGCCCGCTTGGACATCTCGGGGGCCGCGGGGGCGGGAGCGTCGGCCATGGCGTGCTGGAGCGTGTGGGGCGCAGAGGAGCAGGAGTAGGAACTGGGTGCGCGGTGCAATGGCAATGTGGGGTGCGAGGGGCAGGCGCGGTGTTGTGTGAATCACCGCAAAACATGAGTCAGGCAGCGACAGTGTCAGCCACACATGCAGTGCGGCGGTGGCGCCGGCTTCCATCGCCGGAGTCACGAATCTCCGGCCGCCACTCGACGCCGCCATCCGACTTGGCCTTCCGTGACGAGCTGGCCTTTTCTTCCAGACGCCCATCTTGGTCTCCAGGCCACGCCGCTTCCAAGATGCCTCTCGTCGACAACGACCAGATCCAGGCGGCCACCCTGCACAACCCGCTGCCGCTTTCGCTGCACCTCTACGTCTGGCCCTTCCTCATTGTCTGGCCGCTCTTCCTCTCCGTCTACCTGTCGCCCTCGCAGTACGAGAAGCACATCCAGTCCTCCGAGTGGACCTTTGTCTGGTGCGGCTCCATCATCACCGTCCAGTCGCTCGTCTGGCTCAGCACCCACTGGAGTGTTGACCTGAGGGCCCTGTTCACCGCGACCAAGGCCAAGGATGTCCGCAGCGCCACTCTCATCAAAGTCCAACCCATTGCCAATGCCGGCGCGGCCGAGATCTGCTCGCTGAAGCGCGACAACGTTGGCGGCAAGCAGAACCTCTCTTTCCTCTTCCAGAAGCGCCGATTCCTCTACCATGCCGGGGAGAATTCGTTCGCGACTCTGTCCTACTCGATCGACGCCGAGCCGAAGCCCGTCATCAGCACCTTCCAAAGCTCGCGTGGCCTGACCAGCCCCGCCGAGGTGCAGCGCATCCACGAGCACTATGGCGACAATTCGTTTGATATCCCCGTCCCCACCTTTCTCGAGCTCTTCAAAGAGCATGCCGTCGCGCCTTTCTTTGTCTTCCAGATCTTCTGCGTTGGCTTGTGGATGCTGGACGAATACTGGTACTACTCGCTGTTCACCCTGTTCATGCTTGTCGCCTTTGAGAGCACCGTTGTGTGGCAGCGACAACGGACGTTGAACGAGTTCCGCGGCATGAGCATCAAGCCGTACGACGTTTGGGTGTTTCGAGAGGACAAGTGGCAGGAGGTTCAAAGCGACAAGTTGCTGCCTGGCGATCTTGTCTCCGTCGAGCGCACCAAGGAAGATAGCGGTGTGGCATGCGACATGATTCTGGTTGAAGGTACCGCTATCGTGAACGAGGCGATGCTGTCTGGAGAGAGCACGCCTGTCCTGAAGGATTCTATTCAGCTGCGCCCGGGAGACGCCCACCTGGATCCCGAAGGTTTGGATAAAAACGCACTGCTGTGGGGTGGTACCAAGGTCCTCCAGGTCAGCCACGGAAATCCTAGCGAGGACGCTGCCGATGCCATCCCCCGCCTTGCCTCGGGCGTTCCTCCGCCACCGGACAAGGGCGCCGTTGCCATTGTGGTCAAGACGGGATTTGAAACAAGTCAGGGTAGCCTTGTGCGGACCATGATTTACTCCACCGAGCGTGTTTCGGCCAACAACGTCGAAGCCTTACTTTTCATCCTTTTCCTGCTCATCTTCGCCATTGCCGCGTCCTGGTACGTCTGGCAGGAGGGTGTGATCAGGGATCGTAAGCGATCGAAGCTGCTTTTGGACTGCGTCCTTATCATCACCAGTGTGGTCCCGCCGGAGCTTCCTATGGAGTTAAGTTTGGCCGTCAACACAAGTCTTGCTGCCCTCAGCAAGTACGCCATCTTCTGCACTGAGCCTTTCCGCATTCCGTTTGCCGGCCGCGTTGACGTCGCCTGCTTCGACAAGACTGGCACCCTGACCGGCGAAGATCTCGTCGTTGACGGCATTGCTGGCCTGACTCTCGGACGGCCAGAAGCTAAGGCTGAGGCTGATGGTGCTCAAACCCAGCTGGTACCGGTTAATCAGATCGGTCCTGATTCCACTTTGGTCCTCGCCACGGCCCATGCTCTAGTCAAGCTTGACGAAGGAGATATTGTTGGCGAGCCCATGGAGAAGGCAACTCTACAAGCTCTCGGATGGGTACTTGGTAAACAGGATACCCTCACCAACAAAGTCGGACGTACGAGCATCGCGGAACTGGTTCAGATCAAACGCCGTTTCCAGTTTTCCTCGGCCCTCAAGAGGCAGAGCTCCGTTGCTACTGTTTTAGCCACGAACCCAAAGACTGGCAAGAAGACGAAGCACACCTTTGTTGGCGTGAAAGGAGCTCCGGAGACAATCCGTAACATGCTGGTCAGCACCCCGCCCAAGTACGAGGAAACCTACAAGCACTTCACCAGAAACGGTGGCCGTGTGCTCGCTTTGGCATACAAGCGCCTTTCAACCGAAGACGAGATCAGCCAGAAGAGGATCAACGATCTGAAGCGCGAGGAGGTTGAATGCGATCTCCACTTCGCGGGCTTCCTAGTCCTCCAGTGCCCACTCAAAGATGACGCAAAGAAGGCCGTTCAAATGCTCAATGAGAGCAGCCATCGCGTGGTTATGATTACCGGCGATAACCCTCTGACCGCTGTCCACGTGGCTCGCCAGGTGGAGATTGTTGACAGGGACTGCTGGATCTTGGATGCTCCGGAGCACGACGACTCCGGCAAGAATCTTGTTTGGAGAAGCATTGACGATAAGGTCAACATCCCGGTCGACCCTACTCAAGAGCTTTCCCAGGAGATTCTCAGCGCAAAGGACATCTGCGTTACAGGATACGCCCTCAGCAAGTTCAAGGATCAGAAAGCATGGCACCAGCTCCTCCGCCACACCTGGGTCTACGCACGTGTTTCTCCTAAGCAGAAGGAAGAAATCCTCCTTGGACTGAAGGACGCCGGCTACACTACTCTCATGTGTGGTGACGGCACGAACGATGTTGGTGCACTGAAGCAGGCTCACATCGGTGTCGCTCTTCTCAATGGTACGAAGAACGACCTGGACAGGATTGCGGAGCATTTCAGGACGACGAAGATGAAGGAGGTGTACGAGAAGCAGGTTTCTCTCATGCAGCGCTTCAACCAGCCTACTCCTCCGGTGCCGCCTATGATTGCGCATATATATCCTCCTGGACCGTCGAACCCGCATTATGAAAAAGCGATGAAGCGTGAGCAAGACAAGAAGATCAGCAAGGGCATCATGGCTGCCGAGGAGGCTGCAAAGGCAAACGGAGTCAGTGCGCCAGCCTCGAACGCTGTCACGGCGGCGCCGGATGAAACTCCTTCCCAGAGGAACCAGCGTCTAGCCCAGGAGAAGGCACAAAGCCTGGCAGACAGGTTGCAGATGTCCATGATGGAAAACGAGCTGGATGATAGTGAGCCGCCAACGATCAAGCTCGGCGATGCGTCTGTTGCTGCCCCCTTTACCAGCAAGCTGGCCAACGTCATTGCTATCCCCAACATCATCCGCCAGGGACGCTGCACCCTTGTTGCTACGATCCAAATGTACAAGATCCTGGCCCTGAACTGTCTCATCAGCGCATACAGCTTGAGTGTGCTCTACCTGGATGGGATCAAGTTCGGCGACGGGCAAGTCACCATCAGCGGCATGATGATGAGCGTCTGCTTCCTGTCCATCTCTCGGGCTAAGCCTGTCGAGGCGCTTTCCAAGGAGCGCCCGCAGCACAACATCTTCAACATCTACATCATCGGCTCTGTCCTCGGCCAGTTTGCCATCCACATCGTTACCCTCATCTACATCTCCCAATATGTGCAACGCACGGAGCCGTAAGTTCCATCTCTCAAGACTGTCATGGCGAATGCTAACTTGACTTCAGTAAGAGCGACGACGTGGACCTGGAGGGCGAGTTTGAGCCGTCTCTCCTCAACAGTGCCATCTACCTCCTGCAACTCATCCAACAGATTTCGACGTTCGCGATCAACTACCAGGGCCGGCCGTTCCGCGAATCGATCCGCGAGAACAAGGGCATGTACTACGGGCTCGTCGGCGTGGCGTTTGTTGCCTTCTCTTGTGCGACGGAGTTCATTCCCGAGATCAACGAGAAGCTGCGCCTGGTCCCCTTCACGACCGAGTTCAAGGCTACGATGACGGTGGTCATGATCATCGACTATGTCGGCTGCTTCGTCATTGAGAAGACGCTGAAGTACTTTTTCAGCGACTACAAGCCCAAGGACATTGCCGTACGTAGGAAGGACCAGATCGAGAGGGAGGATGCCAGGAAGAAGCTGGAGTCTGAAGAGGCTGAGAGGAAGAAGGAGCAGTAGAGGGGCATGTGTTGGGTGCTGAACTTCTTGTAGAATAGCAATAGACGATAGAGGAACGAATCCTCACGTACGTAGCGTAAATCTACCCATACTCGTGAGAGTCTCCAGCCAATGGGCACGATGGCGAACCTAAGTGCATGCGGATACAGGCATTCACCGTATCCTAGCAGCATTTGCGGGTCCGGGCGTGCATGTGCTAATGATGGCATGATAGATGGCTCCGATGGGAACACAGGGAGGCGGTGTCGCATCAAGAAGGTCGTTGCTTTTTACTGGGTTGTGCCAATCACCCTCCATCCCGGATTCGGTAGGCGGTTAGTCGATTCTGCCAGCATAATATATATCGTGGCCGATAGCAACATCATTGTCTATCCTATCTTTCGTATAAGATTCGGCTACTAATTCAATACAGATATACACAATTCTTAGTTTCAAGTATAGCGCATTGCGAGCTCTATAGCTTTTATATATAAAGTTAGTGGATTGCTTAAAGTTTGAGACGTGCATCGCGGCGCGAAGCTACAAAGATAATTTAGACTAAGGGGCGCCTAAGAAGTAGGCGGGGGAGGGCCAACAGCTAGCTACGGCAAGCTCTGGTAGAACAACTGACCGCCTGCCGAATGCGGGGGTGGTGGGTGATTAGCACAACCCTTTTTACTTCATGGCGGGGCAGTCGGATGCGACGTCAACAAATGGCGCACTTGGCAACCCTTTGCAACGTGCCTCTCCCAAGGCTCCTGACTGAGGGCTGGCGTGACAGACAAAATCCCGGTCGTGTGGCCGCGGCAATAATGGAGATCTAGAGCTATGACGAGAGAGGCAGGTTGAGATCTGACATGGAAGGAGTTTCCGGAAGCTTGGCCGCGCAATTTGCTGGAAGCCGACGGGGCCAAGCTCGAAGCGGAACAGCGATGGCGGTTACTTGGCTGATCGCAGAGGGCAGTGTCGACGGCGAACCAATACCTTGGGGGAGTTAAAATCCGCTTCACGCCTAGGCTCACACACAGACATCCAGGTGTTTTGACCCCCGAGAAGTCGCGCTGAAACTTTATACAATAGACGTATGCCTGCAACCGTGGTACAATGCCTACTGCGGAGGGCGGATACGAGGGCTCGCGAAAGAGCAAAGGCCATCGCGGCGTCCAGGCTGGCGAGCTGTGCCGCTCGCAACGCCGGCGAGAGGCCGCACCGCCTTCAACTGGCGAAGCTAGCGGAGATGAGCGGTGGAGCTGCCATTGCCTGGACGGGTGTTACTCGCCCAGGACAGGATGCGAGACCGGCAGCGCCTGTCCCCTCCGCCCGCGCCCGCTTCTCCACACCCTCCCTTTTAAAGCTCGAGCTTGGTCGTGGCTGACTGTCCGTCCGTCCGTCTGTCCAAGATGCTTGGCTCTCACCTTCTCGTGCTGCTGGCTGCTGCCGCCAGCGCCTCGCCTCTGCACGCCCGCTCCGAGTACCAGGTCAAGGAAAACTTCCACGTCCCTCGCAGTTGGTCGCGCATCGGCCGTGCCCCATCCGAGCATGTCATCAACCTCCAGATCGGCTTGAAGCAGGCCCGCTTTGCCGAGCTCGAGAGGCACCTCTACGAAGGTGTGTATGAGATCCAGCCCTTTCCCGGCGTGTTCGCGACAGACACATTGCCCTTTCCTCCGTGGCTAGTTGAAGCAAGTGCCTGGGCGTGGGTCTCAGTCCGAAGCCTATACAAGAACGTTTAGGCGCAGGCTTTAGCTACCCATGTCAGGAGGGGGGGTTTATCTCTTGAGATAGGCTGGATGGGGGGGCAAAATCCTTCGGAGCCCACTGTTGGCCATGTTCATGTTCTGATATAACGTAGTCTCGGACCCCAGGCACGAGCGCTACGGTCAGCATCTGACCGCAGACTATGTCAACAAGCTTGTCACGCCGGCTGATGACACCCTGGATCTCGTTCACGAGTGGCTCGAGGACAATGGCATTGCTAAGGCCCACTTGGAATACAGTCCGGCAAAGGACTGGATCAAGGTCTCACTGCCCGTCGACCACGTCGAAGCTCTCCTGGACACCGAGTACTCAGTCTATCAACACGAGACTGGCGGCCACATTGTCCGCACTCCCGCCTGGTCTCTGCCTCGCCATCTACATGACCACGTCGAGACCGTCCAGCCCACAAACTCGTTCTTTCGCACCGCGCCTCGGAGAAGCAACGCTAGGCCCATCATCGAGGACTTGAAGCATCCGCTTGCTCACCAGAAGTTCGTCAGCAACCAGGCCTCTTCGAACACCGGCGACCCCGACCTGTCTTGCATCTGCAACGCGACTTTCATAACCCCGCACTGCTTACGCACCTACTACGGCACCGTAGATTATGTCCCCCAGGTCCCTGGCAAGAACAAAATCGGGCTTACAAACTATCTCAACGAGACCAGCAAGCGGACCGACGTCAAGCTTTTCCTGCAGCAGTTTCGCCCCGATGCCGCCTGTGCCGCTGACGATTTCACCATCGATGTCATCAATGGAGGCGACAACACTCAGACGACTCCTAACACACCTGAGCAGAACGACGATGCCAAGAACACGGAAGGCAACCTTGATGCTGAGACTATCCTGAGCGTTGGCTACCCTACTCCCCTCATTGCTTATAATACTGGTGGCTCCCCCCCTTTCCAACCCGATGCCAACTTGGTCACCAACAGCAATGAGCCATACCTCGAGTGGGTGCACCACGTTCTCAAACAACCAGAAGTGCCTCAAGTGGTCTCTACCAGCTACGGCGATGACGAGCAAACGGTTCCTCCTTCGTATGCTTATACTGTCTGCAACATGTTCGCCCAGCTTGGTGCTCGTGGCGTCTCCCTCCTCTTCGCTTCTGGCGATGCGGGTGTTGGCGACGAGGGCGCTTGCATCAGCAACAATGGCACGAATGCTACCACATTCCTACCGTCGTTCCCCGATGGCTGCCCTTACGTGACGTCCGTCGGCGCCACCGCAGGCTTCTCGCCCGAGACTGCAGCTTACGACATCTTCCGCTCTGGTGCCGTCTTCACATCTGGCGGTGGATTCAGCAACTATTTTGCTCGGCCATCCTACCAGGCCGAGGCTGTTCAGAACTACTCCACTGCGTATCTCGCCAATGGTACTTACGCAGGCCTGTACAACGCCTCCGGTCGTGCGTATCCGGACATTGCGGCCCAGGGTGAGAGGTTTGTCGTTACCTGGGAGGGAAAAAACATCCGCATCGATGGCACGTCGGCTTCCACTCCTCTTGCGTCGGCTATCATTTCTCTTGTCAACGACGCCCTTATTGCCGCCGGCAGGAGCCCTCTTGGGTTCTTGAACCCCTGGCTCTATCAAGGCGGTTGGAAGGCTTTCAAGGATATCACCAACGGCAGCGCGGCCGGATGTGGCGTTGAAGGCTTCGTAGCGGCAGAGGGCTGGGATCCAGTCACCGGATTCGGCACTCCCAACTTCCGCGCTATTCTGAAGAGCCTGGGTCTGTGAAACCCATGAGCGGATGAAGCACGCTTTGCATGATGATGAAACGGTCAAGAATGCGGTACGGGCGCTGGGTTAGCTACAGGGCGTATAGTCGCCACTAATACGGCGAATGGAAAGGGAAAGATTTGGAGTGAAGACGGGTACGCCGCGATGCATGGGCATTCGCCGAGATGAAACCACCTGGTAGACCGTTTAGCTAGGGATATACGAATTCTATCAGCTTTAGATCGACCAAGACGTGATCTGTCTCCGGCGTTAATGAGGTCCACGCATTGGTTGCAAACGGCGAAAAGAGACATATTAGCATGGTGCGGTAAAGAGCGTGAGCCTCTCAGCGGAGCTGTACATCGGCATTTTAGGTCACACTTCATCCATTTTCGCCATGGCAGTCCCAATCGAACCAAGCTATACCCATCGCGCAAGACACAAAACTCGTAGCATCGTAGCATATCGTTGACGGTCAAATTAAGCATTGCACTAGCCCGAACGCAGGTACGTGGTGTAGCATGCGCTAGCGCTTTGATGCTCGGTGATTCAGACGCGCATAATAAGCCGAGTCATTATCCTCTCACTACGACACAGACACAGAGGATGATAAAAGAACTCGCCCTTCTCGACCTCATCATTCTGCCGAATATACTATATCCAGCTTACGTAGGTAGTCGAATCCAGTGTCCAGACTTAAACATGAGTTTCGAATGTTAATAGATACGTCCAGATATTGGATTCCACTACCTAAGTAGGGTAGGATGGGGTCGTCTGTGAAGCCTAGAGGGCCGAATTCTTTTGTCACCCACTGTGCAGATCGCTGGGCAAACTGAAAGATGCACATGAGCAGATCAACAAACACTGGATACGCGGATACAAGGGAATCTACATGCAAGAAGTCTTTATAGCCGGAAGGTATGAAAACGGGCGCAAAAGAATAGAAGCTGTCCCAACCGCGCACGCTTCCGTCCCCAACTAATCACGACTCCCACCAGACCACAGCCCAGTTTCCATGCTCTCCATCGCCAACGCTCTTTTTTTCATCCTGTCATAAGGTGATTTAAGGGTTCTGCTTGGCGAAGTCGACACCCTTCTTGATGTTCTTGGCCAGGTCCTGGACGCAGACCTCGAGGAGCTTCTGCTCGTAGGCAGTGACGTCACCAACGGGGAGGATCTTCTCAACACCGTTGGGGCCGAGCTCAACGTTGGAGGCAAAGAAATCACAGCCCTGGTCCTTGTAGAGCGGGCTCTCGACGAAGGTAGGCTCAATGACACCCTTCTCGCCCTGGGCAGCGCGGAGCAGGGACTCGGCGAAGCGGGCACCGGCCATGGCCATGGACAGAGTGGCGGAACCAGCACCGCCCTTGGCCTGGACAACCTCGTCACCGCCGAACTGGACGCGCCTGATGTACTCGTCAAGCTCCTGGCCCTCGAGCTTGTGGCCGGCCTGGGAAAGGAGAGGAACGATGGTAGCACCCGAGTGGCCACCAATGACGGTAATGTTCTCGTTGGCGGGGTCGGAGCCCTTCAGCTGGGAGATGAAGCGCGAGGCACGGACGACATCGAGAGTGGTGACACCGAAGAGGCGCTTGGGGTTGTAGACGCCCTTGGACTTGAAAACCTCGGCGGTAATGGGGACGGTGGAGTTGACCTGGTCTTGGGTCAACAAACTAGAACATCAGATGGGGATCCACAAGAGACATACCGGGTTGGAGATGATCAGGACGTTGGCGTTGGGGGCGGCGTCAGCGGTGGCCTTGGCGAGGTCACGGACGATGGAGGCATTGGTGTTGAAGAGGTCTGTGAGCGATCAGTACGGCTGCGATCTGCAATTGCTGGCAGAGACATTATACAGACCATCACGGGTCATGCCGGGCTTGCGGGGAACACCAGCGGGGATGAGGACGATCTCAGAGCCCTCAAGGCACTCGCGGAGGCCGGAGGGAGTAGGGTCGTAGCCCTTGACCTGGATTGTGGGTGAGCGGCGAGCTCAATGGCAGAGCAAAGACGGGCAACGACATACGTTGCTCTTGGTGTTGATGTGGCTGACGTCGGCAGCAACACCTGCAGCGGCGCGTTAGCGGAAGGCAGGTCGTCGGCGGAGGACGCGGTACGTACCGGGACCGCCGCGGATGTCGTACAGCGCCAGCTCAGAGACGCGCGGGTTGAGCTTGAGCAGCAGCGACAGAGGCTGGCCAATGCCGCCGGCAGCGCCGAGGACGGTGACCTTGGAGTTCTGCAAGAGGGTCGTCAGCAATGGATGCGGGATGCGGGCGGCGCGGGCGAGGGCGCGGGCGAAGCATTTTGGAGCTTGCGTACCTGCCTGGCGGAGATGGAGAAAGCCCTCCGCTGGGCGGCGCCAAAGACCTGACGAGCAGCGAACATGTTGATGGATGCGGTAGGAGCTGGAGGCGGGAGGGCGCGATGGAGAGAGTGTGTGGATGGATGGAGACGACGGGTGCGAGGAAGTTCTGTTGGCGTGTCGGCACGGAAAGCTTGCGCCCAGCTTGGCACCGCACAATTCTCGGGCATCCGGCCGCTAGTTACCTGAGCCCGTGCCCGGTATGCTCCTCCCTTGCCCCAGACCACCCCGGCTGCCAGACCCTGCTCTGTTGACGCTATTGTCCGGGCGTTTCCGACATCAATTCGTCCATGCGGCGCTTCGCCTACGCACACAGACGCAATGCTGTACGAGCCGAACATCGTCAGAGTCCCGCCTCCATGGCTGCATCTGGAGCTGACGCGGGCGCGTCTTACGCTGCAGCCATCATGACGTCTCCAACCCGGCCCATGCCTTGAAAAGGAGCGTTACTCCTGCCATTGCGCGCTCCGTCCCATCAAGCTGTCCCTCGCGCCCATCGCCATGCCTGTGGACCACGAGAACGACCTTCTCTTGGTTACCTGCGCTTCTGGAAAGCAGGCCTCGCGCCTTCTTCCTCTGCTGCACGGCAAGTGGAAACACCTCCGCCTTGTCATCAATTCGCCCTCGTCGGAGCAGCGCCTGAAGCAACAGTACCCCGGCGCCGATGTGACCCGAGCCAGCCTGGAGAATGTCGATGAGGCTCGACGCATCATGGCCGGGGTAGCCACCGTCTTCCACATCGGGCCCTCCTTCCACCCGCACGAGACGGAGATGGGCTATTTCATGATCGACGCAGCCGTCGAAGAGGCCAAGCGCGGCACGTTCAAGCACTTTGTATACTCATCCGTGCTCAATACCCAGCTGCGCAAGATGATGAACCACGACTGCAAACGCTACGTTGAGGAGTACCTCATGGAGTCGGGTCTGGACTACACCATCCTCCAGCCTACTCATTTCATGGACATGTTCCCCGTGGCGCAGCTGCTGTCGCAGCCGGAGCCGGTGTACCGAGCCAACTGGAACACAAGCGTACCCTTCTCCTTCATTGCGCTGCAAGACTTGGCCGAGGCTGCAGCAACGGTGATTGAGGAGAGGGATAAGCACTACCTGGCGCAGTATCCGCTCAGCTCCACTCGAGCGCTGCCGTACGACGAGGTCATCCGGACCGTGGGTCAGGCAATCGGCAAAAACGTGAGGGTTGAAACGAGGCCGGTGACAGAAGCTGCTGATTCCCTCCTGGCCATACTGTTTGGCAACGCGGACAAAGCTCATCCCAGCACGCGGGACATTGCGCAGCGGATGGTGCTGTTCTACAGCTACCACGGACTCAAGGGCAACCCGAACGTACTCGAGTGGCTGATCGGGCGGAAGCCAACGGCCCACGTGGACTGGGTGCGTGCCCAGGTGCAGAATGCGGAGAGGTCCAAGACTGGCTGAAAAGAGCCACGGTGCTAGTTTGGATGATTACGGCCGTAGTTTCCGTCTTCTCGTGGTGTCTTGTGTTCTTATCAGATCCGCTGGGAGCACAGGCCGCATGGGCGTTGCGTCACTCTTCACATGTCGGGGCCCCGGTCTGGGGAAGCCCCTCGTAGATAGTAGCAACACCAAGGCGCAAAATTAGGCTCTCGACCATTGCTCCGAGCCTCAGAGTGGTAACTGGCGGCCGGGCACGCGTTGCAGGCAGCGCAGCACGCTGGGCAACCGTGTGCGCGTGCCAGCCTCGGCCAATCAGACGAGCCGACCTGGACCTCGGCTCCTGCCCCAGGCCTAACGCGCAACAGCTCCTCGTCGATCCCGAACGGCCAGCTTTGCCAGTTCCCGCCGACCGAGGAAGTAGACGCTCAGAGGTAAATATTCGCACTTGGTGTCTCTTGCCTTACCATCCACCTGCCTGCCACCCAGCCCAAGTTCCCCCACCCAAGAGGCATGTTGAATGCACTGAGCCGGTCTCGCGCCTCTGCATCCCTCCTCCGCTCGCAGATCAGACCAGCGACACCATCTCTTAGCAAGGTACTCCGTCGCCCCGACTTCTCCCCCGCTGCCGTGCAACCGCAAGCTTGCTGACCCCGCGCCGCAGTTCGTGCCCATGGCTCCCGCGCGGAAACAGTCCTCCTTGCCTACTGGTATGCCTGCTCGTCCTCTTGTGTTCCCTCACCATCTTTTACTCACGCCGTGGCTCGCATAGGCTACAAGGAGGACCTCAGCAAAGGCCGCATGCTCCGCTTCGAGGAGTCTTTGCCTCGCTTGCCTGTTCCCACCCTCGACGAGACCGCAAAGCGCTACCTGAAGTCGGTACACCCCTTGCTCAACACCACCGAGTACGAGAACACAAAGAAGGCTGTTGAGGATTTCGTTCAGCCTGGTGGTGTGGGCGAAACTCTCCAAAAGCGTCTGGTTGCCAGGCGCGAGGACTCGACCGTCAAGAACTGGATATACGAGTGGTGGAACGATGCCGCCTATCTGGCGTACCGAGACCCCGTTGTGCCGTACGTGAGCTACTTCTATTCCCACCGCGACGACCGCAAACGCCGGGATCCTTCGAAGCGTGCCGCTGCCATCACGACCGCCGTGCTAGAGTTCAAGAAGCTCGTTGATACCAAGGAGCTGGAGCCCGAGTACATGAAGAAGCTGCCCATCGCCATGTCGAGCTACGAGTACATGTTCAACTGCAGCCGTATCCCCGCAAAGCCCGCAGACTACGCTCAGAAGTACGACCACGCCCAGAACAAGCATATCGTCGTTGTCCGCAAGAACCAATTCTTCAAGGTCGATCATGAGGTCGACGGCAGGCAGCTCACCACCGCCGAGCTGGAGCAGACGTTCAAGAGGATATACCAGAAGGCCGAGAAGGCACCCGCTGTCGGTCTCTACACCAGCCAGAACCGAGACGTGTGGGCTGAGGTATGTTGGATTCTAGCAAGGCGTCTACTAGAGCAGGACTAACCAGATCAGGTCCGCGAGCGTCTCATTGCCGCCCACCCCTCCAACGAGGGTGTTCTCAAGACCATCGAATCCGCCGCATTCGTTGTTTGCCTCGACGATGCTTCGCCAGTGACCCTCGAGGAGCGCGCGCGTCAGTATTGGCACGGCGATGGTGCCAACCGCTGGTTCGACAAGCCGCTTCAGTTCATTGTCAACGAGAACGGCACTTCTGGCTTCATGGGTGAACACAGCATGATGGATGGCACGCCCACCCATCGCTTGAACGACCACATCAACATGCTCATTACTACAAACGCGCTGCCCTTCGACGACCCTACTGTCCGCTCTAACTTGCCGGAGCCCGTCCCTCTCGGCTTCAAGCTCAACACTCGCCTACAGCAGGACATCACTGACGCGCAGAAGCACTTTGATGGCCAAATCGGCGCGCATGAGCTCCGTGTACAGGCATACCAGGGTTACGGCAAAGGTCTGATCAAGAAGTTCAAGTGCTCGCCAGACGCATACGTGCAGATGCTTATTCAACTGGCCTATCACAAGTTCTACGGAAAGAACAGGCCAACCTATGAATCTGCCGCTACGCGTCGCTTCCAACAAGGCCGTACTGAAACCTGCCGCACCGTGTCGGATGAGAGCGTGGCTTTCTGCTCGGCCATGGCCGATCACTCGGTATCCCCCGAGAAGTGCCGTGAGCTCTTCCGTGCCGCCCTCGACGCGCATGTCAAATACATCACCGATGCCAGCGATGGTCGCGGGGTTGATCGCCACCTGTTCGGCTTGAAGAAGTGCTTGCAGGCTGGTGAGGACGTGCCGTCCATCTACAATGATCCGACCTTTGCCTACTCGTCGCACTGGTTCATCTCCAGTTCCCAGCTCAGCTCCGAGTACTTCAATGGCTACGGCTGGAGCCAGGTCGTTGACGATGGCTGGGGAATTGCCTACATGATCAACGAGAACAGCATCCAGTTCAACGTTGTTTCCAAGAACTTGGGCTCGGAGCGCATGTCCTTCTACCTCAACGAGGCCGCTGGCGACATCAGAGACCTTATGCTTCCTTCTCTGGAGGCGCCTAAGGCGAAGTTGTAAAAATATGCTACTTAGAGAGCGTAGATGGAGAGGGGCTAGGTTAAGGGTGGATCATGTTTTGACTTGTTTGGCATAGAATACCTCCATCTCAGAATCGGCTAACGAGCGGTTGGCGGGTGGGCCCGATCAGTTAGAGTGTGGAAGGATTAACTCCAAAGCCACGTTCTGAGGCGACCGGGACATGGTTTGATTCGTCATCACGTTTTCTTTTGCATGCTGCGGATAGAGAAGTATCTACACGCTTTTTGTATAACCTTGAACCCCAAAGATTCTTCAAATGTACGGCTTTGAGTATTCCTTGGTCCAGATCGTTGTTTGACCAGTGTTGCCCTTTCTCCCAATCATAGGCAATGACCAGTGTTTCCGTGTACTACCGGGTATCTAACGTAATGAAATCCCCCAACACCCAGGCTTTGGAGAAAAAGCACAGTAGCTTCCTGCCAAGGCTAGAAACTATCATCGAGGTCCATTTTCCTCTGCACAATGCTTGGGCTATCTTCTGTCATGTTCGAATCCGTCAACTCTCCCCCACCTGCCGTTAGCAGCAGGTCCTCGACAATCTTCTTGCTTGCCTCGCGTGCAGGGGTTTGCATGAGGCGGCTCTGAGGCACATGGAACTGCATTGTCTTTGGAGGACTGAACTCGGTCTCACCCTCACTGTCGCTGTCCCACGTGATGAAGTCCCCGGCACTCTTGGCGCCGCCCGTGAACTTACTGGCGGTGCCCAGTCCACCACCACTCTTGCCGGGCGTTTGATGTTGTTGGTAAACGCTCACCCCTGGCGTTCGTGGCGTCTTGACGGGAGAGAATATATCGGCGCGCAACTGCGGAGCAGGGGCCTCCGGAGACGACATAGGCGAGGAGTCGAATGCCAGCCGTCGCCTAGTGCGATTGGCAGTTCCAGGAGTGGCAGCACTGGCGCCAGCAGTGCCAGAGCGCATCTTCTGCGCAGTGTGCGGCGTAGCAGCGATTCGGTACGTCTTGTCGAGCATGTGATGAAGGAGAGGGTCGTTGTTGGAATTGTGGCGCGTGTGGCGCGTGTGTTGGTCGGCGGTGCCAGGCGCGAATGGAGAGGACTCGGGCGTCATGGACATGTCGGGCAGAGTGGACTGCGAGACCTTGCCAGGTGTTGTAGGGGCGCCGAGAACAGTACCCTCTTCGGGCAAGCCGCTCGCCTCGGATGACATGTCGCCTTCACCGTGGCCATCGCCTTCGCTCTTGTCGCCTCGTAGCTCACACTTCAGCGCCTCGTAAGGGGAGGGGTAATCGTCGGCGAAGGAGGATCTAGGAGGGTTGCGAGGCGTCTTGGCCATGGACGGCGAGGAGAGTAGCGAATCTTCAAGCCCTTCGTCGTCATCGTCAAATAGGCTTGGGCGACCGGCGGCGGAATGGAGCGTGTTATCGGCGCGAATCGAAGGGCTGTCGTCGTATGCGGTTGAAGCATGTGTCGAATCATCGGGCTGCATGGTGGTGTCGTCTGCAGCGGCGGGCTCCTCGTAGCCCGACAGCGAGACATTGGCGCTGGCCTCGAAGAACTGCTTCCAGAACTTGGAGCCCTCCCACACGGCCTCGGAATGTTTCGCATACTGCTCAACCACGGGAAGGATGCTCCCGGTGACTATGCGATGAGCGCGGCTGAAGTTGTGGTCGATCTCTGGGCAGAGTCAGCGCACGCCGCAACACAGCGCGGCAGCGGGGTGGGCACCTTGCAGCGTCAGGGTAATGGATTGCTCGAGTTTCTCCAGCTCCTCGGTCAGGGTGAGGTTGCGCTGGGCCATTGCGCTGCTCTGCGCCATCATGCTACTGGGACGCGACATGGTTGTTGTTTGTGGAGGAGGGTTGGGCAGTCCCGCGGTCGGCAAAATGTCAACACAGGCGCCGTCGTAAATTGTGGCCGCCGCCATGTAGTGCTCCGTTTCGGGCAAGCCGGGACGCGTCCCCCCATGCGCCGGGACGCGCCTGCACCCCAACCTCCGCCAACGCTTCTCCGCACTTTGTACATACGGATATGCAGGCGCCGCTCTACCCCACACCGTGCTACAACGCCATGCTCTGTCTCATCACACGACTCCGCACGCCCGGCTGCTCCGCTGCCTCCGCCGGCGCAGCAGCCCCCGAGCTGCTGCTGCATACAAATGCGCTCTTCCCTCCGATGCCCGCCATTACCCTTTGCTCTGCATTGCTCTAAGGCCGCACTCCAGTTGGTCCAGCCATAGCTATACTGTCGACTCCCAATCTGCCACATCATCATGTCCGCTCGTTTCGCGCCAAGAACCCTGCTAAGCGCCTCGACTCCCACAGTCGCTCGGCCGTGGTCGCGTTCCTTTGCGAGCACTCCTCGACTGCAGAGGACCGCCATAGTCACTGGCTCCGCAAGGGGACTGTCAGTCAAAGTACCTGCCTCTGCACATGCCTCGCTCACCCTTTGATAGCGGCAAAGCCATTGCCATCCGTCTTGCTGAGGATGGTTACGACGTCGCCGTCAATGACATAGCTCACAACAAGGCCCAGGCCGAGGGGGTCGTATCCCACATCAGGAACTTGGGCCGCAAGTCTACTCTCGTCATCGGCGATGTTTCGAAACGTGCAGATGTCAAGAACTTGGTCGACACTTCAGTGAAGGAGCTTGGGCCGTTGGACACCATGGTAGCCAACGCCGGCATTGCTCAAGTCAAGCCTCTGCTCAAATTGACAGACGAAGACCTCCGCCGCATGTTTGAGGTCAACGTCCATGGAGTCTTCTACTGCTACACGGAGGCAGCGAAGCAAATGATAGAACAGGGTGGGGGCGGAAAGCTCATTGGCTGTGCAAGGTACGCGAGTTCCCTCCTCTGCACATTCCCTTGCTGACCCCTGCTACCTCAGCATCGTCGCTTTCAAGCCCTTTGCCATGCTGTCCCACTACTCCGCTTCGAAATGGGCTGTCCGTGGTCTGACCCAGGCTATGGCCATGGAGATGGCAACTCACAAAATCACCGTGAACGCCTACGCCCCTGGTATTGTCGGTACCGCCATGTGGGACTTGATAGATGAGGAGTTGGGCAAGACGACTGGTGCTAAGAAGGGCGATACCATTAAGAAGTACACAAGGGAACTAATTGCCCTTGGCAGGACCAGTGTCCCGGAAGATGTTAGCAAAGTCGTCAGTTTCCTAGCTGGACCAGATAGTGAATACGTGACTGGGCAGACTATAGTCGTTGACGGTGGTATTATCTATACTTAGTATTATACTTCTTTAATTACCTTAATATAGAGCTACCTCCCCCTATAAAAACCGAAATCGACTACTAAGATAAAAAATACGCTAAGATTAGTATTAATTAACGTATATTTATCTATTTAACTATATTATAAAGTATTAGCTTACTAGATATACGCGCTATTATATTTATTTTATTTAGCGTTTATATAGAGTCTAAGACTATAATAAATAAGCGTTTTAAAAATAATTTAGTTTAAAAAATATATAATTAAAGTAATTTATTACTATATAATTTCTATCTAAAAGATATTTATTTATTTATTTATTTTATTTAGCGTCTACGTAGAGTCTACGACTATAATAAATAAGTACTTTAAAGATAGTCTAGTCTATTTATTTATTTATTTATTTATTTTGTTTAGCGTCTACGTGGAGCCTAAGGCTATAATAGACGAGCGCCCTAAAGGTAGCCTAATCTAGAGGGTATATAATTAGGGCAATTTATTACTACATAATTCCTGCCTAAAAGGTAGTACTAATGCAGTAAATTTAAGAATACTCTAAATGGTTAGTCCTAATTTGGCCAGAAAATAACATAGGAAAAGTAGAGAAAAACAGTAGAAAATACATTTAACTTAAAGAACCCCAATGGGCACAATTTTAAAAGAAAATTTTTAGGGAAAAATAGTATAAAAGAATTTTAACTTAAACGGGCCTAATTAGGTGCGGTTTTTAGGCTATACCTTCTAGGCATATTAAGGGTCCTCTGCTGTGTGGGGTTCCTTGTAATTTGCGCAGGTAGGCCTCAGATGAGGGCACTTTTTCCCCACCTTATTATAGTAAACACACTAGTATTTAATAGTAGGGTGGGAACCTACGCATAGTCGGCAGCGAGGGGGTCGATTACACCTCGTATCGAGGTGTCCGTATCGTTAGCAGCGCGTACACTGCGTGGTAGGGGGGGTGCTGTGAATTTTTTCGACTTTTAGGCTTAAACTAGCTAGTAAAAGACGATTAAAAATCGCTTTTTTCTAGTTAGCCTAGGTTGTAAAAGCAACGTAGATTAAGCCTGCTATCGAATTCTCTCGTTTACTAGCTTGGGAAAGCCAGTAGGGTGTTCTAGTAATTTATAGGTTGTTAAAAGATGAGATTTTATCTTTTACAACCTACAGATCTAGGTGGGTGGGAACCCCATAAATCGCAACCTTATACTAGGGGGTATTAGTAATTACTAACTTATAGGGGATAATATTAGCCTAGATATCCTTATTTTTAAGTAAGAACTTAGCTAAGAAGTCGAGGGTAGTAGTAATTACCATATTTTTCTTTAGGGTAAGGAAAATTACGGTAATAACGGGTTCTTTTACCTCTTTTTTCGCAAAGGCCTCGTTAAAAACGTTGCGTATTTATAAGGAGGTAGTAAAATTAATAGTAGTTAGCTCTAAAAGTATAACCTGCCTTAATTTTATATCCTTTAGCTTAGTCCTTAGGGGGTTAGTAGGGTAGGGTAAATTAGTAGATTGCGAGATTAGACCTAAACTAGCTGTTTAAGTCGAATTTTACAAATTACTAATTTACTCTACTTAGGCCTAGGGGGGTTTCTAGGGTAGAATTCGCCTAAATCGCGTGTTTTAAGTCGAATTCTTTAAATTACTAGTTTGCTCTAAACTAGTTAGGGTGCTTATAGCTATTTGCGCGTAGGTAAAAACCCTAGTTACTTTAGCTACTACTACTTCTAGGCGCCTAGTATTATTACTAATAATTATACTAGTAAAATTTAGGCGCCCCTTCTCTAAATACTCGCGAAAGATCTCTAAAAGGTCTAAAAGACGCGATTCTTCTTCGCGATTCTACGCTAAATCGACTACTTTTCGTACTAGATCGCGTGCTATAAGTAGGGTGTCTCGAGAGTTTATAAATTCAGGTAGTTTAGGGCGAAATTGCGCTAAATTTTCCGAATTTAAGGATAATTTAGTAGAATTTACTAGGGAATCTACTAAAATTTGCGAAGATTCGCTAGGGGAAGCCTCTCTAGATCGTTTTTTACCCGTTTTTATAGGCCTAGAGGGTCCTAGGGTAGGTATTCCCTATAAAGAGTCTAGATCTATCTAGAAGGGGCCTATAAGGGGGTCTATTTCGCGTATAGGGGGGACCTAGGGGGCCTAAGATAGGGGAGAGGGGGTAGTTTATTCTAAAAGAAAAAGTAAGGTTAGAGTAGTCGAATTTTAGGGTGTTTTCTTACGTAGTAGTAGTAGGGCTATAGGTAGATTAAAGCTAAGGTTATTCTAGTAGAAAACCTACTATAGAGAAGGATCTTTTTCTATTTTAGTAAGGCTATTTATCTATATCCTAAAGAGGGCTGTAGATCCTCCGGTATCGGATAACTTTTTCTTTTTTAGTAGTATGTTTATTTATAGGTTAGGTAACCTGCGTATAGGCTAGAAACGTAAAATTTACGTAGTATTAGAAAGAGACTTCTTAG
Source organism: Diplodia mutila (assembly GCA_022560015.1). NCBI lineage: Eukaryota > Fungi > Ascomycota > Dothideomycetes > Botryosphaeriales > Botryosphaeriaceae > Diplodia > Diplodia mutila. The sequence continues at coordinate 599 of JAFISB010000102.1, read as the reverse complement.
CGTAGAAAAAGTATCTTATAGTAGTATAACGCGTTAGTTTTACGCGCTATAAAGTTATATAGTGTTTTTTTCTATTCTACTTTACTCTTTACGCGAGTTTTATATTGCTTAGCGCGGTTCTAAGCTACGTAGGGTGATGTAGAAGATAAGGTTTCTATAGATAAAGAAAACTACTAATTCTATAATAGCGCGTACGTCTAGTAAGCTAATACTTTATAGTATAGCTAAATAGACGACTACGCGTTAATTAGCGCTAATCTTAGCGTGTTTTCTACCTAGGTAGTCGAGTTCGGTTTTCGTAGGGGGAGGTGTGTATTTCTTAAAAAGTATAAAAAAAAAAAACTTATAAAGAATAGCTTAAATAGAAAATAAAAAATACGTTAATTTTAAAATTAATTTCCTTTTAAACTATAGAAGATATTAGAAAAATTATTAAATACTATTAAAATATAGTATATAAATTATGTTTTTCTATAAAGAAACGAAGTTAGAATAATTTTTTAAAAAAACCGAATATTTTAGTAAAAAATATTTACTTAAATACTCTACTTTATATTTTATTTATCTAAATATCTAGTTTTTTATAAATTATAAACTTT